>QEYC01000103.1:600000-1174054 GCA_009935795.1 Pholiota adiposa
CAGGGTAGGTGAAAAGGTTGCCCAGTTTTGTTGGCGTATATGTGTCCAGACAAAAGACCGCCCAGTACGCGAATCGTTGTTTCAAAGACTTGAGGCTTGGTATTGACATCGAAAGACACCCAGTCAATGACATTGCGGACGGCCTTCTCAAAACCCTGACGATCATCGAGGACCACAAGAGTATCCAGGACATCTATGAGTGTCAGTGAGAAATTGCCTGCAACATCATTAGCAGCTATGTTGGCTCTTGGAGAGCATTAGTACGATGTCTTAATAAACATTGCTGCACAAGGTCATACGCACGGATTACCCCAGTCCGGGCCTTGTCCTGAGCAGGATAATGGTGTGAGCTACAAGCCAAGTTCAGTGAGATTGATCTAGGGCATATAAGGTCCGCCTACCTCATCCATTGGAAAAGCTACGGGGTGCTTAATTAGTATGATCTACTACTGATGAAGGCTACCATCACGCACCGAAGGTCATGTAGTTGTCAAATCCATGGTACCAAAGCTCCCGCGTTTTCTCGCTGAGTAGAAAAATATAACTTTTTGACGTGAAATTTGATACTCAGAAACACACCGAGAGGCGAGCTTGCGCTGAGCTGTCCAAGCCGGTGGACTTCTGAGAGGATTTGATGCACCTGTTGCATGAAACCATCGTACTCCGTTTATAGCGAGGACCAAGGCTGCCACAAAGAGTTCCAGCCAGTGTCTTCCCCACTGCATGAGGGAATGGCAGGCAAAAGCCTGCTGAGAATTGGTGTACGGAGACCAAGGAGAAAGAGAAAGAGTGGCAAGACTGTCGTGGCCATTCCCATTTGCCAAGTCCCCCGATTTTACCACGTGAGACGCCACCATCTCGATTCTCGGCCATATCTTTCCGAATTGGTTTCTCGTCGACAAGCTCAATTACCAACGCTTCGTTCACAACGATGTCGAGCCTTGGTAAAATTTCGCAGGCATTAGGAGATTATATGCTTAAGGGATGGGTGGGTGACGCACTTTCACTCTCTGATTCGAATGAACTGACGTCTCATATAGGTATTGACTGACCAATCTTGTTCAACACCTGGATGCACCGTTCCTCTTCTAAGATCTCCAAGAGGCAAGACGCCGATAACTACGTTGTGCGTAAAATGTGATAAAGTAGATGCTGAAGGTATGCCAGCTGCTTAATAGCTCCTGAATTCTGTTTCCTCATCGCTAGACAGCAATAAATCATCAACAAGAAAGTACTCAACTCCCTGCGGCACCATCGAGCACGTCAACGGAATCAATCCATTCCCCTTCATCTACTCCGCCCACAGAATTCTCAGCTGTTCCTGATTCTCCTGTCTTTATTCCGCTTGAAGAAAGTGAACTGTCTAGACGCCGACGCGAACAATCCGACCAAGCTTCGTCAGAAATTGGGAGCAGACTTCTGAAGGGATGGGCCATGCTTGGAGACGAGTGTCCCAACGAAACATGCTATGGCATTCCCCTTGTTCGTCCACCGAAATCAGGTCCAGAAAAAGATCCAAGAAAGGTATGCTCATTTATGAAATATTTTGTACTGATATTTTCAACTCATAAATATCCTAGGAATGCGTAATATGTGGACATGTGTACGTCACAGAAACTGATTGGGCAGGTCGTGAAAAACTCGTCTCTTTTGAAGCCAAAGCTGGTGGGCAAGAATCTCAACCCAGCACGTCTCTCAGCCAGCCTATCACTTCTCCTGTGCGTATTTGCCATCAATTGACAAGTCCACGGTCATTTATTAACACCATGGTATAGGTTACAACTAACTTTCCTTTCTCCTCGCCATTCGGTCGCGATATAATGGAAGAGAAACCTCAAATTGCGAAAGGAAAGGAAAAGGTTCGTCATTTTGTAACTTGATAATAAATATCTCCAACGAAGCCTTCAGGTTTCCGTGGGCACTGAAGTACTACAACCTGCTTTGGCATCTCGCCCTGTCCAACCCGTCTCGCTGTTACATGTGGAATCATCTCCATCTTCAATCACAGCACTAGATGAGACGTCAAGAGCCCTTCACAGCTCTCTGCAAGCATTATCTGCTCGATTAACATCCATGACTCCACAGATCGTGGACCCCGTCTCTATTGGAGCCACTGTAAATGCTATCAGTAAGGTTGCTCAAGCATTGATGCATGTACGCCAGTTGCAACGTGATCAACGTTAGGACAGCTTTTACCAGCGAGCCGATCATTGTAATTTGGACTATTGAGAGTACTGAATATCCCGATATCATAAAGGTTTTCAGTCGAGGGAAATGACGTCGACCGACTTACATGCTTGCGCCTCCCAATTTTCTTAATAATGATGTCAGCGAATGGCCGAATAGGATTCAGGAACTTATATTTCTCGCCTATAAGATCTACACTGATCTACCCCAAACGCATTGTTATACCATGATGCGTTGTCTTTTTATTGTGGGCAGAGTAAGGGAGTTTTAGGGAAGCCTTCAATTGCAAATTTGCACATGGTTTCCTCGTGCCGTCTATATAAAGGGAATGCCTTTTCCATAAGAACAAAAGCCTCCATTTCCATTGTATTGGACTGACCCTCCTAGATGGCGCCCCCGTTCAACTTCCTCAGAAATCTCACCAACCACCAAGCCAAAACAGCAAGCCCAAATTCACTGGTAGAACCTAAAGCTTCTGATCAAGGAGATAAGAGCCCAAAGAAATTAACCAGGAAGTCGAAAAAAATCACTCATGGACACATCATTCCGCCCGGCTCCACTCGTTCAATGGACGCATTTGGGGGAATTTTAGGAGAAGGGGTTGATGATATAGGACCATCGAGATATCCCGCACATCCTGTAAGGTCCTCATAATTTTTTCAGTGTCATTTCATTTATTTTGTACAGTTTCAATCAGCACTAGTAGGAACCGCCGGAAGTCACTACCTGAGCGCAGATACGACCTTCCCTGCAAACAATATCGATGAGGGTTTCCAAAGAAGTGATATATCACGACTCCGCTCTAAAGGACTTGTGAGTTTCAAACAATCCGGTAATATGACAAATTACTGAAGAACATAATTCTTGTACTCTACAACCGCCTACAGCCTAGCATGAGGAGTCGTTCACAATACGATGCGCACCGTGACCACGAGTTGAATGACTTCCACACTTCAACGCCTCACCCGCCGGAGCCAGCCCAAAGACGGCACGTAGCAAAAGCAACAAATTCTTTTGTGACTCCGGATGAAACTCCAGTCGTAAGCCAATACGTGGCTAATGGACCTGCGAGTCAACATGCCCAGATGTCTCCAGAGGTGCAACCGCCGCTCTCCCGATCATGGAGTCCCATTCCCACCGTACATCGAGAATCTGCCAGTGGCGACGACGACGACGACGACGATTCCTACATTGGCTACCAACACCAAGGGGTCAGAGATCAGGTGGGAAACCAGAGCTGGATAACAGATGGGAATCTTGGGAACCGCTTCTCTGCGGATGTCACGGATCCCAGGATTTCGACGATGGCAGATCTCGGCCAACCTGATTCAATGAGCATACACACTATCCATTATGTCGAATATCCGGAGGAGAGAGCAGCGCATGAGACAATACCCAGGTCAACGCCAGAACATTGGGTATGTTGCCTATGGAAATGACCTGATGCTTCCTCAGTTTGACCATTTGAGAACAGGAGACGCCACCAAACATCACGCAAAATGAAAACATAGCGAGAAGGCAGCTGTCGCAAACATATCTGCAGCCACCATTACCGCAGCCACCAGCACCGCCTTTATCACGGCATGCACAACCCATGGGGGGAGAAACAGTCCAGGTGAGTCATGTAGATATGGACTCGTACGATAGTCCTAATATTCTTGAAGGCTGCAATGCGTGAACATCAATATTGGGGTGAAGAGGATTCAGAGCCAGAAATTTATCACTATATCGTTCCAGCCAGCGTGAAGGTTGTTTTCCAGGATCAAGAAGGAAGGATAATCGCGAGGTATTGCTACTCCATGCCTGAATATGCCAAATTTTCATCGCTGTCGGTTTTATAGAATAGCAAAGGATGGTACAGCGCAAGATTTGAGTCAGTCGCCCAAAAGTGCGCCAATTGTTGTCCATGATGAATTCGGCAGGGAATTATATCGGTGAGGTTTCCATATTTGAGTCCACTTTCTAGACAAGCTCCTCATCGTGCCTAGGTCGAAGAATATTAGGGGACCTTCCCCAACACCACGTGAACTCCGCCAAGGCCATTTCCGCACGCATGTCCGAAGCATATACGAGGAGCACAACATGAACTTTAGGTAGGTGAAAGCCAGATTAAGGAATCTGTGGATTCAATCTGATGAAGGCGTTGAGAAGGGGAGACGAAGTGGTCGAAACGCCTGATGTAGGATATCGGTATGTTCATGGGTAGTTTATATGGGTTATATTTTGACTGGGCAACAGTCGACGACCGCCTTGGTTATCACAGCCTTCAAGTATCTCAACCAAATCAACGAAGACAATAATGATTGACGAGAAGGGGAATCAATTCGCGCTGTGAGCTTGATTCTTGTTGCGTATCCAGCGCGATTAACCTAAGAACTTTCTTGAACGCAGAAAATCCCCGAGTTTGCATCGGGAAGGAGGAAAACGACTAGAGAATCACGACATTAGTTACCAGGCTCAGGTTTCATATGCATAAGGTTATTACACACATTCTTCGACAGTTCCTTTGTATTTTGTCCAGGAAAAAACTGTATTGATATTCAACAACCATTGATTGGTGATAAAGAAATGAACGTACCTAAAAGCACAAAAAATTATTTTCGTTTGCCAGACTTCCCTCTTCCTCTTCCTCTTCCTCTTCCTCTTCCCCGTCCCCGCCCACCCGTTCCACGTGTAGATGACGATGAACCGTAGTCACCCATGGCCATATTCACATCCTCTCGACCAAGCCGAAGAGCACCATTGCTGAATTTCCCAACTCCCATTTTCAAGCCCTTCTCCCTCTTGCGAGGCGTAGAGGTACTTGCAGAAGCTTCAAACACTTTCTTCAATGTTGGATGGTAATTTCCGAGGCTTTTGGCCTATTGTAACATTGTGAATTGAAATTCGGTAAGACCAATGAGTAAAATGTGTACCTCTTCCAGCTCCTGTAAATTTCTCTCCTTTTGCTTACTTGCAAGCCCTTCTCTGACCCGTTTCGCAGCTTTCCTTTTCTCAGCATCACGTACAAGCCGTTCTCCTTTCCCTAATTTTGCCTCTCCTGTCAGTTCCATAACGCGACCTGCCAAAGCTTTCCGGCGCTGGGCAGGTGTTAAATCCAATTCGGTAGTCAATGATCCAGATAGTAGTTTTGTGTGAACAAGTTTATGGAGGATGGCATCGTTCTGCGCATTTGTCCTACAATAAAAATCAATAAGAAGTTGCAGCGGCGATGGTGAGCACAGACTTGTCTTCTTCCTCTTCCTCCTTTTTGTGCTTTATCGTAACAGAGTCGGAGGAATTCGATGATATTTTTGATATTTTCGAAGACTGGATTTGAAAGAGTTGCCAAAACTACCATGAGCTCTTCATCTACTGTAGTTATGAAAGGGACGTACCATGAAGGCCTTCATTTGAGCTTTAGAAACATAATCTACTGTTGTCGTTTTTTTTGCGTTGGGATCTGAAAACACTACGACATTGCTCTCCGTCTGGCTGTTTGAGAATTCATCGTCTGTGTGTTCAAAGTCTGAATGCAAATATAAGCCATGCACTGCAAATATCATTATAAGCATACCGCTGCCAGAAACCTCATCATCATCCTCGTCGGAAGCCTCCCCAGACGCTCCCTCAACGATTCCAAACCATTCTTCTTCCTCTTCTTCCTCCACCTCTTCGCCATCCTCATTGCAAACATCTTCTTTTCGCTTTTTGTTGCCTAATTTAGCTTCGCGGGAGTCATGAGATACCTTCCTTTTCTTCCACCTGTCGTCCTGTATCATTCCAAAGGAACCCAGAAAAGACTGGCCATGACTCTGCAGGATACTCAGCAAGCGAGCCCTTTCTTCTGCATCGGCCATTTAGAAAAAGTCAATATAGGATGTGATTAAGATGCTGTCTTCGTCGTCGTTGTTGTCGTTGTATCAAAAGAGAGAAGCAGGTCGGATAGAATGTTGATGCAGTTCAAGAGTCAAGACCAAGTTGCAAAAAGAGCGCCTGGAAAAAGTGTGACGTCGTTCGTCAACAACCTCCGACTCGGCAAGTTCGTCAACAATAGAGAGTTGCTTCGAACACATCTTCCACTAATATTCTATCTGAGCCTTAAACACCGTCCTTGAATCGCTAGTCGTTTATCTGTCCAGTCGATCTGTTTCATAACACAAAATGACACGTCGACGGTCTGCGAAAGACCCTAAGACGATATCTCTCACCCCTCCTTCCGCCACAGCTTCACGTCCAGCACCTTCAAAACCTCTCATAGAAATTCCAGAGGATGAAAAATGGCGGCTCATACAACAGTCTGGAATTCTGAAATCTTCTGAACTGAAATCCGAATTCATCGATACTACAGCGCCAGAAGAGGAGCTCTCGTTTTCTGACGAAATATTCAATACGATTCTGTTAATAATACCCTTCTCTGCTATCTTATTGCTAATGGAAATGTACGCCGTTGGTCTTCGGCTTCCTGTTTACTTGGATATCTGACTCTTGTGCTTTGGCAGCCTCATTCGTCATCAATATGGCAAAGAAGCAACAATGGAAGTCATCCTGGACAGGATGATTCCCGGGGTACCAAGTATGTTGTCTCTTCTACAATAAACACTGAGATACTAAACAACATAAAGTCCTGTCTCTATTCATTTTCTACAGTGCGTATTTTTTGTGCCATGTGGCCAGAATGACTGACGAATATCTGGATCCAGCTCTTCGCTATAAACAATCTCGAAGAATGCAAGCCGTTTTAATGATAATCTCTGTAACTGTCGGGAGCCGGATGTTGTATCTTTTGGACAATGCGTCGTTCTTGGTGAACATGAAGCAGGTTGGTACAGTCCATTATATATAGCACAGATGAGAATAAACTTATCATCAAAAGTGTCCACCATTGGCCACGATTTGGATATATACAGTCATGCAACTCGATCTCGAACTCGCCGTTGGAAGCCTTGCATGCGTTGGCGGCTTTGTCTGGTGGAAGGACCTCAAAATCCTGCGCGGATAATATATTTCTACTAGATATCAATATACATCAAATACTGGGTATAATGTTGTCTCATACGCCCTAATGAAAACGTTGTTTCAACCAACGACTGCAATTGATAATCCATTCTGTGGAGATGGCGTGTTCGCCGGCAGAAATGAATTATTTGCGGAGAATGCGGTCATCAATATTTGCTCAAGTATACGCCAGAAAATTGGGTGTGGTCTTTCTCCAATATGGCACCTTAGATGAGCAGAAGATCAACTAGTGGAATCAGAAATATGAGATGGGGCCATAGCGGTGTCCGAAAGCATCCAAGAAAATAGTATGAGTGATAGACAGAAGATATAGGTTTGTTCGGTGACCACAACGCCTGAAAGTTATGGACCTTGGCCTTGATCGAGTTTACTCGCCAGTATCTCCACTTTTCGCTAGAGATAAAGAGTAAGGGCGATGTGATTCGCGATGAGGGAAAAACTCACTCGAAAGGTCACAGAACGGCCTTCTAGACATTCCCGAAGAATATTTAACTGCCATCTGAGCCGTCGATTACAAGACCTCTTAATGACGTCTTTATGCTGGTCTAGCCTCTCTGTGAAAGCCTTATAGACACGATCGTCGCGAGCAAAATAATATGACTGGAAAAGTCGTTTAGTAACAATTGGCCGTTTTGAGAATAAGAGAACGTTACTGGAAGAGGTTGTCCTTTGATTGACCTGAGAACATTGGCCCATGCACCCATCATCACAAGATCGCTGTACGTGGTGCGTCAGCAAATATTTTGGAATCAAAGTGGAAAACAGAAACGGACGCTGTGGCATTGGAAACACTGATACGAATAAATTAGTTACATAAATCATCATGAAAGGAGGGACTCACTAGTCTTCCAACGACGCTATCAAATCCGCTTTTCCCAATTCTCTAGTAGCGAACCGTCTGACAGCAGTCCCAGCAACCTCGACGGGTTTATCTTCTGGGCCCGCATTTAGGGCTCGAGCGACTTCCAGAACTTGTGAATGGACCCATTTATCGCCTTCACTCATGATCAGAGTTTGCATAAATGATGCTATAAGTTCATTTTGTGATTTGGCAAGTCCCTCGTTAATGGCAAGTTTGAGTCCGACCCCTGCACGATATTTAAGTACGCAGAAGGCTTGTAAAATTCAAAGTGACCCACGCAAAACTTTAAGATAGGAGCGGGTTTGGGGTTTTTCGAGTTCCGAGTCCTCCAAATAATTGACCCATCTTGAAAATGCGCCAAGCAGAACAATGGCCACGTCCTTGTTCCCCGTACGGATGGCATGAACTAACGGAGTTTCTCCTCCGATGCTTTGGAGAAGTAACTTGCATCAAGTTTTCAGGCCCCGGATTAATTGAAGAAAGCAAATGAAACACACTGGAAATGCTTTGTCTCGAACTTCCATGAGAAACATGATGTCCTTCTCCTCAACCGCTCTCATTATTTCATAGGGCTTTCAAAACGGCCTCCTGAGTGATATATAGTTGCTGGATGAAGATATAAGCATACCTGAACATTGGACCAGCCTGCAGATGGTGTACGTCCAGTTTGTGTACTAACTGGGCTTACCAAGGACTTAACAAAAGTTTTTATGGAAGAATTTGACCGAAATGATGATCCACTAGGACTGCGGACGTGTGTTGGTTCTGGTGTAGATTCAGTGATAGAATCTACCTCAAGCGCATCGTCCATTGTTGATTCGAGTTGTTGTTTCACTAGTTCTTTAGGAGCAAGACTTTCTGCTTCTCTTTGGATAAATCCTACATTGCATTACACAAAAGATCAGAAAGTCGGACGAGGCAAGACATAGGTCAGGACTCGCACCTATCGTGGGGAGGCGCTCTGGTAAACATGGCCTTGAAGAGATGCGTCTTCTTGGGTGACGTCCTGAGTTTCGAGTAGATATGTCAGAGGTTTCTGCTATTGTCAGTAGGATGGATGCATGATTGTAGCTCATTGAATAGTCGGGTCCAAGCCGACAAGCATCGAACCTGGACAGTAGATGTAGCTGTAGACAGAAACACGGACAAGAATCGAGCGTTTTCAGACAAGGATCGTAATCAGGAAATGCACAGCTTGATAGGTCGTTGCAGCGTCCAGTACATGGCCGAGTCACAGATAAATGGTGGGCGTCAAGAGTAAAGCCGAGAAGAAGGAAACACCGCAAATACTAGTTACGTAATACTTGTTCCAACTTGCAGCAAACTCTACGCCTCTCTACGCTCTATGAAGTCCAAACGTTCAAAGTCACTTATCGTAGCGTCCACTGCCTAGCTAAGCTTTGACGAGTTTCCTCTCCAGGACGCCAGTGAGCATATTGCTCATCTCTTGCTTCTCGTGGGACTCTCCAAACATGACATACTTCTGATCATGCATTTTTCGGCCTTGACTTTCCTATCTTCAGTATCTTCCAAGTGTGCTGCGTTTTCTGGCCTCAAAAAGTACGCAATGGAGTATCTGTTTTCGTCTGCGACCACGGGGACTACGCAATGCAGGCAACTGTTGAACCTCTTGCTGCTGAGGAATCGCAACGAATCTCCGATATTGATAACGGCATGCCCATCACGAGGCGCAACGAACGACAACTCTTTGGAACCAGGCTGCTGAAGTTGCAGTCCCCATTGCTTCGTGAAAGCAAAGTGATAGAACTGATGTCGGTATGCTTATTGTGCCCCATGCCATCGTCGAGATTCTGCTGGGGATAATGAAGAAGGACTAGGGGCGTATTGGAAGGCTTGTCATCGCGGTGATATTCTTCAAAGCGAGCGCTTCCTTGCAGGCCTATGATGTCAGACAGACTCGCGAGAAGTGTCTTGTTGACGAAGTGACTGAGGCCAACGAAGCTCTCAAAAAGCTCTGACCGCTCCTTCACCGCTGAAGTAATTCCGAATGTACCATCATCTCGGCAAATGCTACCTGCAACGGATACGTTGAGTATTCCAGAATTATAATCATACATATACCACAGTTCGCCAACCTTTAGTTTTTCGTAGCAATCGCGAGATCCTTTCTTGAACCCAGTGAACAAGCCAGGCGCCTTGTAACTTGTCGAGGTCAACACAACACGAATATGAGCAAAGAATATCAGGTCAACTCACCCATGAGTATGTGTGCCTCTATTATCCTTCGCCTTTTCAAGAAGGGCGAAGTACCACTCCATCATTTGCATAACCGCATTCTTGTCTGCTAGAATTTCTTGATTCTGGGGCCATGAAGATTGAGTTAAAAGAACCCGTCCTTGGTTGACAGTTCGAGCAGTTTGAGCTGCTCGGTGGGTGGGGTCTTTGTCAAGGAGTCGACAGAAATCGATATTCTACAGCGACGCGAATCTTGCGATGGTATTTTGACAGACTTCGAGTTGAGAGCTTTCTCGTTGGGTGCAAGATGACTCTGGCTTTTTGGACGCTCATCGGTTCTGGCTTACTTTATATTCTGTAACTTTCAGGGTACAGGATTCATTTCGGACTCTTAGGCGATGACTCCTAGGCTCATTGTGCGGTCGTCCATTGGAAGAGAATAAAATCCGATGATAGATGAACATCGACGGCAGCGTATCCATTCCAAAACTTCATATGAACAAATCATTGAAAATTATGTTCGCCGTTAGACGACGGTTACACGTCTTCGCGTCTCGTAAATTCAATGTCCAGCTGCCGATAATCTTTCTGATTGATCATTCGTTATGGTTCTCCAGTTTACTTGTTCAAATTTCGGAGGATATTCTGGTGGGGCTATAAGCAGGATTCAGGCGAGACTCCTCCAAAGAATGCATATGGAAGGCTCGGGTGAAGTGGCAAATCCACGAAATATCAAGATTATGCTACATATATACTCATTGCCAATAGCGCAAGATTATCTGGTCTCCTTCTTCGGATTCGGCATACCTAAGCACAGAATCAACACAAAATTTGACGCAATTTACTAGTACAAATGCGTAGAAGAATCTAGATCATTATAGTTATAGTTGATTAAATTCACCCCGCCAACTGGCAACCGCAAGCGATTCAGAATGAATCTTTCTTCTGTTAGCGAGTGCCGAGCTTCATATTACCAAGTGGCAAGTACTGTACTCCGGTACTTGGTACTTGCACGCAATAACCAATAACCAATTGTAACAACGAGTGTTGGTTATTGACTTGTCGGAAGTAATCAAAACTCAAAAGACTAGTGAACTATTAGTAATCGTGGGAAAATTCGTTATTACACAGGCTTGATGTCTTCAATTTGAACAAGTCCTCTACCGTGACCGGCCAGCAAGTCGTCGCAAACGTGTGGGTCGCCATCAACTTTATGCCCACACCGACTCTTTCTGTTTCATAACCAACTCATATTCTTATCATGCTGAAACGCTTGAAGCAAACATGGAAGGACGAAGAAGCCCAGTTCAAGAAATCTCAAAGTCCGGGGCCCGCTCTAGATAGTGCTGCTCCATCTCCTACTCCTACGCCATCGGAAGCCCCTCGTCCCCTTGAAAGTGAACCAGATGATATAAAACCCTCTATTCCATGCATATCCAAGCGAAACCGCGATGCTTTCGAAGCGGATACTACTGACGCCACTCCGGCTGAACGCCCAACCAAAGTGCTGAAAGTAGAGAATGACTCTCTTCGAAATCATCTGCCGGAAATTATTGACTCCCGCGAAAGACACGAGAATCAGGTTCATCTAAATCTGTCGACGCTCAAGGAAAGAATTTTTGCTCAGGCTACAGTCGAGAATAGTACGCTGCGTTTTCTTGTCTGATGCGATGATATACTCATCTTTTCTGCCACTAGCCATTGCTGATATCCCGGCTACTAAAGGTACTTCCCAACTACTGCTATAAGATTCTTTTCTGACCTTCTACAGCTTCCATGAACCTTTTAACTGAGTTAATTTCCTGGGCCATTGATGCCGAAAAGACTCGCCCGACAAACATGACACGAAGTCGCACTATTCTGATCGTTGTTGAGTAAGTATTCGTGAATAGTATCATACTCACAGACTTACTTGATTGCACAGAGATGTATCGTCAATGGATAAATATGCAGCGGCTTTTGAAAGCAGTCTTCCTGCTATCACAATTGGGAGATATACGGAAGAAACGCGAGCACCAGAGCTGGAAACATGGGCAGAAGTTCTAAAAAAGAACATAGTAATGGTCCCTTCCCGCGTGCGCCATCCCATTTCGTTTTCTTTTTTTTTTGTCTCGTCGCTTATCGTGATTTATGCTTAGTTGCTGTTAGATTCCCTGCTGCGAGGCGCGCTGGCTGTAACACAAGTACATTTTTTGGTGATTACAGATGTACAAAACATCAAAAACCAAGATTCGCATCCCTCCATGCCTATTGTTCAAATAATGAACGAGTTTTACCGCATTTCGGACCCTCTTTTCCGTCCCCGCGTCTTTGCCCTGATGTCCCCAACTGCTGAACGACGATCACATTTCGACTCAAAAATGCTGAAACTTGAGCAAACACTCGATGCCAAAGTTTTCGGTGTCACAGACGAGAAACGCGCAGAAATTCTAGCTCTACCTGATCGTCCTAGCGAAATTGTCATTTTGTACGACACGTCTACTCGGGCCTCCGAAACCCGCCTGCTCAAACAGTTACACCAGCTTGACCCGCGTGAATCTGTTTTCCGACGACATTATCGCGCTTCCAGAAATGCCCATGAAGATGTTGGATCCTGCGCATCTGATCTGGTCTGGAGAAGAGGACTCAAGAGTATTGAAGCAACCTTGATTCCAGGGTATGCCGACGTGGATGAAGACGATACTGACATTCCTCCCATCGAGGCAATGAAGATTAATATGTATAATATAGCCAAGAACTGGCCTTTCAGCATGCCAAACCTCGACTCTTCATCAAGAGGACTCAATGTCTCGCATAAATTTTTGCGACTCGTGCAAGTTCTGACGTCGTTCAAACCACTTGGTGAAGGCTTCCGCGGAATAATATTTGGTCGGTCCTTACCTCAGTCTTTAGTGAAGTGACCAAATTGCTTATGCATTTTACCTCAGTTCAGCGCCAGGCTATTGCTCTAGTCCTTGCTGATCTACTGCGTACTTTAGACGATCGTCTAGGGTTTCTAAGACCGCGGGCAGTGGTAGGAGTTAAACACCAGTCCGATCCTGCCTATTATGTGAGACTTCTCGTCAATCTGTTTAATTCACCTCTGACATCGACTTCAGCAAGGAATATTTCAACGTTTTGCGACTGGGATGGACAACCTTCTGATTGCTACAAAATCGATTGAAGATTTAGATGTTCCGAAGGCCTCCGTTGTCATCCGGTGCGTTGGATATATTGATTTATCGTTCAGCCGGATTTTAATCTTTATTTTTATGGTTACAAAGCTATGATCTCTTTGAAAGTCAAGTTTCCCATGCTTATGTTCGCGCACGCACAAGAGGACGGGAAAGTCACCTTATTCATATGGTTGAACGAGGCAATGACATGCACCGGCGCATTCTATCGCGCATTACGAATCTGGACGCAGATATGCTTAACTGGACGGAGACGCTTTGCAATTTCCCTGAAAGCTCCGTTCCCCCTGCGAGCCTGAGGGAGACTATCAATGCTTACCATTCCGACAGTGACACTGAAGACGATGAAGAACATGCACGTAATTTCATCAAGGATCCAACTACAAGCGGACGTATATATCTCCAAGATGCCACGACAGTTATCTATCGTTACGCATCGAGCGCCAGGTTGAAAGCTCCTGTGCTCGATAGTCACCGTATTTTCCTGTTTCAAGACGTCCATAAGGAATTTGGTATTCCTCGGGCTCACATCTGCACTATCAATCTTCCGGAAACGCCTATTCATGGAATCAGCGGGGACGACTTGCCATCGAAAGCACAAGCCAGGCGTTCTGCATGCTTCAAGGCTTGTCAAAAACTCTATGCTTCTGGTCTGCTGGATTGCCAACTTGTACCACTACCAGATCATCTTCGCGCCCAGCACGCATATGAACTCAGTAGACCTCTACTTAATGATGTTTCACCCGACCCAAAATCTCAGGCTCAAGGAACGAGATCGTATCCTCGGAAACAGCCCAGCTTTTGGGACAACTGCTTGGGTCCTGATATTCCTTCTGTATTATATCCTACCGTCATCTACGTCGCTAACAACATCGAAGGCGCCGAGGCTTTTGCCCCTCTGGTTTTGTTAACAAAGGTGCCTCTTCCAGATTTGCGCATGTTCAGGCTCTTCTTTTCAGGAATCGCAATACAATTACATTCCCAAAAGGCCGCTCCTCTACATGTTGACGAGAATCGTATGAAGGAAATCCACGCCTTTACTACACGTATTTATCGTGGTACTTTCAATAAGGCTCTTGTTTGTGACATGACGGACATGCTTTATTTCTTCCTTCCGATGCCTCCCAAGTGGCGGCCTTCTCCCAATATCGGGCTTGAAGCTCCTGACATTGTGCAAGTCATTCCTTGGGAACTTGTTGCATTGGCTGCCCAACATTGGGCAGTGCCGATTAAACGTGGCTCTCCTGAAGAGATCGAAGCCGATCTCGAAGATGCGATTGTTCAAGACCGCTGGATCGAGTTTACAAGGCGCTATAGAGTAGTTAAAGTTCGCAAGGACCTCACCCCATTGAGTAAACCCGCTGATAGTCCAGTGAGTCTTATTTCGCTTACGTTCAAGGAACCTACTAAAGGACCTTGTTTTAGCGCGAAGCAAGTTACGAAAGTTTATTTCATTTTTGTAAATGCAAGCGCAGAGGTCTCGAGACATTGGAAAACTTTTCACAACCCATAATCGAGGTTTCGAAGTGCCATTCAATCATGAATCATCTCAATCCCACGACCAAACCTCCGTCTAATACCAAATCGCCAGCGAAATGTAAATCATCCTTCTTGTTCGCACCCTCTGTTGCATATACTTATACCCGTCTTGCTAGATTTAATTCCTGAGCTTTGCGCCAAATTCACTCTCCCTGCCAGGTAACATTTACAATGCCATATACACTATATAATGCTGATCGGCCTTTTGAAGTACATTATGGACAGCGATGCTTCTACCGTCAATTATGAAGAGGATAGACGATCTACTTCTTGTCAAGGAGATGGACGCGAAATTTTTTGATCATGCAATACGAGAAGATCTTTTGCATGTAGCAATTTGCACCCCATCCGCTGGCTTAGAGTACGATTATGAACGTCTAGAACTTCTTGGTATGTTCTCCCTCCCAGAAAGATGATGTCTCTGACTTCTCTATAGGTGATGCATTTTTGAAGTATTTGGCATCGATCTACGTCTTCGTTACCAATCCGTCACTTTCTGAAGGTGCCCTACATGTCGCACGCCAAAAGATTATCAGCAACAAATCCCTATTGGTTCATTCAGCACGTATTGGATTACCTGCGTATATCCAGTCTAAGGTGTTCGCATACAAAACATGGCTGCCTCCCAAGTTCCGTGTATATATACCACCCAAGGCACCCAAGGAGACGAAATCCTCTGAACAATCTATTATAGGCGATAAAGAGGACGAAGAGTCATCCGAAGCGCAGGAAATTCGACAAGATCTCGAACTCGATGATCAAGCTGTCGATAATAAGTTCCAGAGCCAGAGCGACGCAGGAGACGCTCCTATGGAACCCATGGACGGAATAGTAGATGATTCTGCTATGGAGATCAGCGCCTTCGAGCCACCAAGAAATCTGGCCATCTTGGCAGCAGAACCTGGCGAAATAATCGAAGAAGATACATTCTCAGATGCGGAGGATCAAGACCCTTCAGTCAGTCGAGCAGCAACTCCGCCGGCAACACAAGCTCCCGCTGATAAGATTTCAGAGCCCGTCTCCAAATCGCAGAGCACCAGCACGTCCTCAAAGAAGAAACCCAAAAATCGGAACAAGAAATCCAAGATGGACGAAAAAGGAATACAATGGCTTGGGGACAAGGTAGGCAACTTTCGAATAACATTTTCATAATGGTCCCTGATTACCTTCATTCCGCTAGGCCATTGCAGATGTTGCGGAAGCGATAATCGGGGCTGCATATATCTCGGGCGGGCGTGAGGCTGCATTGCAAGCAACAAAGGCATTGACTATTCCTCTTTCTAACGTCGATCGGTGGTCAGATTTTGGGCGAAAAGTGTTGACCCCTCCGCCTAATGCTACTGCGAAGCTCAAACCAGGGTCGATAGCCGCCATTGAGAAAATTATCGGTCATAAATTCAACCGGCCACATCTTCTGGGGCAGGCGATGGCATGTTTCCTGTTTTGTTAGAGCGGATTTTATTTCCTGACTGATGATTTCCTTCAGACACATTCATCCATCCAGGGATATGAAGCCACTTCATACGAACGTCTCGAGTTCATCGGAGATGCCATTCTAGACTTCAGTGCGTTTTCTTCTCTCTGCCCAGAAATGTAATGCGAATTTACCGCAATGAAATCTAGTGGTCATACGACATATTTTTGATCGGGACCAACAGCTATCTCCTGGTGCTCTGACGATGTTGAAGGCATGTTGCGATTCATATCTTATCGTTCTTTAGCTTTCTACAACGTGTTGACCATGCTTCATTCAGGGTGCAATGGTTTCGAATTCTGCGCTGGCCGCTGTCTGTGTGTGGTCAGGGTTGCAAGAATACCTATTATTCGAATCGCCTTACCTCGAGAATAGCATTCGCGCCTATGCCAGTATACTTAAAGATAAACAACAAAAAGAGTATACTTTAGCCGAAGCAGAAGGCAGATCGCCAGGTCAATACTGGCTTGACATTGAACCTCCGAAGGTACGTATGCCTTGAGTTATCTGAAATGGTTATTGATTTACTTGATTTACTATTTCCATTGTAGGCTCTTTCCGACGTTGTGGAATCACTTGCAGGCGCGATATACATCTCGGACAATTTTGATCCCGTCGGGGCAGAATCGCTGTTCGACAATGTGCTCAAACCC
Organism: Pholiota adiposa; assembly: GCA_009935795.1. Lineage (NCBI taxonomy): Eukaryota > Fungi > Basidiomycota > Agaricomycetes > Agaricales > Strophariaceae > Pholiota > Pholiota adiposa. The sequence goes on from QEYC01000103.1 coordinate 617,083, forward strand.
TTCTATGATAAGCATATCACACTGCAGACGCTATCACATCATCCTACAAAGATTCTTTTCGAACTGCTGCAGGCTCAGGGTTGTCAAAACTTTGAACTCACAAAGGACAAAGATGAAAGTGTAAACCGGTGCCACGGTACGCAGCTTATTTTCGTTATGTGCTCTTTGATACACTTTTTGACGAAGAACCTAGTTCTGGTGCACGGCATTATACTGGTCAGTGCAGAAGACTCGACACCGACTTCAGCAGCCAGGCTGGCGTCGTTCCTTGCCTTGGATGCCCTCGAGGGAGATGCAGATTTCATGACAAGGACATGTGATTGTCGAACTCATGTACAGCTCAAGAAGGCAAAACAGAAATCAGAGTTTGAGAAAGCACTCGAGAAGGCGCTGGCTGGTGAAGTGGATGACGCCGATGCAGAACAATGAATCCGTAGTGGTTGGCGCAGTCGTTAGTCAGTATTAGGCAATAGTGTATCCAAATCCATGCATTCTAACCCGCTGCCCGAATATTATGACCCGCACATAGCAAAAAGCTGTCCAAATAAGCTTGCAATGACTCTAAAATCTACGGCAACACCAATTAATCGGATCCAGCAGACTTTTTCCTAATATGTGTATATGTATGAGCAAAGCGGGCATTAAAGGAGAACTTGCAATACGCACATCTGGTAGGCAGTAGCGATGAAAGGAATGGAGAATCCGAAAGCGAGGTAGGCTGCGACCTTCGCTCCCCAAATGCCCTTATTTTCGGGGAACGCGAAAGGGAGATGCTGCGGCAAAAGTCAGTTCGCCGTCAGACATCACTGGGACGAGAGACATACGTGGTAGTCGTCGTGTGCGGAGCGAGAGACGCGAGATGCGTGGAAGCCGCGGGCACGGATGAGAGATTGCTGGCGCAATGCAGAGCGGGCAAGCAGCGAGAACGACATGGTGTTTGTCAGAGTCAGACGTCGGGTCACTTCGGTTGGCCATCGTCTGTGACCAGCTTGTGTGACATGTAACACATGTCAGATAAGATAAGATGCAAATCACATCCTCCTCTCCAGGAGGTCGGAAAACTGAAGGAAACAACGATAAGGTACCATCTCCTGTATCTGGAATAGAATACGAGTCGGCCGTGGACATCCCACTCTTGTCGGTTATAATTCATCTTATCTGCATTGACAAAGCTGCACCGTCGCTATCGCATGCAATTGAAGCTGACTTGGGACACAGTTCACTGTCAACGTGTGATTGCGACTTGGTGCATATACGAAGCCGTTTTTTGGGTTCATTTTCTCAGTATTTTCTGGGAATGACCTTGGAGCCAATCAGGGTAGTGCTCTAGCTACTAAATAGGCAATATGACGTCGTACTCGACTTGCGATCCAATGAACTTTGCGATGTGCAAAACTTTCTACTGGTTGCACGCTACATTCTTCTTCAAGTTCAATTTATCTGCTCTGGCGCGACGCAGGCAGAATCAAATGTCGAGGAGATTTTGAAAATCAAATCATCGCAGCTTCTGTCGGAACTGCCTTGGAATTGGCTCCATCCCGTGACAGTTATCTCTCCCAGTTATCTTCGTTGTCAGCACTCTCATGATCCCTTTAATTCCACCATCGGTACGAAGAATACTATTATCTCGCCCTTTCTCTCACATCTCCACCATGGCTCTCACCGCTACGATAAACGTCCCCAAGCTCAACAAAGCCATCACAATTCCCACCGGACTGTTCATTAACAATGAATTCGTTCCTTCTGCCGACTCACAGGAAGTGATCCAGTCAGTACAAATTGGAATCCCCTTGAAGATAACGGAACTAACAACCTAGCAGTGCATACAATCCGACGACTGAGGAAGTGATTGCAACTATCGTTGCAGGTGTGTGTGCACATTGATTGGAATCGTATACGGTCAGACCCTCACTGACGCGCATCAGGTTCCGCCAAGGATATCGACATAGCCGTCGCTGCAGCGCGCAAAGCATTCAACACCACCTGGGGAAAGAATGTCACAGGATGGGAACGCTCTAGGTTGATCAACAAGTTGGCCGATCTTATTGAGCGTGATGCTCAAGAGCTTGCAGAACTCGAATGTCTGAACAATGGAAAACCTTTGCGCATTGCAAGGTAAATAAGCTTTGATCTTTTTGCAGGATGCCTCTTTACCTTGATGCGCTACAGAGACTTTGATATCGGAGATAGCGTTCAATGCTTGCGGTACTATGCGGGATTTGCTGATAAGATAACTGGTCAAGTAAGCTTCTTCAGCGCGTCCTATTTTTGGATGATGATGATGATTGCTCATGGCGCGTCGAATATTAGACAATTGAGGTCGATAATAAAGCAAAACTCGCATTCACACGCCATGATCCCATTGGAGTGTGCGGTCAAATGTCAGTCCGCATTTGCTGGTTAAATCTATCAATCGCTCTAATAAGTTTCCATAGCATTCCATGGAACTATCCTATCAACATGTGGTAGGTCCAAAGTACTGGCTTTCAAGCGGGTCGATTCTCAAAAATATTCTAGGGCTTGGAAAGTCGCTCCGGCCCTGGCTGTTGGATGCACCATTGTGATGAAGCCCTCGGAATTAACGCCATTGACAGCCCTTGTATGTTGAATATCAATTTTCTCAGATTACTTTCCTCATCTCCGACATAGAAACTCTCGGAATTGGTCAAGGAAGCAGGGTATGCTGCATCGGCATGTTCCCCTTCATTGATTTACATAACCTCTTGTTAGATTCCCTCCTGGTGTCGTGAACACAGTTCCTTCGCTAGGCACCGTCGGCGGCGCGGCTTTATCTTCTCACCTTGATGTGGACAAGGTGGCATTTACGGGCTCAACCGTAACGGGCCGCAGAATCATGGAAGCGGCTGCCAAAAGCAACTTGAAGAAGGTAGGGTTAGACCAGATTCCTTTGCGCTATTAATTTCACGATGTGTCGACCTATAGGTGTCTTTGGAACTCGGGGGAAAATCTCCTCATCTCGTCTTCGAATCAGCGGATTTGGAACAAGGTATGATTCTTTTTTGTCTTTATCCCCCTTTTTTCCTGCATTTAAAGTGGGCGAGAACTCGTCTACCTGGCATCTGTGCTGTGCCGGTGGTGCTCGGAGCTCTAGCAATAAACCTAAATCCTAAAGATTACGTTCCAATTCTCCTGGAACGGTGCTAGCATTCTGGTCGTCAAATTCGTGTGGTTATGGGATTATTTTGTGCTAACCAGTCATCTACTGCTCCCCAATCCTCACCTTCACGAGTCTATTCGGGAACAAGGACTTTTGACATGAAACGCGACTTTTGATCGCCCTTCCCCCGAATCTCCAGTCCCCGCCATGTTTGCGAACTCTTTTTACCATATATGGAAATTATGTCCGCGTTTCAAATCACAAGGACACATTACTGACTCTTTACTTTCTCTCCGTGTTGAACAGCCGCCAGCTGGGCCGCTCTCGGAATTTGCTACAACACTGGCCAGGATTGCACTGCAGGATCCCGCCTCTACGTCCAGGAGAGCATCTATGCCAAATTCATCGACATTCTGGTGGCCAAGGTCAAGGCTCAGGTCATCGGCGATGGCTTAGACGACAATACTGGAGGAGGTCCTGTGGTACGAATACTCAAGAATCGTCCATCGGCGTTTTTCAATTATCTAATGAATTTCTAGGTTTCTAAAGGTCAATACGACCGCGTATGGAACTATATCGAATCCGGGAAGCAAGCGGGCGCCAAAGTCGCGCTCGGTGGTGTAAAGAGGGAGGGCAAAGGTTACTGGGTTGATCCCACCAGTGAGTCCTAATGGTTTCCATAGCTATTTCAACGCTGATTGACATATACCTTCTAGTCTTCACTGATGTCACACCCGATATGAAAATTGTAGGTCTTCTCTGACGAAACTCTGGAAATGGAAGGGATTCTAACGTTCTATGTTCGCACCATTAAGGTTCAGGAGGAGGTAAGAGTGAATCTTCTTTATCTGTCATTAGGTGTGCTGAAACTAGTACAGATATTTGGGCCTGTCCTCTCCGTCGGTGTCTTTAAGACAGAAGACGAGGCCATAGCATTGGCAAATAACACTACCTACGGCCTCGGGGCTGGACTGCACTCTAGTATGTGTTTAGCTCGCCCGAATATCTTTCGCGGGACCAATCCAGATCATTTTATTAACATCTTTTCTCCCGCAGACGACGCTAATCAATGCATGCGCGTGTCTTCTGCCTTGGAAGCTGGCACGGTAAGTCGCATTGTTCATGCTATTTCTGTCGGCCTGCGCCCTCCCCCCCCAAAAAAAAAACAAATTTGACTGTGTTAATCGCGATTTGATCTTCTCTTCGCAGGTTTGGATCAACCAATATAATATTCTCAATAACAATGTTCCATTTGGTGGCAAGAAGCAGTCGGGTATCGGTGAGTCACCAGCGTCGGCTTCAAGGAGAAGATCCGACTTGTCCACAATGCCACCTTTGTCTCACCACTTATTTCCGTAGGCCGTGAGCTTGGAAGCTATGCTCTTGACGAATACACGTCGGTCAAGGCGATTCACTGGAATTTCGGCGAGAAACTCGAGTGGCCACTGTAGCGAATTGAAAGCCGACGGACTATTATATATCTCAAAATTGCAGCTTTGTAAAACCACTTTCATCCTGATTCGACGCTTGTAAAGTTTATGCTCCCCCAATGTGATGTCATCTTGCATCAATCATCATTTTCAGACAGTTCTGTTGCAGTTCTGTTTAAAAAAATGCCTTTGACATCAAGCTACGCAGAGCTGTGGACTGCATTGACTCTTCAAGTCCACTATATTCGACGTTGCAGAGCATGAATTGTCGGGGATAACAGAACACGGGTCATTGGAATGTTTTGTGCTGTAGTTTGAATTAGAGTAACGTACAACTCTGACATTTTATCTAGAGTCAGGGTCTGAATCTGACAGCGTCGACACGAGGCAATCATCCCACGCTCTGCCGAGTTACATGACGAATTTGTGCCTGTCCAGATGCGAGATTCACTCTAATTAGTCGCAAAATTCCTAAACGCCAATTCAAAAAAACACCGATATCTTTGGTTGGGATTGAGGGCTACGCAAGACTCAGTAAGGGTGGAGCAGCGACAATTAAGATCGCTAATGTGCTCGAAGCCAAGGCCCATTGTGAACAACTCTGGATGATGTTGGAGCAACACCGTTTCGAATTTAATGGTGCGACTAAAGAATACTCGAGTATTATGCGCGGCTAAGTCGTGATGTTGAAAAATGGGACCGAGAGAATGGGTGTAAAGATAAAAATTATGAAGTAGAGTAAGGTGGATAGCAAACTACACAGCAACGGAACAATAAATATAAAACGCGGGCATTAGCTAAACCAAAAAAAGAAACCACGCTTCACAGCGTCGGGGGGCAGGTAGCACACCAGGAGGCGCTTTACTCCTTTGGCTCAGAACCGCCGTCGGATTGGTGATATTGGGTAGGATAATAGTTTCTGGCGTGTAATTCAGTCGAACGTGAGTCGAAGCAGGAAAAACTAGCATACCCATTTGGATCGTAGGGCAAAAATCCAGCTACGTTACCCGTCCAATTGGTAGCATTGTTTGTCGAGGTATCCCCCTGCTGGCCGCTGTAGTTCGGTGCAGCGTAGAGGCCTGCATAGCTAGCAGCAGGGGATTCGGAATCAAACGCAGGGCCGTCATGGCCCTGGGATCCCTGGGCGCCAGGGTAATATGGCTGACTCGCTGACCAAACTGACGTGTAGTCGCCGGCGTATTGAGGAATAGCTCCAGGAGGAGGAAGATTTGGGGGATACACGGCCTGTGTAGGATACATTGCGGGCATTTCTGGTTGCACGTATGCATTGTTTTGCGTCTCACTGAGGCCGACGCTCTGCTGAGACCAATAGTATGAGCCATTCGGCTGTGCGGCGACGGAGGACTGTGGTGCATAGTGGGGAACGTTCGAATTACTGGCAAAAGAATGACTGCCGTAGCCTTGCTCTTGAGGTGCGACGTCGTCATTGGCGTTCGTAAGGGATTCAGATGCCACCGGGATGAATCTGCACTGATCGACGATATCGTTTTTGACGCAACGTTCGCATATTCCCTCGAATTCAACGCTCCGGCGACACTGATGAAAAACATCATGAGATACAATGAACAGCCATGAACCACGAATATTCGTACCTTGAGCTTGCGCTGTCGACAAACGATACAAGCGATAGGGACGCGTCTGATTTCGCGAGCATTTGAGGTTTCGGAAAAGCTCATGATGAACAGGGATGAATGAAATAGTGCACGAGAGGGGAGTTGGTGTTGTGTCCTGCTTTCATTTTGCAGAGGTCTTTTATAGACCGACATACGCAGATATTCCCAATGCATAGCAGTTTATTTGGCGAGGAAAATCGAGATGCCATGAGACTGACGATTTGGTGATGCTTGCTGGTGGCGGGGAGGTCGAGGCGGAATAAGATCGTTTCAGATTGAGATTGCGGCAGGTTGGGTTCATGCCATCTTTGGCGCTCATTCGCCCAGTAGATGCCGAATCTTCAATCAATGTTGGAATCACTTGGTGAAAACAGGCACGTTTCGAGGGAAATCTTGATCGGTTGCACAACTCATGGTGTTGGCAGATAGTTGGATTCCTATGAGGTGTGATTGGATTGTGGAGTTTTTTCCGGGGGTATAATGTGGAAAATATATCGACGGCTTAAAGGATCGTCGTCTCCATGTTGCCCTTTACGAGACAGCCTGCAGCCGGACAGAAATTGAATTATAACGTCAGTGAGGCGGTGAGTGCACACCCAGGAAATAGCCTTTCCCGGCGTACAACACAGATATCGGACGAGTGCGGATGATGGCAGACGACGAATAGTTTCTTGAGATTTTCACCAGAGAATTTGGTCCTATAAAACTGGAAGTTTATTGAAATTGTGTCAGGTGTATAATTGATTTGATAAATCCAACAACAGGTTTCCGAACTTGTCAATCAACCCGGAGGTAGGTGCGTCATCTACGCGATTTGAGGACTCGCGTAAAGCTTAAAGAAGCCGTGACAGTACAAAGCACAGCAAAAATCCATCTACAGGCAAAAGAAATATATGATACAATGATCAAGAGCAGCCAATCGCACCTAGAGTGCCAAATAATCACGAACTTCCTCTTCTGACAATTTCCTAAATGTTGGTTTAGGCCGTCCAGTCTCTCCTCCTATCTTTCCTTCTTCCTGTTCTGCTGGAGTTGGAACAGTAATCACACCAATTTCAATAGTCTTTTCCGTCATTTGGCCTTCGAACCCTTCTTTCAGCGTTAGAAGTGCCGTATGAATTGCATCCTCCAAGCTGATGTCATCGTTGTATCTATAGTAGGCATTAAAATGCGAAATTAGGAAAATGAATGTGGTTGACACGATGTGATGGTATACGCACCGTTTTTCCAGGAAGGTCTTAGCGTTAATCATATTCTTTCCTATGGCGCTGGCTTTCCATGCCCAGAAAGAACCGGAAGGATCAACTTGAAAGAGCGTTGGCCCTCGGTGATTATCCCATCCAGCAACTAATAATGATACACCATACGGCCTCACACCTCTACGCAGTGTATTAGCATAATGTTTGATTTAATTTATAATCAGCAAGTCCTCTTACCCCGATTGAGTTGCTTGCTGCATGACCGTCGCAATTTCCTGAGTGAGGACTCGTGTAGGTGGGTATTCTCCATAAATCTTCCAGTATGCTTGGGCGCTCTTTCGTGCTTTCGTGACAAGGACGCGGAAATCGGGACCCATCCCTGAGTACACGATACCAATGTTTGGGCAGATTGTAGCCACTTTCTCGATGACGGAATCGTCAATCAGAATTGAGGATGTCTTCTTCTCCGTTGCAATTACGATTCCATTCGTGGCTTAAAGCAAGGTGAGTCTCTCTAATATGGCGGCGTGGTGATCGAAGGCACCTTTGATCCCAAGACTGGTAGTACCCTGAGCTACCGCAGCTAGAGCGTGTTCGATTTGAACGAGCTTCCCACTTGGGGAGAAGACTGTCAGGGAGTAACTGGAGTCTTTGATGAGATTGAAACGCGACAGAAATCTGAGGAGGTTACCTGTATGCGCCGCCGTCTGCACTGGCCATGAGGGATGAGGATAAGTGGTATATTAGAGCACCTTCGACGCGCGTCCGCCATTGCGTGTGCTTTGTTTGTCCTTGTTGTCCAAAAACGCGTGCGCGCATCATAGTCGCCGGCTCCGGCATCTCACTTTCATGATCTTATCACTGCAGCAGTGCATCATTCTCCTTCCTATTCCAGTTGTATTATGTACAAGCTATTCATTTTCCTACTATTACAACGTTCATTAGTCCACCTTGAGGGGAGTCGTTCGGAGGTATGGCTGCCAGAAGAATAACGCGTCAACTGCCTGCCATCGATTAGATCAAGATCAATACTCACAAGGTGTTGCTGGAACTCAGGGAACAGAGTCTTCGCCTCATCGTTGGTGACGCCAGGATGGACAATGACATCTTCGCCCTTCTTCCAGTTGACGGGGGTGGTAACCCGATGCTTGTCACCAATTTGGAGCGCTGTGGAAAGAAATTACGATTGAGGCTCAATATCCATCAAAATCATGGCTCACAATCAATGACACTATAACAAACACATTAGGATCAGATGAAATGTGAATGTAATCCTGTAATTGCTTACCGGATAATCTCGTCGAAGTTGCGTCCAGTGGAGGCAGGGTAAGCCAGAGTGAGACGGATGGTCTTCTTGGGGTCAATAACAAAGACGGTTCGGATCTGAACACAACACGTTACTACAAAGTAGAAACGCGTTTGTATAGTGTTCTTACGGTGTATGGCAGACCCTTTGCATCGCGGTTGGTCGCGTCTTGCTCGTCCAACATATCGTACAAGGTGGAGATCTTCCTGTCGGGGTCGGCGATCTATAAAAAGAATATGCTTAAAATGTATGCGCGGGAATATATGCAGATATCAATCGTACAATGGGGAATTGAACATCGGTAGGTGCGACCTTGCCGCCGTATTCATTGATGTCCTTCACCCATTTCTCGTGCTCATCGAGACCATTGGCAGAGATGCCGATGACCTTGACATTGCGCTTCTTGAAATCCTCAGCACGGCGAGCGACCTCACCAAGCTCAGTGGTGCAGACAGGAGTGAAATCTCCGGGATGGGAGAACAGGACAGCCTGCATCGTTTCGATGTTAGAGAATGCAAGACAAGCGTTTGAGATAGGCGATCATACCCAAGAGTCACCAATCCATTCATGGAACTTGATGGGTCCAAGGGTGGTTTGAGCCTCGAAGTCAGGCGCGATGTTTCCAAGTCGGAGAGAGGGCATTTTGGCAGAAAAGATACAGATAATAGAGATTCGGAAACCTGGCACTCACCCCTAAATATACGATCGCGTTCCACAATCGCGTCTTTATTTCTCACGCTAATCAACCTTTGCAATCTCTTGCGTATACATTGCGTGCTCCATCTTGTGCTAAACGTTCTCACTGTCTCACAAGAACGGACTATATTCCAAGTCAACTGACATATCTTCCTCTAGTCTGCTCTCGACTCGACCGACACTTCTAGTAGAACGCCACTGCATGAAGGAGATTATGTGGGTGCTTTTCCTGCTGCTCCTCTAGGATTTTATCGATGTCTTCATCGATATCCTCTGCACTTTCGATCTACCAGGATGTCGTCAGTGACGCAAATCCGACTCCAAATTTGTGTGATTGACTTACCGCTTCTGCCAAGTCAATCATTGCTTTTCCTGCGATAAGAGCTTCTTCGTGGTTATCCTTGATTTCCATGTTTATGATGTGAACGGACTTGTTGAACTCTCCCCCACGCATCATCAGATCTAGAATTCTGAATAGGATGTCCGCAAGAAAGTTTCATACAGTCGACTCACCATCACATACCGCGTCGAAACACCGCTCCTCGCAGGTGATTACAATGTCAGCCACTGTCTTGCTCTCTTGCCATCGCTCTGGGGCCAATTTGATATTCCTATTTCTATCCAACATCGGAAGCAAGCCGTTGGCTGTGTACCTTAAATAACGCATAACATTTAATCAAGGTCCACAAGGGTCCATAGCAGTGAACATATAGACTGCAAGCTTACAATCGAGGATCTTTATTGCTTAACTCTTCATAGATTGCATTGTATGGGGTTCCAAATGGATATATGTTGGGTTTGTCTATTGACGGGCCTGGAAGGCGAACCGCTGAACCTGTCCCATACGATATTACCCGGTAGCCCGCCTTCCTGGATATAGATATTAAGCACTTGAAATGGAATGCTATTGGAAGTCACTCACGATAGAACATGATGTCCTTCCATTGACCGATTCTGTAACACGGACGTCTTTAGGAAACTGCTTGGATGACAATGAAATGGATAGTCACTTGCTTGATTACTAGCACAAACTACACAGAAAAGTGGGCGAGGCTTGTATATAGGAAGAGTTTCAGATGCAGTTGAGGTTGATGCAGTTTGAGGCGCTCGTGAATTGGAACTGTTGGACGCTGGTGGTTGAGGTTGAGGCGTCGGTTGCGCAGAAGATGGAACACTAACGGCACCGTTTTCGTTCCATTGCTGGGTTTGCTGTGACGTGGCATGTGGAGGATCATACAGTGCTGGAGGAGGTGCTGGTGCAGATGATGGTTGTCCTTGTGTGTTCTGGAACCGAGAATCTGCTCGTCCTAGACGTGGGTCGCGAGCTCTTCGGGGATCCATCGGACTGTTAGGATATGGAGTTAATTCCAGATTCATTGATATCCAATAAGACGGAAAGAAGAAAAGGCCTCAGCAGTATCTCGAACATTGCCAGTCTGCATCTTGTCCCAAAGTTATATATTGGGTACGTTTACACCAAGGTCCAAGGGTCAATACAGCTTCCACTCTGAGTCATCACTGGCATTCAAAGGAAAATTATAATTCACCTTATTAATGGGTATATGGTCAAGCAAAGAAAGAAAGGAATGAAAGTTGCAGCTTTGGAAGAGATAGCTGAAACTGGCGTTCAAGCGAAAAGACGCTATTTGCATATATTTGCACTTCAGCGGCCCGGATGATTCTTTGAACCTAGAGCTGACGCAATCCGACGTAGGATTGACACTCAAGAAACTGCTGGAAATCTTGTGGAAATCTAAAGAACAACAATCCAACAGAACCTTAAAGTTATACTTAACGTCTCAACACACAGCACCCACTGAAATATTGGGATTTTGGCGGATTCCAGTAAGACATACTTTTACGCCAGTAGTAAGTACTCTGATTGTTGACCAACCCGCTGACATACTTTCTACTAACGTCGCATCGCACAGCTTAAGCCATAACATATCAAAGATCGCATTCACAGGAATTCAACGCGCCCAAGTGCTCAAGACAACAAGCGCAGCAATGTCGTCGTCAGTGTTGTGGGACATCGATGTCGACTCAGTCCATCAGACCATCAGCCAGCATCAGCAGACAATTGCTTCTCTGGATACGCAAATTGAAGGGTTCATGTCAAAGATTCGACAGCTAGAATATGTTAAACAAACCCACTTTTCAGAAATCCGGCGTTGTAGGGGGATGATTACCCTGGCAAAGCGACTTCCTCCAGAGATACTGGCGTCCATTTTCGAGGAGTGCGTGCGGGGCGGTTGGACACGAACACCATTGACCGTCTCTCATGTGTGCTCAACTTGGAGAAAAGCGTCTAATATTCCGACAGTCTGGTCCCATGTTTATGTCAATTTCGACGCTCGTGACCCCTTCACACGAACGCGTTTCTGGCTCGACAAGTCCCAAGATTCCTCCCTCTATATCGATTTAGAACTCGGAAGCGATATGTCGCACCTAGATAAAACATTAGAACTGCTGACGTCGGCGCTGCCGCGATGGAAGGCACTTACAGTCAAATCAACTGTTCTTCCCCCCGTCAACCAAATTATACAGGCCTGCAACCAATCGGCACCCCAATTGCGTGTAATCGATATATCTGTGGCACAAGAATTCACCGTTAACGCCGACAATTTAGACAACGACGCGCACGAATTGGTAGCTTTTCGAACTTCACTTATGGCTGCCCCACAATTCAGGTCACTGCGCATAAGTCGGAATGTTCTTCCTGGTCGTAACGTTCTGCCCTCCTCGATCACAAACCTATCATTGCAACTTCCCAGTTGTCAATCACCCACTACTCAATCCCTTTCTAGCGTCATACATTTACTTGAAGAGCTTCCGAGCCTTCAGTTATTTTCTCTCGAAGTTCCGAAAGCGCAGGGGCAGCAATTCGAGATTAATATCGAACCCGATCGAGTTGTCGAACTATCACGTCTGACGTCAATGACATTGATGGGGAAGGGCAACCTTTTCGCGATCCTGCCTCACCTCGTAGTCCCGTCCCTCAGCCGTCTCTTTCTCCGCTCTTCGTTGGATGATTTCCAGCCTCCAGAGATTGGCGTTTGGATCGATCAGTTTTTTCAAGAAGCATCTGCGCCAATTAGCCTGTTAGAAATCCGAGATCTAGGACTTGACCCAATAGTATACAGCAGGATTTTCCGAATGTTGCCACTGTTGGAAGAGCTCCGCTTCCATGACTGTGATGTCATGGATCGGTCCTTACAGGAGTTGAACGGCCCGCATGGGCTGTGCCCTTCGCTCGCAAATTTGGATCTAAGGTGGTGTGGAAGATTATCTGGACGTGCAATAGTAGATTTGGTTCGGAGTCGCTTACCAGCTGAAACAAATGACCCAACTCAACGCCCTCTAGTTGCAACATCCATAGCTGAAGTTACACTTATCAACTGTTCTTTTGTCAAAGAAGAGAACATCATGGATCTCGCGAAGATGACAGTTTGTCGTCTCATTCATCAAGGGCAAGGCGACTTTTGCAGTACGTCAAACTCCAAGCTTAGACATGCACTCCATTGACGAGGTGGTTTTTCTTAGATTCGTTGGGATGTTGCGATAACGAAAGATATCGGAGGAGGCTGCGACAGCGGAATTTAGTCCACACAAGACAGACACAAAGCCGTCGTCGTTTGATTTTCTGATACGTTGATTTGTAGAATGATGATAGAATTGATATTCGAATTGAACGGATCGCATGACGAAAACTCATTAATAAACTGTCTCAAGGCAAGACGTGTACAATCAGTACAGCAGAAGAGAGTAAATTATTGGTCACAAACTATGGCAAACGGTGGTATTAGGAACACCATCCGCCTCAAACAAGGACGCTTCTATCTTCCACATCAAGATATTATGAAAGTTGCTGAGGAAGCAGAGACTTGCATAAGTAATGAACTGATGATGTGGTTGAGAAAGAAAAATTTGCGGACCTCAATGTTCCTTATATAGGCCGCTGGCCACGTGGCCTTTCAATCCGAATCCAGTAACAAGGAATCACCACGAAAGCTAATTACTACTTGAAGTTACACCCGAATTCCACGTCTTCCCATACCTCGTTGTTATCCTTAGAAGATTAGAGATTTGACTCCGTCCTCGATAAACCTACTCCGATCCTAATGGCTTTCACAGACATTACCAACAATTTCCGGCAGGCTTTGAAAGAACACGAGTCGACAATTCCAGACGCGAAACGGAGGAAGATCGTGAAGCCGCCAAAGCGTGAAGAGGAGAAGGTGGTCGTCAGTAAAACCTATGTTGCAGAAGCCTACAATATTGTGTGTCCCTCTTTTCTACCTTGATTTCGAACATAACTTACCTATTCGTCTAGCTAACGCATATCCGCACCTTAACACGGATGCTGGCCAGTGTCCGCACGGCCTACCTCAATGTAGACTCTCGTGGACACCCCTTATCACGTCAAGGATCGCGCAGTATTGACCTGACTGACGGTATATCTTCATGGGCTAATATTCGGCATTTAACCAACGAAGAAAGGGACCAGATAGACCTGCAGGCTCGGGTTATTCTCACAAAATGCGCTGACCGTGTTAAGGAAATGGAAACTCTCGAAAAGCGTACGCTATTCCCAGAAGTATTATTCCAAAACGGCACAACATTAACACAGTATCCTTGTGATACACAGGGCGTGTCGAACTTGTGGCGAGCAAAACGAACCCGCTAACTCGGCTCCTTCCTATGCGACTACGGCAGGATGAATCTACGCTCTCTTCAGATGTTATCGCCGCGCATCATTCAGGTATCACCTGGTACTTGAGCCGGAGATTAGCTGAAGCCAGTCAAACACAAAAGGAACTACAAGAAGAACGTGTCAAGCGACAGTTGGAACGAACAAAGTCGCTTGGTTCAGGGGCAGCTCAAGAGGTTCTGATGATGGGAACCCAAGATCACTCCCTTAGTACCCAGTCCTCAAGCACAAGAGCGCCTGGAGGTTGGTTAGAGAGCACAATTGCCGCTACTATAGGTGCACCGCTGCCGCCACAAGAAGCGCAACGCAAAGTTCCAGCATACAGTCCAGCACCATCTTCCTACGTCTCCGAAGATGATGATGACGAAATTGAATTATCAGCCTCACAAATCATGCAGTTTGAACAAGAGAATGCAAATATCTTGAAAAACGTCCAAGATACCCTAGAATCGGTTCAACAAGCAGAATCGCGCTTAATGGACATTAGTGCACTTCAGATGGAACTCGTCACACACCTGACACGGCAAACGGAGCTCACCAACCAGCTTTACGAGGATGCTATTATGACAACGTCGACTGTGGAGAAAGGGAACGAACAACTCAAAGAAGCTAAGCGACGGGCAAAGGACGGTCGTCTCTTCATCTTGATATTTCTTATTGGAGCCAGCTTTAGCTTATTGTTCTTGCATTACTATTGAATCCAAAGCTTGAAGGGTCATTTACCTGTATATCGAGTGCATACCATCCTTGATCCATACCTGATTCTGGACCATATGTATTTTGTAGGCTATATATACCCTTTACATCTACAAATTATTGGAAGTGTAAGATAATAAATATTTCTGATATCGAGCGATCAGGCCTGAGTTGGGGATAATAGTGGTGCTTCTTCATCATAATCCTCTATCGCTTCAGCAGCAAGTTCATCTACTTCAGGAGGTATGCCTTCTAGATGTCTAATGTGGTTTTGAACGAGGTTATAGACCGTCCTGTATCGCCGTTAGTTTCGTCTCAACATGTAAAAGTAACTTGGCTTACCAACTAGTGAAGATAGCGATGAGAATTCCTCCTATCACAAAAGAAACATCGAGAATCTTGGTTCCTATATCGTCACTATATTTGAGCATCTGAGCAGGTTTTTAAGATTAGAAGCTTACGGGTGTCCATATGTCCGCGCTGATCACCGTCAGATAGTTCTGCCATTTTGTAACCAATAAATGTATGAAGCAAGATCTTTGGAAATACGCAGGTTGTAGCTACAGCAAATTGCCACAATTTAACAGCTTCTATCGACTGCATGAAACACTCAGTAAAGTAGATAGACTTGGGAATATATAGCACCCACCGCAAACAGCGAATTAGAGTAAACCCAAGGAGGAAATGGAGAGATACGAATCAAGACGATTAGCGGTAATCCTTTGGCTGTCTGACAGAATATTTAACGAACTGTATAAAATACCAAAGATGACAAACTTACCACTACCGATTCAAGAGCCTGCCACTTTTGATTCTGACTTGACCATGCATGCAATTTCTGGCTAAACAATAATCGAAGGATCACAAATACCAGCGCTGAGCCTATTAATGATCCAGCGGCGCTAATGAAAAAGCCCTTCATGCCATAGGCGAAACCGCATAGGGTCACAATTGTGGTATGTCCAATCAGAGGCGGAAAGGATACGCCGACTGAGATCAAGGGATTAATCATAAACTTCGAATATGGCAAGGGCACTACGCACTTATTGCTCCAAAGAGAATAAGCCAACCGAAACGATTTGCTGCCAGTAAACGAGTCTTGTCGTACATGAATTGTGCGATGCGTGAGGGTGTTACCACAATTATGAATGCACCTAAACCAGCTAGTGAGATAATTCTGGAACATTACGCATTCAAGACGGACCCATGCATATATAGAAGAACAGGAGCAACCAGATGAAGAGCTAATTAACTATCATAAGTATATGACGACGGATGCAAAACAGGCGTTGGTTGACACAACTCACCTTGCCAAAAAGGTGGAGTTTACGATAACGATGCATTGCAAACTTGGAATATTTCTTGATCATAGCCAACGGAGTGACGAAACGGCTAACAGCCATGGTGGGAGGTGCTTGGATGTGGTGCTCTCGTGTGGGCAGTTCTGGCATGACCGCTGTTCTGAATTCGAGTGTGTAGTCAGTGGGTATAACTCGGAGGGCAGGACCGATACCCGCCCTGTCTTCTTGACAGCGGGGAGCGAGGAGTTTGGGGAGGTTGAGGCCACCGGTGATGGAAGGGTGTTTGTCGGACATCGAAATAATCCATAAAAGGCTTGTTAGGTGTTATTATTATCTAAAGGTGCTGCCGCCGTTCGGAGAATGTCAATTGTCATTGCCAAAAAACAAACACAAGTTCGTTGCAAGTTCCCTTCATCTTTCGGGCACCGAGTCCTTCTCAGCGAGCGCTCAAAGTGGATCTGCATTCACTCACATGGCCTTACTACAACTAGCTTTCTCGCTGCAGTTGCAACTTGCACTCAAATCTTGGTCCGCAAATGCTACACAAAAAAATTGCTCTCCAAGTCGCGCATTGAGTTCCAAGAAAAAGTATAAGGTCAAATTTTGGGATACTTTCTACGCTGTAGGAAATACATTGCTGACTATCAAATATTATATAGTGTCATCTTCGACACATTTGACTGCATGTTCCTTGATATCCTTGCTGAGGAAAAACATACCACAATTCTCACACGACAAAGCAAGATCATACCACTCTCTGGCACGTATTCCCTCACCACGGACAAGCCGACTGAGCATATTAAATGTGAAGTCTTCTGCTTCACTATCAATGCTCTCGGTTGAGGAACCACTCTCAGCTGAATCACCGTCAGAATCACCGTCAGAATCACTCGAAATCTCGATAGGGCTGCCGAGCTGGATGGGCGGTGGGGCAGCAGCGACAACCGAAGTGACAGCAGCAGCAACTGGTGGACCAGTAATGAGTGTTGTGGCAGCCAGACGGCGGGGGGGAAAAAGCACAAGGTGAGTGCAAATTACATGTTCTGACTACGTCTGAGGTTCTCATATACATGCATTGATATCTTACAGCATGGCTGAAGGATAAACGAAAAGGAAGTAAGTTTGCGATCCCCGCGTTATACCAGCCGGCAAGCTTTATTCCTCGTTTGGCTTGGAAAGCGTCTCCGAGCAGCAGCAACGGAAATGAGCAGAGCCATAGGAATGTTAACCGTGATGGCGTTGGCCTTACAATCCTTGGGGGAATCATGCGAGGCATGCAGTTTGATGCCCGTGTTGAAGCTGGGCGTGAACTCTACAAAACCACTGGGATCTCTTCGCGAGATCAGCTGTCGACACACTTTCGGCGAAGCGAGAGGGCGGTCAATCGGCAAGGTAAGCCTGGCATCACTAAAACTGAATATGCACTAACGGGGTTCCCAAGTGTACACGCAACAAAAAATAGCCAAACGCGAGGCCAGCCCAACGAAGCGCTCAACCGTACCTGCAGTTACCAGAGCACATGGATTGAGAGAATCTAGAGGTACAATGTCAATATATTATCATGATAGTAAAACAGCTACTGACCATCAGTCAAAAATAGGACCTTCCAATGACTCGCCATCCAGTGCTATTCACCAGCAGCCTCCACCGTCCCCCAACCAGATATTCCGAGAGGAAAGTTCGTGCCATGACATGGACGGCCCTATGCACATGTCGTTGGGGGAGTATCCCATCTCGAGTTATTCAGAGCTCGCAGGTGCTTTTGCTGACGGGGCGCCTATGTCGAGATTTGGACCATTCAGAGCCTGGGGTGAAAGTATCATTTATAACGTTCATTCGGAAGGGGAGGACATCACAACTCACGTAGACTTATCGAGATACGATGAGGTTGTCCATGCAAGTAGCTTCAGCTCACTAAACGGTGCCCTGGGTGCCTGATAGAAAAGTAGTTGCTATTGTAAAAGCCAGTAGTAATTTTTGGAAGCAAAATTTGTACACCGAAAACGTATGGGTGAACGAGTAGGTGAGAGATGATAGCACACCTCGCAGATGAGCGTTCTGATGTCAAGTGACACAGAAACTGCATTTGCGAGGGAATGCGACACGAGATCAAGGAATATGCAAAATATAGAGGACTTACCTGAATCCTGGGGATTGGTCTCTCTTCCTGGAGGCTGGGCTGTCGTACGTCCACCAGGGCCCAGCGCACATGTTCTACAATCACCAGTCATTGTCATTGGGGGGTCCTGTCTGCCGAAAACAAGAAATAAAAGGCTGATTTAATAACCGCAAGCAGGCAGAAGGGGGCAGAGCAAGTGCGAGAGCGATGTGGCTTTGTGTAGGCAGCGAACGGCTGTGTCGAAGCGTGTGTTTTTTGTGAAAGATAGACATAACACATGACAAATATATTTCGCACGATTCATTGAATAAATGGATGCCCCTAGATGCCCCTTCGGCATCCTCTGAAATTGAATGTCCGCTATAGGCGTTCCCATCAACGACCCGCAACTCCTCGCGCTTCTCTGTCAAAAAGAAGCTGTGTGCTTCGAAGATGTCAATCGAGTTATACCCACTGACTGATCACTGTCTGAATTCACTTGCCGCGTCAGGGCGTGGATCACATCAAGCCGAGCCGGCAAGCGGGGAATGTCACATGATTTTGAATAGACACGCGATCACTCAGAACCTCTTTTGACCACCACCATGGAAAAGTTCAGCGCGTACAGGGTAAGCAGCCTCTATTTAAGTTATATCGGTGCATGCTTATGACTGTATATAGGATCCAGGAACCGGAATACAGGTAGAATCGCCACTTTGGATTTTTGTTGTTCTAAATAATCAATCGACTTTAAGCCTTTCTTGACACCTGTGCCACCTCTTGAGTCTGAACTCCTGGCAAGACTAGCTTTACCTCTTCGTATCGCTTTGGGACTAATAAGGACTACCTTGGTTCTTATTCTGGCTCTGCTTTACGTTCTGCTCGTTCAAGGTGTTTGCCTGCTCTTTGTAAGTTGCGCTCTTTCCTCATCTACGATACTCGTCTAATGGCCAAGCTCCTAGACACCCATACCTCCACTATATCGACTCGTGAAGCATATACTGTCATTCATTCTGGGGCGGACTGCACTTTTTATTCTCGGTCTCTTCTGGATCTCACCTGAGCAGTTTAATAGAAAACGCGGGTGCGTGTATTAGAACTCATCCTCACATTTCCGTGTAAACGATCTTAATCATAGGAGAGGAGCCAAACTTCCGGAAACATGGAAACCAAAAGCGGGGGATATAATCGTTTCTAACTGGGCATCTTGGATAGAAGTGGTGTGGCTTGCTATCCAGTACGTTCTGTTGTGTATCTCAAGCGTATAAATACTAACATGTTAATAAAAAAAAAGCTATAATCCCGTGTTCGTTATTCCGACCTCGGAGTCTCTACCAGATTCACCCATTACTTCTAGAGCTTCGACTCCGATTACACATACCCCTGGGCGTCGAACTGGAACAGGTTCTGCGAACATTCAAGTTGGCTCTCGGACCTCTGTTAAACGAATCCCAATAACTGGATTCCGTGAGGCCTCCCTTTTTTCTCTGATCAATTTCACTGGCCGGGTGCCAACTCCAGATTCACGGTCATCCACTCTCGAAGAAATCAGACAAAATGCAACCGGTCCTGTTGTCGTATTTCCCGAATGTACGACGAGTAATGGCCGCGGTCTGCTCCGGTTTGCTGAAGTCTTTCGTCAAAATGTGCCTGTCCAGGGTTATCAAGTTTTCGTAATGTCTGTCAGGTATGTTTTGGAAACCGCGGACTACGTTAGTTGCCTAATTATCCCTATAGATATGATCCTCCGAGTGTTACTGCTCCTACACTTACTCACACGATACCATCTAATTCTCTAAATCCTCTATCTCATTTGTTCTGGCTCAGCACCTCGTTATCCACCTCAGAAATATCTATCCGACTCCTTGCTCCATCTGAATCTCCAGGAAGTCAGTTGTTCCTTGCCAGTGAAATCCTCGCTGATTACACGGGAGGTGACCAACTTTCAGAAACTTGCGCCACACTGATTGCCCAAATGGGAAAATTGAAGAGGACTGGAATGGGCTGGGAGGATAAAAGTAACTTTTTGGAGTTCTATAAGGGTAAAAGTAAATAATTACACAATCACCTACAAGATTAGTGCATAATGAAAGAGATCATTTTGTTCGCTCATCAGTGGAAAAGTCAGACAGATCTTTCAAATGCACGAGCTTTGTAGATCGTTCATTTTTACTTGATGTTTTACAACATATGTACGTTCAAATGCTATGTTCTGTATGATTCTATGGATTGGTCGAAATGAATGATTAGTTGGAAGGGATTCGAATATGAAGCATGATGCGAAGGCGAACAGAGACGATGAAGCAGTCTGATAATGCGAGTTTGGTCGATGAAAATTTGATGCATAAGTATGGAGAGAGAAAACGTGCAATGAATGAGTTCGGGACAGACAGACTGAGGTGATTATTGATATGGATCCAACAAGCGTTCCAAATAGTGGATACCATCTCGGAGGTCGTGACCCTGGTAAGCCTCCTCATAGTACGATCGCAGATAGTGCTGATTTTCGCAATGGTTGGAAGAAACCCTTTCGAAGGAACCAATGGCGTCCTCAGAATAGTTGTATCCCCATTTCGTATACTCTTCGTAAACAATATTGGGGGATTGCTTGAGATAGGAAGGGTTCTCACAATGCCGGTATTCTGAGTAATCTTGACTGGCCTCCATTGCCGGCAGCCGGCGAGCCGGCGAATAAGCCCGTCGGGCGCTTAATGAGTCAAAGAAACGATCGTCGAGCTGTCGCCTGGGTGATCTGGAGCGACTCCGGTCCCTCTTGCGGGTATCGACGTGGAGATCATGGATTTCCTAGATGAATTAGTCGTGTATCAGATTTGACAGGTGGGTAACGACATACCTCATGGTCAACAACGCGGACCTTCCGACCGCCAAGATATTTGCCATTCAGTGCCCTGATGGCTCGCTGCGCATCCTCACGAGTGAAGAATTCTATGAACCTAGAAGTGCGTTATAATGAATTTGAGTATATCATCAACTTAGACGAATAGACCGATACACACCCCCGCCCGTCCTGAGTTTTATCCAGATCACAAAATGCTACCAGCATGCCCGACGATCGTCCAAAGTCCTTGAGTTCCTAAAAACCATTAGAAAATTATTCTTCAGACTGGAACATCCTAGCATACCTGCCATCTTGTATCTCTTGGTATGCCTAGCACGACAACCGGGTGTCGGGTATAGACGCCCTTGTGGGCTGGGCGTCTACAAAGAGGAAATATTAATGCATACATTCACTCGGTGGCTGCACAAAAGGAAAGTTACGATTGTGTTGAGCTGTTACTTGAAAATGAAGCAACATCCTTGCGCAGTGGATGTGCAAACTCCACGATAACACCTTGTTCAAAAATAGTTTTTGGCAGCCATACCTAAAGAATGTATGCAGGAGTACTTACGACAACCCAGCAATGGCTGGTATTTGTACGTTTCCAGAACAGTTAAGGCTTCCTGGGCAGATGCGCAAGCTCATTGACGAAAACACCTCTAAATGTATGCGCAAAGGTTACCTTTTCGGACTCGAATTGAACGAATGCGTAATCTAAAGACGCGACCATCAGCCTTCATCGTTAGATAGAGCAAACGCAAGGCACAAAGACTCACTTGAAAGCATTTTTACTTCGTTTATCTGACCGTATCGCGAGAGGTACTGTTGTTGTCGTTAATAATTAATTTCTACTCCATGGCCCTTGTTCTATGATTTCACCTTGAATACATCGTCCTCTGCGACGTCCTTGGAAAGTCCTGAGATCCGTCGGTGATCAAATCAACCGTAGGATAGGTGTGAAAAACTGGAAACACCTCGGAAATACAAACGCTTTGAAGTTCTGGAAGGCATGGGATGTGTAATAGGGGCCGTCGTGGTCGATGTTACAAGGCGGTTGTGAGTAACTGGGAGAAAGAAAAAAAGAGCAGCAGCCACTGGAAATTCGCGCTCCGACGAGACTTCGAACGGATTCTTTTCTTTTCAAGGCAGTCAACTGCCAATTAAGTTTCCGAGGAATTGATGGCAATGGAGCCGCTGACATGCCGGCGACAGAAGCACAATTCGCGATATTCCATTCCTAGATTCGAGATTCGATAGCAATATTACAACACCCACAAATGATCTTTTCTATATTCAAAGTAGTCTGTATCCATCAGTCTACAGCTTCGCCTTGACCTGCAATAGCGTAAGTAAAATATAATTGACTTGTCACAAATGAAACAGCTTACGGAAGCTAGCTTTTGGAAGGCTTGCTGCAAATCTGCTTTCAAATCCTGGCGATTGAAAGTCGTTCAGTATTAGCAGACTTAGCATAAATTGCTAAACTTACTTCGACTTCTTCAACTCCAATGCTCAGCCTGATCAGACGAGGATCAGAAGATGGATCACTCTGAATGCGGTGTTCAACAAGAGATTCAACGCCACCAAGGCTGGTTGCAGGCTTGTAATATATGTGAGGTATTTAACAGACGTGCATTCGCTAGTCAAACTCACCACAAAGTAGTTGAGAGAATGTGGGAATTCTAGGGCATATTCTGGCTTTGAAAGCTAAACCACCTGTGAGTTTTTCAGTCAAACCTTCAGAAATATGGACCTTACAAGAATAGCGAAAGTGGCGTTCCATCCTCCCTGCATTTGTTTGCTGGGATCAAACCCTCGTTCATCTACTCCCTGAAGAGATGAGTGCCAGACTTTCTCGACAATGCCTCCGGGGACTCCATCGTAAGTTTTTCCTACAAGAGTTTTAGCGATAGAATTGAGCCACTGCGCAAGAACCGTGGCGGTAGCTGATTGTCGAGGGACTCTAAGATGCAGAGTTCTCAAGGAGCGCAACAGAAGCCATGATTCCAGCGAGCCCATCATGCTGCCTAAGAATGTACGGTCGTAATGAAGCTAGATCATAATAGACAAATTCAAAAATGATTTCCAAATGGTACTAGAGAGAAAGAAAACCAACTTTATTCCACTCCTCAAGTGTCTTTACAACAAGAACACCTGCCAACAAGTCGGAATGGCCTCCGAAGTACTTGGTACCTGCAAACGAACCTCAGGCAGGCCCTCAACAGAAATGATTGATTGATACCTGAATGGAGTATACTACAGAGAGTTATTGATATTGACGTTTGTAGAATATATGCAGCGTGCTCACCAATCTGCGCCGAATCTGAATGGGTACTGAAGAGGTGGAGGTCCAAAGGTAGAGTCAACGAGCAGTTTACCGCCTGCTTTATGTACCTGGACGATAAGAAGAATCAGCTGGTCAGATGAACAAGTATAACGTTAAATAAGCTGACTTTGTCTGCATAATACTGGATGCTCCTGTATGTGGAAAACTCGAGTCTAAGTTATGGGACGAGGATGATCGCGAGAATACGTACCTGGATTCTCCTGTGGGGTTGAGAGGTGTTTCTAACCAACATAGATCTCCAGGTCGGTACTCAGAATCTAAGTCGATCACTTCCAGGTGGATCCCCTGGGTCTTCCTGTAGACATCAATCGTAGCGTGACATCCATGATACCCAGCTCTGATGGCAATGCGTTTGGGTCGAAAGAAGACGAGAGCCTAGAGTTAACTTAATGCCTGTCTTCTGACTCACTTCAAGGAACGAACGAACTGCGTAAGAAGCTGAGAGACCCGATGAGTATGTAACAGCAAAGCCATCCTAAACGACATCGAGTTAAAAAGGGTTAATTCAGAATGGGGTTCAAAATAAGAAGGAAGCTTGCGTTTATGCTACTCAAGATATGTTCGGCTCTTGTGGAAACTGACTGTGTATACCTCGAATAAACATGTCGAGAAGGGTTCCTGAGGTCGAGGTCATTGAGGCTCGAATCCAATCCGGCCTCCAGAGGATTAGGGTTCCTGAAAGCTAGAAAAATAGGGTATAAACACACAGACGGGATGATGATGCGACTGAGGAAATATACTGGTTGACACGGAGATTGAGGGAGCAACCTCCGATCCTGCGAACTTCACATCTCCGTGAATGAGGCTTGTTCCATTCAATTTGTCGGGTTTCGACGACATTGTAGTAGTGCAGAAGAAAGAAGGGTTGAACGTTGAACGTTGAACCTTCTCAGACTAACGTGAAAACAATTCAGCTCAATAATGAGTCACACTATTCAAATTCTCTAGGCAGCCCAAATAATAAACAAATGCTCCTCCATTATGTATAAGCTAACCTGACCCTAACTTAGTATATGACCTAGCCAGCCTATCCCAGAGCTTGCGAAATTGCACGTTTGTTTTTGAAAAAAACGCGTCAGCAAGCGTCAACGCGCGCGCACCGGTATTGCGCAATCGTTGGTTAGTATTCCGAAAACGATCAGAAACTGATGCTCATACTAAACGGCCCATAAAAGTCATGGATAGCAAAGACATCATAAAATTAAGAGCAGTACTACTGAATATATGGTTCTAGGTAGATCTAAAGTACAACATGAGAGCAGAAATAAATAGAGAACATCCGTGCCTATCTATTAGTAACTTTGCTGCTGATTGAAAGTTGTAGGAGACGAAGTATACAACGGCATTCCAGTATTCGTTGCATGATCCGCCTGCAAGATACCGGAATCGCGCATAAATGACATCCACTGTTCGTCCATCCCAGATTCCCCAGTCATCATCATTCCCAGATCGACGAGCGATGAGTCTGAAGGATCAGTCTTGATATCCAGGAGCAACCCTCCAGATGCACCACTGCCATTAACATTTTGGTATTGGTTGGAATCATCGGGAGCGAACGGTGACAAATCGGCGCTGATATTATTATATGTTGCAGAGGGAAGGGGAGTGAATAGTGAGGAGGGTGCCCAATTTTGCCACGAATTCGGCTGTTCGACCTGCGCGGGAGGGGTTCTAGATTCGTCATTGGAAAGATTGTTAGGCGTGCCATCCAAAGAACGTCGAGGTGATAAATTGGGCGGAGGGAACATAGAGAGATATTCAACCAGTGATGGGTGGACCTCCCGGCTTATATCGGAAGGAGTTGCTCGGTCTCCACCATCAGAAGAGGGTGTCGAAACTGCTGTCGAAGAACCATGTTGGGAATGGGAGTGTTTCTTCTTGTTGTTTGAGCTGGTAAGCAGCTTGCTGATGAGGACACGCGTTTGGCCTCCGAACAGAGCGAGTTCGTCATCTCCGTAATCGGGTCTATCCGTCGACAAGATCTTGCTTGGGTTGGGATTCCCAGTCCGGAATTGTGAGTAAATCTGGAAAGCTCGTTCACGCATTTTATACAAGATTGCCTAAAACAGAGATGGTGAGCAGTCATTTTGTGTATCCTTATAGAAACATACCAGACCGCTACGCGCACGAAGAGATTGACTAGCTCCCTTTTCAAACAAGTCACATGCAAGGCCGAGCTCTATAAATGCACTGGAAGCCATGCTGGACGATGGGGATCGCGTCACTATGCACCCTACAATGATCTATGAAGAAAAAATTAATGGTTATCTTGCGAAATATGAGAAGATACTGACAGCAGCAGAAAACACTGAAAAAATTATTGCTCAGTTAACATATAAAGTTATCGGTATCTATAGAAGAGACCTACAATGTGTCCAGATACCCCACCATCTGCCACAGAGCTCAGGGAATCGATCATAGTGGTTCAGACTGGCTTTGATGATTCCAGAGGCACATCGGTATGTTGCCAAGAATGAGGGTGCGAACGGACTTTGTAATGGATTCACGGGATGGTCAAGCATAGCCTGAGCGAAGAAGCTTCGATGCAAATACAACAACGCTATAGAGGACGTTGAGTTCGGGAAGGATGACGGATACTCAGGTCACTGACCAATGGAACGATATTGCCCAAGAAGGGAGCGCTTCATGTACACAGATGGTGTGGATTCTTCGTCTTCTGGGCTAATGAATGCGTTCAAGTGAGGGAAGAACGTTTTTTCACGAACTTTCTTGTCAAGTTCTAGGATGGTTTGGTAATGTGGTGCGGCAGCGGTCAACGTGAGCTCAACGACGGAAGCGAAAACATCTCTGGTGAACTCATATTTCCATCGATAGTCTAAAATAAGTCGTTTGGTATCGCGGACGGAACGTAGAATAAGAAACTCACATCCTACTAGTGTGCTCCCATGCTCGTCTACCGTTGCTTCATCGTCTTCGGGAAATTCGGTATCAATGTAAGACAGTCGTATTGATGGTGGCCTTCCTAGGGCGAGTGACTGGACAGACGTGAGTTATCGAAGGATAACAAGTCGAATAAATGGACTTTACGTAAAACAGTTCCGTTGAAAAGAGTTCCCAGAATAGTGATCTTCTTCGTTGCACCGTCTTGGGGTCCATTTTCCATCTAGCACTATCTCGGTCTATTTTAATCCGTAAGTATCACAAAATAACCAGGGTAATAGCTACTTACGAAGGCCCATCTACAAATGTTTTTATCAGTGAAACAGTTCATGCTCTGTAACCGGGACTCACACTTTGAGCCAATTTCGCGCCTAGTGATGTTAATGCCCACTAAGATCATTAAGAGCCATATCCAATCTGTTTTTGAAATATATTGACTTACAGAGCTATCCATTGTATATCTTTTCCCGGCATTTCCATGGTAGGCAGCCATTAACAAGACTGCCTGCACCGTAGCCATTTCCGGTGAATCGAAAACTGAACGTAGAGAAAGGCAACTTCGACCAAGATGATAATATATATCGGCCTCTTTGTTATCTATAGAAAACCACATTGTCAATACATACCTGCACAAACGAAAAGGCAACTTACATGGCTCCAATGTTAGATCGACCAGAGCACCTAATGCGAATACGTGGAACATAACCGCAAGTCGATGGGCTGACACGGTATCGAAGGAATATAAACCGCTTGCTTTTTTCTCTTTCACAACCTTGTATATTGGGGAAAGTATTTCGTCGATGAGTTCTTCCCGTTTGATCGGTCGGAAGGCCCATGTTGCCTGTTCCATATATGTTTCGCATAACGTCCACGCCCGAGGCTCCGCAGGAAGTTGATCAAAGAGGTATTCCAATGGTTTTTCAATGCTTTCATCTGTTCCAAAGGGGAATGCCGCGGACAGACGAGCAATTTCCAATGAGACGGGCAGATAGAAGTCGTCTTCGCTTCCAGGATGAGCCAAAGCAGCGCCCGCCTAAATTCAGCAACGGAAGAGTCAATATCGCTCAGTTGTTGATTGCACAGATACACACCATGAATAACGTCTTTAATTAGTATACTTATTAGCGAGTACGATATCTTGAGATCGGTGATATATACGCACTTCTGAACCAGCCGATGGCCCGAAATATTTTGCCTCTCCACTATCACCCAGCGCCATAGCTCCAAAAGCGTCGATCGGAGGTTCGTTTGAGTCCTTCCTAACGGGTGGCTCTTTCTCTGGTACATAGCCCTTCTCAGGACCGAATTTAATGGAGAGCAGGTCGTCCCTCAGAAGTGGGTGGCACTCGTTGGATACACCGGATTGAAATATAGCCAGAGCGTCTTCTAGTTGTCGTATACGCTGTCCCATCTCTGCGATCTTTGTATGCAACTGCGATGTATCGGCAAGGACGAATCTATCGCGTAGGATGGGTCAATAGACGACGCAGGGCACACATAGAGACTTTTCACCTTGTTCCTTGACCGGTAGATAGGCTTCCATTGGGGCATATAGATGGACAGCCTCGACGAACTACAGATATGAGTAAAGGGAGTTAAGATGGCAACCAGCATCCAATACTTACCGCACGAGCTACAAGGGAGCTTCTTGTCGCACTTCAATTTCAGCCTGTTTGATATAGACAGGCTGTCAGTAAAAATGCTGGTAGAGCTGATCCCGGCGCACCGTCGACATTCAGCACATGAAATCTGAAAAGAAAAGGGAGACGGATTATGTTTTGACCTGCAAATGAAATCTGGGTGGGACGTACCTCGCCGCGCGCTCGTCTTGAATCAACCTCTTCCTCCGAAGTTAGTTTGCGAGTGGCCCTTCTGTTCAAAGGGGTGTGGGAGGGATCCGCTGGCATGACTGGCCTGCAGAAAATGAGGACAATGTAGTTGAGAAGAAAGAGGTTATTAATATTGCATGGAGTAGTGAAGAGGAAAAAGGCGTCTGAGTTATCCAAAGGAGGTCGGCCCGACCGGATGTTCTTTCTGCACCACTTATCGCGGTTCCACACAATCCCACCAGCCCTTAGCTGCCTCAAAACTCCAGCCTGGCATACGGAGACAAAGTTCTTGCGTCCTTGCCTTTTTTTGCCGTAAAACCAACCTATTTCGACAGACGCTTCGGAGTCATGTGCGACTTCCACCGCCGTCATCAGTAGCCGGTCCAGCGTCTATTTTTGGCAACTTGGACCTCTATTCCACCACTCCGCCCCTCTAGTTGCCCGGAAACAGGCATATATTCTCTACAAAGAGAAAAAGGCGCCCGCCTTTGTCGAATTATTCTGTCCTCGCAACATGAAGACGCTCCAAGCAGGCCTTGCATTTCTTCTCGTCGTTGCATGCTCTGCATCGGCGTTAGCGGCTCAACCATCAGCTGCTCGGGCGATATCAGAAAGCAAGTATGCCACTGCACACTCGCTAGGCGATGGTTATAATTTCGACCCGCGCGACGGCTGGCAAACCGTCAACGTAACCAACCTCGATTATAAGTACAAACAGCATTCTGAAACCACTTTGAGTCCTCGCGATGAAAAGAAGGGTGTGGACAAAACTATCAGTGGACTAGTACAAACTGTCAAGGACCTCTTCAAGGGGCTGAAAGGCATAGGAAAACCGGAATCTGTCACTATTACATGGTACATCAAGCTTCATCGTAATCGTTGTGGCCGTCGCATTAATGTCGCTCTTTTTATACTTTAGGTATACTGGCCACGACTTGCTGAATCCTAGTTGCTGGGCGAATGGGAACTGGGCTCCTACGGTAATTGTTGCGATTCATAATTAAGGCGGGGGGATTCTTGCTAACAACAGAATCAGGATGCGTCATTTGCCGCCGCGTTAACAATGGAGGGATGGACCAGCCGGCCGAAATGTTTTAAATTTTTGGAACGTTAGTATTTTTTTTTCTGACTCCAAACCATAATTATATAGCTCATCATTTCGCATCCAGTGTGCAGTACCCCCCAAAAATGTGTATTTGTTCGTGTCGTGGATACCTGCGCAGGTTGCGCTCCAGGATCGAAACATGTTGACTTGACGCGCGCTGCATTTGGCCAACTCGCGGACTACAACCAAGGAATACTCCAAGTCAAATTAAGGCAGGCGACAGAACCAGAGACATGGTAAGTTTCAACACCGAGCCGCAGAGAAATTTTGAAGCCTTATCAGGTTTCTTAGGTTTGAGAAACTTTGGGGCCCGCAGGTCAAGGGCGCCTAATGATCAACATGCGTAAATGAAATGAAGTCCTGGAGATCTTCATTGAATCGTGACTGGAATGATTTTGTTAGATTTGTATCATCATGAAAAAGCCTTGTTATGTATCCACTCACTGTATCATCCCGAGAGCCTGTCTATCCACCTGTCTACAGTACTTATGCCTTGAGATTGACTCTCTTGCGCTTTTTACCCTCAGCTATTCTTGCTTTCACTTTTTCTTCATCCATATCCTCCTCTTCATAAAACTGAGCCGTCCGTTCCGCGTCGTTTTTCCTACGAATAAACTGCAGTGCAGCCAAATTATAACCTATGACTTCTTTTTGGCGTTGCAAGGCTGTTCGCAAGTGCTTGCGAAGGGGGATCAAAGTAGTTCTCATGATGCGGTTGGCGACAATTTGATGATGGTGCGTTTTGAGAAGGAAGAATATGATCCTAGAGACCAGTGTGATATTCCATCCCTAAAGCTGTCAGGACAAATAGTAATATATGGGGCGAGAAATAGGTACCTTCTGGGCCCAGATATTGAGATAGATCATCAGCGAAACGACCTTTCCAAAGGGCAAAACTAGCAGAGCGTCTTGGAGCGAAGTGCTGGGAATCTTTTCGACAACTCTCAACACCCAGGCTTCGGGCTCTAAATCGTATGCAGCGAGCACGGGGTTCCTTGCTGGAGGTTGCATGCGCATAGCGTCGTCCTCCGCTAGGCGTGACATTGCTTCTGTGTACTCCCTCGTTGCCTCCCGTTCCGTATCAGCAAGATCGAGCGCTTCCATGATTCGTTCTCCGGCCATCAGAGTCTCGCTCGTTTGTTTACTGACGGCTCCGACTTCTGCGTCCATCGTGCCAGCTGGTGGTCCTCCTTCTGCACCACTGCCGACGGGTGCTTCGACGCGATTAAGCGAGTCCGCGATACCGCTTTCGTATAGCTTCTCGAGCTCCTTTTCGCGTTCCTCTTCTAAAAATAGCTATTGCCAATTTGAATCAGGATGCCTATACAAGGAGATCTGCAAGATTTGTTGGTCATACCGGTTCGTCGAGTTTCTCCCAAACTCGTATTGACTTGTCGTGCGATCCAGTGACGACGAAGTTACCGTGGTGGCTCAATGCCAAGGCCCATATTTCACCATGATGACCCTCGAGCTTTTGGATTCCCTCGAACTGCCAATGTGTTTGCTCAGTAAAGAAAATGAGTTCATGGACAATGAACGTACCTTGTCCCCATCCCAGTATTTGAGCATTTTATCCTTCCCGACTGTCCAAAAGTAATGTGAATCCTTCTCAAAAGCGACTTGCATTACACTCTCTTCGTGAGCAAAGATAGATTTATGGCAATCCCCAAAATCGAGGCCCCAGATTTTCACGTTCTTGTCCGCAGAACAAGTGACTATTAATTTGGAGTCATGAGATATATCCATGGAGAGCACTGGTAGCTATGAAGTATTCAATTAGCATTTATTTTATAACTCCTAGATTAAAGTCTCGACATACCTTGTGGCCATAGAGCGATAGGAAAAACTTAAGAGTGTCTTGGTAAAAAACCTTGACAGTGGCATCCAAAAGAGCGACTGCAAGCAGCTTGTTGTTTGGGCTGTATCTCACAGCCAAAACGTCGTCGGACATTTTCAAAGTGCGGACATGCACAAGAGAAAGTAGTTTTCCACTTTGAACCTGGGAGAGAGTGAGCATATTCCTGGCGGTGGACTTAAGGAAAACTAACGCTGTCATTGGTTGCGTTTTTAGCTTCGAATGACCAGAACTTCACATCCTTATCGGCACTTCCAGTAACAAGTGCCTCCCCATCTGC
The DNA here is from genome assembly GCA_009935795.1 of Pholiota adiposa. Lineage (NCBI taxonomy): Eukaryota > Fungi > Basidiomycota > Agaricomycetes > Agaricales > Strophariaceae > Pholiota > Pholiota adiposa. The sequence goes on from QEYC01000103.1 coordinate 648,428, forward strand.
TCTCACATGCATCGACCAGACTGTTGCAGTATGCGCCTTCACAGTTTCAATAAGAGTTGAAGATGCAATATCATAGATAAGAATTTCGCCCGATTTTGTGCCTATAGCAATCTGTGTAAAGCGGAGTTAGAGATATAGACGGGGAGAGGGAAACAGACAAACGTGGCGGTCTCCTGGTAAGAAAGTACTACAGATAGCGTATCCACATTCAATGGTCCGTATGCATTGCGTTGTTTTCATATTCCAAATTTTGAGTGAGCCTAAAACTCTTTAGTTTCACCCGGTAACTAGCATAAAGCAACATATGCTCACCATTGGAAGCAGATGCTAGAATTTGATCGTCTGAGCTGAGGCACAATGTGCGAACATCAGTTCTATGACCAGGCAGATCCACTGAATAATTTCGAGTAGCTTCTGCTGGTTCGTCTTTGGATTTTGATTTTGTGGGAGGGGGGATGGAATATACTTCAATGGCATTCGAAGCCAGAGCGACAAAAAGCTTGAAATAAAATCTTCAGTAAAACGAAAAAATGAGAACATGTCTGCATACCTGTGGGATGCTCTTTGAGCTTGATTGATGAGAGCCAAAGTCGAAAGACCTTATTTTCCCGCTGGCTCGAACCACGAGGTGAGGGGTGAAGTAGTCAATGAGACTGGTTTCAGGTGACTCCTCTTGTTCGGCCTCCTCCTTTAATCCCCTTCCCTTATTCTTTCCTTGCTCCTTCTTTTCCTTGGAACGCTTTTTTCGTCTTGCCTGCTTCTTCTGGACCTCTTCTTCAGTCCGAATTTGGAAAATTTCAACTGATCGGTCGTGAGACTGCACGGCAAGATAAGGCTCAGTCGGATGAAATTTTATTTGAGAAACTCGATGTTTGGAAGCGAGGGGAAGAGTCGATAGAGCGCGAATCATTTTTGCGACCTGATCAGAAGTGTTAGACAACACACACGGGTTGCTCGGGATAAATAAACATTACTTCTCCACTCTCTGTCTCTTTAAGCCCTTCTGCCAATGCGCCTCGGTCGACTTTCCATGCTTTGAGGTCACCCTCCCCACTTCCAGTGAATATCAAACTCTGCTCTTGGTTCACGGCCAAAGACCAGATTTCTGATCGATGAGCGACAACAGTTTGGACACAATGCTGAGTGGACAGATCCCAAAGTTTCATGAAAGTGTCCTTCGATGTCGTAAGTAGAAGACCTGGAGCAGCAGCAGTCGATGTCGAGGGTTGGCCTTCCGCGACCGAAAGAAACTCAATTGCTGTGATTTGATCACGATGCCCTCGTAGGCTATCTTCTTATTGAATACATGTTCATAAATAAATGGAGAAATACACACCGGTATAGACCAGCTTCTCCAACGACATCCCACAAAATGATATCTGTATCCTGAGATCCAGATGCAAGCCGAGTGCCGCTTGGATCAAATGCAAGTGTGGTGATCGATTTCTTGTGTCCATTGAAGGTGGTAGATACTGAGCCGCTTGAAGCATTCCATATCCGTATAGAGCCGTCCGCATATCCCACAGCAAAAGTACCAGGTTGAGGCGCTTGTACGATGCAGGTGACCTCTTCTCTGTGTCCAGTTTCATGCCACATCGCAACCTAAATTTATTCAGTATCTCAAAAGAAATCATGGATTATTAGAGTTACCATTTGGCCCTTTTTCACGTCCCAGACGAGTACATCTTCCAGAGCAGGCACGTATGCTAGTCTGCCGTCGAAAACCGAGGTTGATGAAGAGCTGCAAACAAGTCCAAAAGCCTAAAATTTGTGTAAGAAATACAATCCATCGACTTGGATGAGCACCAAGTACCTGAGTAGGCCCGTGTTTGAGATAACTCTGGACCATTGTCGTTTCGGCGCGCTCGACGTCAGGTTCAAAAGAAAACTTTTTGAGAATCAGATCCACTTGGAAATAGCTTTCCACGTGACAAAATTGAAATATCGATGCGGGCTCTGACAGGCTCTGACGCGGCCCGCTAGGCAAAGCTGGGCAATCTCCACTTTAAATAACTTCAACTACCGCCACCTGCTATTCTTTATGACTATGATGCTCTATCCAGCAAGCCCAGAAGCAGCGACACGCTTTCTCAAATTCGTGAATGCTTCTCCCACCCCGTTCCACGCAGTTCACAACGCCGCTTTGCGTCTAGAAAAGGCGGGATTCGAAAAGGCCTGTGTAGACCTATACTCACATGGGCGAAAAAGCAGCTTACACGTATCCCACGCAGATCAAAGAGAAAGATAACTGGGAGAAGACTATCAAACCGGGAGGAAAATACTACTTCACAAGGTGAATTGACTTATGACTTGAATTGTTGAGTTGCACTTATCGTGCACTAGGAATCAGTCTGCTTTGATTGCTTTTACACTCCCTCAGAAGTGGAAAGAGGGTGCCGGACTTAGCATTGTAGCTACACATGTTGATAGCCCAAATCTGAAGGCGAGTTTAGTTTTAGAATTTCACAAATATAATATAAGTCGCTTAAGGACCTCAATCACCTTTTCAGATTCGTCCTGTCTCCAAACGGAGTAAATTGGCCTACCTTCAAGTCGGTGTAGAGACCTATGGAGGAGGAATTTGGCATTCTTGGTTAGATCGTGATCTCTCTGTGGCTGGCAGAGTCGTCGTCTCTCAGAAAGTGGGGGGTTTTGCCTCCAAACTTATCAAGATTGATCGTCCTATTTTGCGTATTCCAACCCTCGCTATCCATCGTAAGCTTATTCAAACATAATGTCTGTCATATATAAGCACACTCAATTATTTATCATGTCATAGTGGATCGCGGCGTCAATGACAATCTCAAGTTCAATCAAGAAACAGAATTTGTGCCAATTCTCGGATTGGTTGAATCCCAATTAAATGGTCCCTCCTCAAAACCTGAATCAAATGACGAGAAGGAGAAGTCCGCAGCCAACGGTCCTAAGGCTGCATCTAGCATTCAGGACAATCATCATCCTGCTCTCCTTTCCCTACTCGCCAGCGAGCTATCCATCGCTCCCGAAGAAATCCATGACTTTGAACTGTAAGTCGGGTGACTGGGAAAATGCATGCGGGCGGTATTCATAAAAATTATAGATCTCTGTATGATACCCAACCGGCTGTTCTTGGAGGCATCAACAACGAGTTCATATTCAGTCCTCGGATGGACAATTTGGTCTCCTCGTAAGTTTCATGTATTATTCGCACAGTGTTGTATTCAATGCCCCGTAGTTTCTGTGCCGTTGAAGCTCTTGCAGATAGCGTGACAGTGCAATCCTTTCCTTCATTAGATGGAAATGTCAACTGCATAGCGCTTTTCAATCATGAAGAAATCGGCAGCGTATCGACGTCTGGAGCGGAATCGAGCCTAATTCCGTCACTCCTCAATCGTCTTTCACCTACACCTGCATCCCTCGCACAATCGATCTCACATTCGTTCCTCATATCCTCCGATATGGGACATGCACTCCATCCCAATTACACCTCGAAGCATGAAGAGAACCACAAGCCTCAGATGAACGGAGGTGTCGTTATCAAGACCAATGCCAAACAACGATATGCAACCGATGCTATCTCCACATTCATCGTTAAACAGCTTGTTGAGCGCAAGGGCGGAAAGGTCCAAGAGTTTGAAGCTCGCAATGACATGTAAACTATCTTTTCTTCCTTCTCAAAGTCCTTCTAATCGTCTCTTTTATATAGGCCATGCGGATCGACTGTTGGACCCATGCTTTCAAAAATTGGTATCCGAACTGTGGATGTTGGTAATGCTATGCTGTCCATGCATTCTATCAGGGAAACAGCAGGGTCGCATGATGTACAAAGTGCCATTGACTTGTTCAGTGCCTTCTTCGAAGGGTTTAGCGCACTCGATAGTAGCCTTACGGTTGACTAAAGGAATGTTGTGCAAACTGTAGTTTATAATTTTTGCTGTACTTTGCATCGACGAGGATTATAATATGGAATGCAAATAAGCAGTGCTTATTTGTTCTATACTAAACTACTTTTGTTGTTATTACACAGGAAAGATCTACACGGGGCGCAACTACCAAAAACAACTTGACTACCGCCTTGTTTTCTTGGTTGGTGGTTCAGTGAATCTTGAGTCTGAGAGAACGCTCCGTTTCTTCGCTGTCCGAGTGTAATGTGTGAGAACCCATTCGCGTTCTGCTTCAGTTTGTTCAATGGTCCCCTGCCGGATTTCATACGCTTCAAAATCCAAAATTGAATGAGCCAATTGGAAACATGAAAATAAATTTGACTGGGCATACGTTTCATCTCAAAACGAGGACCAACTTCCGCTAATTGAACCTCTCGCCCTGTTTTGACAAAGACATGATGCCTTCAAATGAATTAGGTCATATAAACAAGGGGAAATGTAGATTTGCTACATACCTGAATGATACGAAGTCGTCTTCATTGGCGAACGTCATAACCCGTTTGCTATCTTCCTTCGGAACCGGGAAGAGATATTTTAGAACATCTCGTATGCGTTCTCCAAGTTGTGAGCTGAAGTTCTCAAATATGAGGTGGGGGTATTGTTCGGATACTGTCGAGTTTTTGTACGTGTTGATATCATGTCGAAGAGCAACATTGTTGAGAGTGAAGTAAACGGTAGGTCCGTGAGGAAAGTGCGAAACGATGAGGGCATCTGGTGTACCACGGTGTTCGTGTACCACTATCAGATCCGTAACACCGTTGGCTCGACATGCTTCAGCTAGCTCTTTGACAACATAATTTCCTCGATTTACGCGGTGTGAATTAGGGAAGACAAGCCTCAGTTCCTAGCAGATGGTCAGTTCAGATACAAGGGTAAAAATGAATAGTGTTCACCTTTGAGAACTGCATGAGTTTTGAACTTGGGTCTCGAGATGTTGTAATAACAATCTTTGGATCCTGCATACCTGCCCGTGAATATTCATTGTCGACGTGCGTTGTTGGCTCTATAATGATGTTATAAACCAAATACAAAAATCAGTTTCAGCAGTAAACGCACCTGCTTGTGCTTCGTCAAAAGCCAGATCCTTCCCAAGCCCCTTTGCACTCTTTTTAAGCTCTGTGGGCAGCACCTTGCCGCTTGCTAGGCTCTCTTTCAGCTGTTGCTTGCGGTCATAAGTTTGTCGTTCTTGAGCTTCTAATGATTTGGCATAGACATATTGCCGGCGTTCACGAGCTTGTCTTCTTAGCTGGACACTTCATAAGTAAGTTGATTTGAAAATGAATAGAAATCGCAGACCATGATGAGGGATGAACGAATAGCTGGAGAATAAGATGCGCCGGACGAGCGCTTCTCCGAAAGTCAGATTTGAATTGTGACCGTCACATCTCCGTCGCGTTGAACCTGTCACGCTCGCAATGCACTTCGACTTTACTTTCTGCTGGCATAGTGTTGAAAACCCACGGATAGCTGAACGATGAGCAGGCCATGCCATCCCAACACTTCGATGTCAATACCTTATTTGACCAAAGAATCCCACACCTGCGCTTCGTATTGACCACCGAACTCGATCTTTGTCTTCGACGCCGACAAATGTTAAATTGTGCTCGCTCTATAAACCCGCCCAATTATCGCCATCTCGTTCCCTTGATTCGTTTTTACCCTCGAGGATATCACTTTTCATCACCTCGGACCTTGGCTGATGTCTTTCCCATGCAAAATATATATTTTCTCAGCCTGCCAGGTTATGGTTCTTCGCAGAGCTTGTGATCCTTCAGACCTCAGGCCTCAGGAGTGGAGCAAACTGGACAAAAATAAATAGTCAAAGTGGAATAACAGGCTTCTTCTCGCTTCAACCATACTCCTTTTACTTCTATCGAGGCCACGAAAACCTAGTTTTGTGAATATCTCCCTTTTCTCAGAGACACTTACAACCTTCAATCACTCCACTCTAAATCTCAGGAATTTGTTATGGACCATTCAAAGGCACATCAACATATGGACGAGAAAGGCGATAAGTCGCCGGTGCAGATTGAAGTTGACTCAGCTACCTTCGAGGCGGAGGTCGCTTCGACGCAGATTTCTCTGAGAGGGAGAAAATTGACTGCAGCAATCGCCTTTGTGACTGAGACAGGCTTTACCCTTTTCGGGTGAGTATTTTAATATTCTGTATTCATTCTCACTAACCGGTCAAATAAGCTACGATCAAGGGGTTATGTCGTCTCTCCTTACTGCGAAGCAGGTCCTGTACACCATTCACGTACATCGCTAATGTTCTATGGGCATTCGATTAATGGCTTTGGCCTCCAGTTTGAAGATACTTTCCCACAAGTAGTTGTTGATGATGCACATAAAAATCATGCGACGTTACAGAGTCTTTTGGTCGCAATATACGTGCGTAGAATGTCGTTCGGTTTTGCATTCTCAAGGTCTTGATTATTATCAACTTGCAGGAGATTGGTTGTTTGGTTGGAGCTCTATCTAACCTCTGGATTGGAGATAGGCTAGGCCGACGCCGTACCATAGTTTTAGGCGGAATTGTCATGACTATTGGCGCCATCCTTCAGTCCACGTCTTTCAGCTACGCTCAAATACTCGTTGCCCGATTCATAACGGGGCTTGGAAATGGACTTAACGTAAGTATCTGGAAAATGCATTCTTCATTGGAACACTTTATGCTTAGTAAAAATCCGAAGACATCGACTGTACCATCCTACCATGCTGAGTGTTCACCAGCTGCTAAGAGGGGTACCTTGATTATGATAGAAGGCAGCCTTATCACATTTGGAATTATGATTTCGCAAGTGATTCCTTTCTTCTGAACAGGCTTCTGTTGACGGCAGTTATATGTCTTCGTCAGATATGTGAGCTACTTTGCTTCCGTTAGTTGCAATGTCATATACTGAATTTACTATCTATGCACTAGTGGATTGATTTCGCATTGTAAGCTTCTTACGCTTCGTGGATATGTTATAGGATTCTGAAGGTTGAAAGATTCTGGGTGAAAGATTCTTCTGCACAATGGCGGGTTCCTGTGGCTCTACAGATTATCTTGGCCCTTATTATGGTGGTAGCGATCAACTTTGTGCGTCCTTTCACTCGAGAAAAACCTTTTGTATGTAGGGATTTACTCAGTGACATTTGATCAATCTAGCTCCCCGAATCTCCTAGATGGTGCGTACAAATTACAACTGGTATTTCTAGCCTCTAATTATAATTGTCCAGGCTTCTCAAAGCTGGTCGGCCAGCCGAAGCATTATCTGTGATTTCTGCGTTGGAGGACAAGCCCCCCTCCGACCCAAATGTTAGACAAACATTCGAAGCAATCCGCGAAGCCGTCATCATAGAATCAATGGTTCCTAATTCGAATCGAAGTGGTTCCGCACTGCAAAAACCCAGCCTCAGAGAATTATTTACATTTGGACGGGCCCAGAACTTTCGCAGAGTTTGCCTGGGCGTTACAATCCAATGCTTCCAACAGGTGATTACTGGCAGAAATTATTTCACACCATGGATGAAGTGGAACACTTATTACTTTTCTGCAACATAGATTACTGGAATCAATATCATTACTTAAGATAATATGACTTATTATGCTGTGAGTTTACATGCAGGACAGTTAGCAATACCGGCTACACTTAATGCTCTTATTAGACTATTCTATTTGAACGCCTACAAATATCGGACACAAAATCACGTATCATCGCCGCTTGCAATGCTACGGAATACTTCATGACATCTTTCATTGCAGTATTTCTAATTGAAAGTGTCGGGAGGCGCAAGCTGATGTTTTTCGGATCCATTGGCCAGACTAGAACTATGATCCTGCTTGGGATTCTGGGGAGTATCAACAATGCTCCTTCGAGAATCATCAGCGCCATTCTACTATTTGTGTTCAACTCATTCTTCGCGATCGGATGGTTGGGAATGACCTGGCTCTATGTGAGTGGCCGAGACTTACCATCTGATTTTTCATCCAGTTAACAACACATTTGAGCCCGCTGAAATCGTTGGTCTACGCGTACGAGGTCCTGCAAACGCTTTATCGACGGTAAGAGGATTAGGTGTACTTCGTTTGCAAAATATTTAAATACTTACATCGTTTGTTCAATTGTGGTAGGCTAGTAACTGGACTTCCAATTTTTTGGTGGTCATGATCACTGGTCCGGCCTTCGAAATTATATCATGGAAAACTTACATCAGTAGGTGGACTGGTAACAAGCATCCGCTAAGCTTTCTAATTTCTAGCGTACAGTATTCGCCTCACTAAATGCAGCCATTATTCCTGCTGTCTATCTATACTTCCCTGGTAACTATTTTCCATCTTCGGAATATGAAATTTGCTGAAAAGTCTCCTCAGAAACTGCTGGTCGCTCCCTGGAAGGTATGTATTAATCGATAGTTCCGCTGCTGTCAATTTACCAGACGCTGAGGAATAATTTAGATATGGACGTCGTCTTTGCCCTCGCCTATAATGAGGGTGTTTCGCCTATTAGTGTCTCCTTGCGCAAAGACATACCCGTGGCGGGCTCCATCGAGGCAAATAGGATCCTCGGATTTGGTGATGACAATAGTGGGTAAAGTGCTAGTTATGTACAACTTAGTGGAGACGTAATGCAGAGTATAGCAAGATTTTCAGGCTTGCTCAAGAAGAGTACGAATATATACAGGTATCCATGTGCTCTCCGTTTTGGCTGAGTCTTCTGAAGGTGGAGGCGGCTGTGTAGCTTGTATGACTCTGGAGCGTCGAGCTTGTTCTTTCTGAGCCTGTATGAAAGCCCTTTTCTCGGACTCCTTGTCATTTATTGTGATTTTCGAATCTGGAGGACCAAAACGATTCAACGGCCAGACGATCATAATGAGTCTTGATTCCACAAGACATTCAGATACCTGTGGCAATATTTATTCAGTAGTCATTCCTTTCAGCACATATAGTGAGAATACACACTGGTCCAAATCGATTGCTATCGTCACTCCAAAAGTGTTCATCCCCTATGTCGGTCATTACTATACCTTTCATTGTATAGATTGATGAGTATTACTCACCTTCAACCCATACATGGTTTTTTGGGATGACAACCTCCGGGTCAGGGTACGGAGGCAGGGTCTTGACGGTGTCACCTTCCTTTGCCAAAATCCGCTTGATCAATAGGCGTTTAGGGTTTTCTGGCGACCTTTCATTTAATAGCATTAGCAAGGACCATATTTCCACATCAAATTTCAAGCTCACGTCAGCGTCACAATATCTTCGCGGTTGTAAGAAGCGTCAATATCGACGTCGCGTCGGAAGAGACCCACATCTCTCCATAGAGAAGAATCAGGATTAAGTGTCGGCTTTCTGCAGATATAATTCAATATCAACAATGGAAGTTGCTATCAGCAACGCACCTGCATACTGCGCCCTGTGATCGTCTTGAGTTCGAACCAATGGCTGGCGAAGACGATTCCGGTGGGTAGCCAGTAGACCATAGGCCAGAGCCTGGATGTTCGGACGGACTTCAAGGGCCCCCACATGCTGCTTTGCGTGGGATGTCAAGATTGCTGGAGGCTTGAGATGCTTGCTATCACCATGGATTCATGGAATGATGACGGTGTAACGCAAGCCTTGGATTGAAATTCCGGCTCGTTACGCATGCTAGTGGAGGATACCGATACCGATACGAAAGTATTACATAATATTAATGAATTTAGCATGTGACGACACATCTGCCGGACAGGTTTCCCAAGATTTGGCCCTATGCAAATAAATATGGCCTCTAAAACTACTAAACACAATTTATCTTTAAATCATACTTACAGCTAACATGATATGCAACAATGAGAACAGATTTTATGAATTGGACAACGGAAAGACGACCGACAATTATCTGTGATGCCGAAGTCAATGACCATGCATGTGATGTGACGTCACATCCGCGCTCTGGCGCTCCCAGTATTGTCTTTGGGCTCGCACAAGCGCTTCTCAGTTGGATATAAAGTAAACAAAAATTTTAATCAGTACATCGTATGTATCTAGAGCCATCCAAAAAAAAATTGCAGCATTTTGAATTTTTTTTGCCTGTGTGGCTTGAATTTTCCTTTTAGGATCCAATTCTCTCAGATTAGGCGCCTTGGGTGCCGTTTCTCGAGGTGCGCGAAGCGCAGAAAAAAATCCCCGTATTCTGACTCATTAGAAGACTGTATTTAGAGTAAATTCAGAGGTGAAAATATTGATCTTCCTTTGCAATATGATCTCACCTTGACTTGTGAATTCATTACTTGTGCACCTGAATGCTTGAATAATAGCTAATATTCCCTATTCTACGTACAGCATCAGTCATTTTATAGTCAAGCCTGGCCTTTTGAGACCGAAAAACACAGTTCTAGCATGTGCTTCAGGCCAATCTCTTTAGGCGCCCGATTATTTTTATTATTTATTTATTTATTTAGTTTTATCCCACCAGCACCCGTATCGAGCCGAAATTCCGGGTTCATTGCCCGTCACGTGTGGAATCTGAGCGCTAAAGTTTAAGAGAGTTTAAGCAAGTGTGTTTGACTAACGGTCAGATAGACTGCTAAGTATAATATGTCGATAGTACACGCTACATACTAATTCAAGTAATTGATAAATAAGAGTTGTGGTAACTACAGAAAAGTGAGTTGTGGGAGGGCCTGGGGGATAGTTGTAAGTGATTTTACAAATTATACTTTTTAAACTGCAGTGTCCGATAGAACACCGACGAGGGATGACACAATACATCTAATTTCTAAAAATCTTCAGATAACGAGCTAGAAACGGTTGATGAGAATCTTTCAAAGTACAAAAGATAAAAGGCTCACAATATTTTGTGAGTAGAGCCAATATCGGGCCGAGGAGAGTTGCTGTGGTTAATGTTGGCTCTGGAGTATTCGGATACGCGTTTCTCGAAGAAATTAGTTTTGCCTTGAAGAGAAATCATATCCATAAAGTCAAATGGATTAGTCGTGCCATAGTGCTTGTCGTTTCCAAGGGATACGAGCAGACGGTCGGCCACAAATTCGATATATTGGGACATCAAGGTGGAATTCATGCCAATTAAATCGACTGGAAGAGCATCTATGATCAACAGACGTTATTACACTTTAAACACCTTTTGAGGCGAATAGAACCTTACCAGTAAGAAAATCTTTCTCTATTTCAACGGCTTCAGTTATGATTCGCAGCACGGTTTGAGGGTGTGGTCTGCGCTTTAGATAGGTAAACAGCAAGCAAGCAAAGTCGGTATGCATGCCCTCATCACGACTGATAAGCTCGTTCGAGAACGTTAAGCCAGGCATCAAACCCCGCTTTTTCATCCAGAAAATAGAGGCGAAGGAACCGGAGAAGAAGATACCTTCCACCGCTGCAAATGCAACGAGTCTTTCTGCAAAAGTCGACTTTGTATCAGATATCCATCGAAGCGCCCAATTTGCTTTGCGTTTGATGCAAGGGACGGTTTCAACGGCGTGGAAGAGATGGTTTCGCTCGCTTGGGTCTTTGATGTAAGTGTCAATGAGAAGCGAATATGTCTCGGAATGGACGTTTTCCATCATGATTTGGAAGCCGTAGAAACATCGCGCTTCCGCGAGCTGAACTTCGGTGGAGAAGCGTTCAACGAGATTTTCATTCACAATGCCGTCAGAGGCTGCGAAGAAGGCAAGTACATGCGAAATAAAATGTCGCTCGTCCGGGGTGAGGCGAACCCAGTCCCATACGTCGTGCGAGAGGTCAATCTCTTCGGCGGTCCAGAAAGAGGATTGGGCCTTCTTGTAAAAGGTCCATATCTGCGGACACTAATGTCAGAAAAATAACAGGGACGACACGAGGCTGGACGAACTTCTGGGTATTGAATCGGAAATAAGACAAGTCGTTCATGAGATGCTTTCAGTAATGGTTCCTCGTCTGCAAAACATGGATTTCGATAAGATTACAAGTGCCAAGGGGCGACGCTACAAAAGAGCGAGAGCAACATTACACACTTTCCGGCAGGTCAACGTCTCCGACAAAGAAATTCCGATAATCGTGCTTGTCATGGGCCGAGCCGTCATGAGTTTGGAAATGAGCCATTTTAGTTGGGATGTCGACTGCATGCTCAGAAACCATGGACTTGGAATGTGTTCGCGTCAAAGAAAAATGTTCAATAAAAGAAGGAAAGGACGGTATTGGGAAGTGGGATGGAAGAAAAGGTGCCGATGGCGCCCAGCCAATAATATGATCCGTTAGAATAAATTAGCGCGGTCCGGGTAATAGGCTGCGCTTTCGCGTGACAGTAACTGCACGTGAATTGTGACACTGGACACAAGCAGGGCCAAAGAACACGGACGCGGTTGGTTGAAACGCGCCAAACAGGACCACACCTGGGCCTCCATAAAAAGTTTGCAACACTCGCTCCTTCCCTTTGCGCTCCTGCATCATCTGATCTCAAATATCCTCCGATGAACACCCTCTCTCTTCCTCGCTCTGCTTCCCCTGCACCCACTCCCAGCAAGAAGGTAGGTTTCCTCCGTCCTCGTTGCGTCACGTCGCGTCGACGCTAATTACTCTCACTAGGCGGCTGCTGCCCTTGCCGCCTTCTCTCTCGGAACACCCGTGAAAGCCACCAAAAAGGTCATTGATGACGAGAAACTTCCCAAATCACCTGAGTCGCAGACCGAGGCCGACGATGAGCTCCCAGCTTACCGTCGTCGGTTCGTCGGCGAGGTCGACCTTCCCGAGAGTACGTCTGCCTTCATTCTTGTCTTCGAACGTCACTCACATTCCTCAAGGCGAAGAGCCACTTCTCAAGGAGACCCGCCGGCGCTTCGTTCTGTTCCCCATTCAATATCACGAGGTATGTCTACCAGTGACGCGTCCATTTTCGGATGTTGACGTGTTTTCCAGATTTGGCAAATGTACAAGAAGGCCGAGGCTTCCTTCTGGACTGCTGAGGAGATGGACCTCTCCAAGGATGTCCACGACTGGAACAACCGTCTCAACGACAACGAGCGCCACTTCGTCTCCCACGTCCTTGCTTTCTTCGCCGCCTCCGATGGCATTGTCAACGAAAATCTTCTCGAACGTTTCTCTCAAGAGGTCCAGGCTGCTGAAGCTCGCTGCTTCTACGGCTTCCAGATTATGATGGAAAACATTCACTCCGAAACATACTCTCTCCTCATCGACACCTACATCAAGGACCCTGCTCAACGCGACTACCTCTTCGACGCTATCGAGACCGTTCCTTGCATTAAGCTCAAGGCCGAATGGGCCCTCAAATGGATTGCCGATGACCGTTCTTCCTTCGCCGAACGCCTTGTTGCCTTCGCCGCCGTCGAGGGTATCTTTTTCTCCGGCTCTTTTGCTTCCATCTTCTGGCTCAAGAAGCGTGGTCTCATGCCTGGTCTTACCTTCTCCAACGAGCTCATCAGCCGTGATGAGGGTATGCACACCGACTTTGCCTGCCTTCTCTTCAGTCATTTAAAGCGCCGCCCTCATCCCGAGACCGTCCAAACGATCATCTTGGAGGCTGTGAAGATTGAGCAAGAGTTCCTCACAGGTCAGTCCATGATTTATTTAACATACACTCTATTTTCTTATCTTTCTATTCTAGTTGCACTGCCTGTCAAGCTGATTGGAATGAACGCCGAACTCATGTGCCAATACATTGAATTTGTCGCCGACCGTCTCCTTGTCTCGCTAGGAAATGACAAGTACTACAACAAGACCAACCCCTTCGACTTCATGGACATGATCTCTCTCCAAGGAAAGACCAACTTCTTCGAGAAGCGTGTCTCTGATTACTCGAAGGCTGGCGTTAACCATTCTGGCACTTCTGATAACACTGCGCAATCATCAAAATCCTTGTATGTTGTCTTATCAAGTTCTCTGCTTTCCGTTACTGATTTTTAATTCCAGTGTTCTCGACGAAGACTTCTAGAGCATTTGATTGATTGTTCTCGCAGATTCCTTTCATCTACACCATTGTATATCCTCATCGTTTTCTTATTACATTGCATTGCTGTTTCCCTAGATCTCAATATGTACTTTACCCCACTCATGTATTCCACTGTACGGAACTATCAATAACAATATTCAACATTAACAACGTCTGTCTGCAAGCTGTGATATGAGCAATGGAAGTCAATCGACAGTCAAACTATCCTGCTGTTCATGGATGACTAGTTCTGACCAAATCTATGGTTCCGCCATTTGTTATCGACAACGATGGCGTTCAATGATCATCACAACGACGCGGACGTGTTGTATTGCTGATCAGTGTGCTAATTCTATATCTTGCTGGTGATCCGGGCATGCTGCTTCTGGACCTTGTCCTTGAACAGCACTCCGAAGGAAGATCGGAGGACAATTAATAGAAAGGGGTGATTGAGAGGACCGTATTCAATATCTACATCGTCTACTCATCCCATCACAGAGATGGGAAGAAAGGTTCAAAATGAACAGGTACAATGATACCGTATGATAGAACGGTACGTGAGCGCACTGCTCAGGTACCGGTACGGCGGTATACTCATTCTGCGACGATAATGTCTGATTAGATTACCATGTAAAATTATGCACACTGAGAAACACCATTCTTCCCCATGTACCCTACTCTACCGGCAGCACCCCGAATTCATGACCATGCCTATTCAGCCGAATAGGCGTGAAAACTGCGATCGCGTTAAGCATTGTACGAAAGAAAGTGACAGGTGAGGGAGAGGATATACGCTAGTCCAGAAGACCGATCATGATCATAATTCGTTCGGGCCGTTGCAATGACATTCCGAAGTGCAAGAAGCCGGAAACCAGGCGCCTATCCTTCGGGACTACGTTGATCGAGAGAGCTACTAGCACGTAGAGTTGGATGTTGAAGGGCTGAGGACTTAGCGGGCATATCGAGAGGCGCGCGGTGACTCTTTTTACGGGGAAGAGGCGAATGCGTCTATGCGCGCTGGGGGCAGGCAAGATGAGCTGGGCCGCTGCACGGCTTCTCGGAATGCGATGGGATTGGTGGGCTTTTGGGGACATGAATCGCACAAGCGCTGGCAGCCAAACTGTGTCTGTGAAGTATCTCAGCCCTCGCTAGAGACCAATGCGTCAGGAACGGCCAGGAAGATAAATATGGGTTGCGGCTTCCTGAGGCAGGGCAGTACGCCTAAAATACCGCCTGGAAGGGCACAAAACTGAATGGGTTTCGGAGCGGACATATATCGACGACGGATCAGGTCGAGACTGGTGGGAATGGCCTCAAGGCGGAGATTTGGAAGAGTGCGGTACAAGAGCGCATTCGCAAAAAAAGACATACACAAGGCTGTGTCAGACAAGTCGAACAGTCCAGGTTGGCTGCTCTCCATCATGTTGTCCACTTCACTTGCTATCAGCTTCTCAGCACCTGTCTATCAGCGAGACCAAGTGGAGTCTGCTGCTACAAATCCCACGCGTAGCTGGAAAGAGAAACGCTGAGCCTGCCGTTGCGCATTGAATACATGTGTTGAAGACGATTTCAAGTCCAAGAGAAACGCTGCCAGAATGGGAAGGGCGTGACCGGGGGAGAATCATATTTTGGATAGTTGCAGCTGCCACTCCCTGGCATGTATGTTCTCCATGATGTGATTCTCAGTCCATTTCTCTCAGATCTACCCACGCGAAAGGGAACTGGTTCGCCCTCAATTCCTCGTCTCTCGGCCTGGTTCCCTCCATCGGCTCGAATGGATCGTCTGGGTCCCGAGTGCGCTTTCGCATGGGACGCGCTGGCCCAACGCTGGCCTGTTATACTAGGAATCTCTGGTATTTCCAACACGTTTCGTAGTGCGAAACTTGCTTGCGCAATGAAACGACGCTGCGTTGGCGACCAGAGCTTGGACATAACTCAGCTTACAGCCGTGGACAGATCGATAACGTCTGGCAGAACGCCGAAGTTTCTGCTCTTTCTATGTTTTGACACGAACCCACGCCATGCTTTAACGACTGGCCTAAGATTGGCTCAGGGCGGATCGCTGATGCATTGCGTCCATCTTTAGCATGTATTTCGGCATCTGTGTAATCGATCCTTTACCTCAATCCCGGCTTATATATTGGATATCCTCTCTTCGAAAAAAGTCTGTCTCTGACCCGAAGTCCCTCATTTACCGCAAAACTATTCTCGCTCCTTCCCATCCTTCCTCGCCGACTTCGTTTTTCTCCCTTACCTCAAAGCACCCCAATCCTCTCTTCGATCATGAAGTCTGTCTCATTCCTCCGCAACACCTGGAAAAAGTGGGAGTCGAAAGCATCGGACAGTAGAGGCAATGCAGAGAACGTTTCTCCTCGAGAATACGAAAGGCCCTCGTATTCTCGCTCATCTACGACGACAGGTCGCTCTATAACCGTTACAGTCAAACACTTTCCCCTCGAAATTTCTGCCCCCATCCCAGCAAACGGCGCGTGGCAGACGCCAGAGGAACAGGACTCTCAACTACCCACGTCACCCTTGTATGATCAATTTACACAACACCGGGGCGAACATTTTGTTATCAAGAGGGACAGCTCGAAACATGCCCTCAATGCCACCTACCATGCCCATGGCGCTAGCAGTCCCAAGTCTCCCGAGCTCATCCCCGCTACCCCTCAGGCATCCTCTCTCCATACCTCCATTCAAGGCTCCCCCCCTTCGAAACAATCTCTTCCGCCCTCAAACGTTCGCGACGACAGCGGACATCGCGCCTCTGGCTCTAGGTATCTATCTCTTCAGCGTCAATCACCACCTTCTCCACGGTCGCCTACCTTACCAACGTACCAGCTTCTACCTCCCACAGATTTGAGCTACGGTCCGGGGAGTAAATTCGAACGATCCCTGGAACCAGGCATCTGTAAATGCTCGCAATCTGGTGCTCAGTCTAAACACCATTCACGGTGTCCAAGATACACCTTTTCGGACTCGCAACAGAGTATGTCACCGAAGGTAGCCTCCGAAATTCAAACTTCCCAGAAGGCAGTTCACGCTGTCTTGGATCTGTCAGTGGACTCTAAACCACGTAGTTTATACCACAGAACAGGCTCGACACCCCACTTACCGTACAAGGATATTCAAAGGTCTAAATCGCCTCCTTCCGAACATTCTATCTACTCTACCGACGGCAGCGAGGCGGAACATTTTCCCCTCTCACTCTTCCCTGCACCGCCGCCTCTGATAGTCCGCAAGAAGATTCCAACGCCGTTGGTCTTGCGTCCTTTGCGGCAGCGCAGAAGTTCTTCTCCCAGTTCCGGGGATTCAACACCTGTAGGTACGCCGACCACCCCTCGCTTCCAGGCTATCAACTCTCCGTCCCAATCTAGTATGACTTCACCCGCTAAGAAGCACTTCTCGCTTCGTCCCTCTGCCAGCTTCTCCCCTCCGCCATTTAGTCCCCCGAATAGCCCTCTGCCAAGTTTGCCCACCACGCCAGACGGCAATCGGCGACCTTCTGACCAGCGCCGGTCGCCCGACCACGATGCTCGTCCGCTGCGAAATGCCCAGTCGTACGCGAACTTCCGCGACACGCTTCCATTCCCGGCGATGCATAGGCTCACGTCGAGCGAGCCGACTTCTGAGCAATCGAGTTTGCCGCTCAGGCGGCCAGCAGCCAAGCCGCGGTCACGACCAGAGACGGTGAGAGTGAAGGATATTCAAGCTTACATGGTGAGATTTCTTACCGCTCGTGTGGATTACTTTCCTCTTGCTCACGATAAATCTACAGGAACTGCAAGAGCAGTCGATGTCATCAAACTCAGATGTTCATGTGCATTGGGGATATGCACTATAGTCTCCTTCCTATTTACATTATCTGCTGGCAGGCTTTCTTACCATACTTTTTACGCCATTTGACTTCGTATTCACGCTCGGCGACAATTATACACGTTGTAAAAATTATATAGGACTCAGAGATCGTCCTAGTGTAACTCCATGTACTTACTCAATAATATTATACTAGATGCCATATCTGTGCAAGTATGTGAATTTCAACGTACAAAGCTCCACTTTTCCAACATAATCGCCACGGCTTCCTGGGACCGAGATCGAAGTAAGAGCTGTAAAATATCGGGATGCCACGACGCAGCGGATGAGAATACGGCACCAATGACGTTCCGCGTAGTGTCGGTCCGCCCGCCCAAAGTTCACTTGTCTTTTTGGGTCTCAGGCCGATCCATCTGAGGAGGCTGTGGCTTGTCTTGCTGCTTGTCTTCCTGAACAGAGAGGATGATATAGGTAACGAGAACGATATTGGCCGCAACTACCGCTGCAATCGCCGCAAATGTGGAGTTTTCTATGGACATAGAAGTTGGAGCCTCTGTTTTAGTACGGGATGAGTGTAACTTACGATTACAGAGGTAGTTGAGAGAGAGAAAGTAGGTCCCTATAGGAATCACGCCCAATGACACACTGAAGGCGATGAGCTTGGCCAAAACGCCACTATTATACGTGTGTGAGTTGAATTGCGGATTGTGGGCATATTATGCGCGACGTACCCCGCGGCCGCGGTGTCCGTATTGAGCTGGCTCATAGCAGATTGTTCACTCATGGGCACTGATGTAATGGATGAGAAAGGGCTATTGGAGATGGAGGTTTGAGCACAAGCTGCACGACGCACGGTGCACAGCAGCGACGGGCGTTGACGTCGCTGACGGTGCTGCTTGAAACGCGCACGTGAGCGTCGGCTAGCACTTCATCGTCATCATCAGACACGCGTGGAATGCTTTCTTTACACGACGACAACGGCCATGGACGAGGACGCATCGCCTGAGCAGGCTTCTCTCAAAAAGTCGACATCTATGAACAGCTTGAAGTCGTCGGGATCTACTGGCTCGATTGGCTTTTCGAAATCCTGGCTCTCTTGGGATATTCTGCCCTCGGAATGGGATATTTTCTGGTTGTCCACGGCGCTAAAGCTTCTATTGTTTCCCTCCTAGTGCGTCTCTCCGATACAAGCTCTGCACTTGAATCTAAGCCGAGAAGTCGTTCCACAGATTTTGAGGTGCATAGGAACTGGCTTGCTATCACACATACTCTCCCTATTTCCAAGTGGTATTACGATGTATGTTTTCTTCAAACACGCAATATACGTTACATACTGACCTAATCACACAGACAACATCAGAATGGAGTGAATATTCTCATTTTTGAAATCTTTTTGGATACTAAGACGACGGATTAGCGCTGGACTATCCTCCTTTCTTTGCATATTTCGAGAAACTCTTGTCAATTCCCGCCTCCTTGATTGATCCAAAGATTGTTGACCTCAACAACCTCAACTACGACGCATGGTCGGTCATCGCATATCAGAGATCAACAGTCATTCTGACCGAGCTTGTTCTTGGGATTGTGCTACTGAAGTGAGTCCAAATCAAATACCCGCCTTGCAAATAATACCAACTCACGTCGTGTCAGATTCATTCGCGGTTCTGTTGAACCACCGATACAACGCATTGTGTCAGCATCAATCTTTCTTCATCCAGGTTTTCTGATTGTCGACCACATCCACTTCCAATACAATGGCTTCATGTATGGCATCCTTCTGTGGTCCATCCTCATGGCGCGCAATGTCAGTCAAACCATACGTCCAGGCCTCTATTCTTACTGATATTTTTGTAGGGGAACAAACTTGCGAGCGGCATCCTTTTCGCCGTCCTTCTTAATTTTAAACATATCTATATGTATTTGGCTGTAAGTCTTAATGAAGGATCGCTTCCATTGCGTTGATTGTTGATTGACGTCAACGTATTTTTTCAGCCTGCCTATTTCGTCTATCTTCTCCGCTCTTTCTGCCTGTCCCCTACAGGCCAGATTCATATTAAGAATTTCTTATCCCTCGCAAATGCAGTCATTACCGTGTTCGTAATGTCGCTCGGCCCATTTGCTCTTATGGGCCAAATACCCCAGCTGCTTTCAAGACTATTCCCCTTCACCCGCGGGCTGAACCACGCATATTGGGCTCCTAATATCTGGGCGCTAGTTACGGCGGCTGATCGAGTGCTTCTCAAATGTCAATATCATACCTTTGACCTTTTAGATCACCTATTCACATTATTTTTCCAGACGCCCAACTGACGGGTGCGGAGATTACAATTAATGAATCTGGCGTCACGTCTAGTTCGCGAGGGCTCGTCGGTGACACAGTGTTCGCCGTGCTTCCGAATGTGAAGCCAGTTCACACCTTCATCATTACGATGACGTTCCAGCTGGTTCGTAGCTTCCCGCTGGCTCATTCTCCGCACATCTCGCAATTACTCACATAGGAATGCCTGTTTAGATCTGGCTGTTGAAACTCTGGCGTAACCCAACGTACAAGTCCTTCCTCACAGCATTGACCTTGTCTGGGTGGACATCTTTTCTATTTGGATGGCACGTACATGAAAAGGCTGTGCTTCTTGTGTTAATACCTCTGAGGCAAGTGTGGAAATTATCGCGATTGGGACGGTCCAATAACCTTTTTCTTCTGGGCAGCCTGCTTGCCGCGGAGAGACAAGCATACTTTAGAACCTTCGTGCTGGCCAGTGTCGCGGGTGTCTTCTCTCTCTTCCCTTTAATTTTCACTCCTACAGGTTCGAGCCTTCTATGCAATTGGTTCCATTCTCCTGTAACTCATCTGTTCCTCCTTCCTCTCACAGAATCTATTATCAAGGTCGTTTACTCCACAATATGGATAGCTGCTGTCTACATTCCAATAAGTCGGCGGGTATACGAGTGAGCATCTCCCTGTCTATCTATCTTTGCCGTGTAATCTCCATTCCTAACCTGGGATTGCCTGCAGGTATCCTAAGTCTATAATCTATGTGATCATGGACACGCTGGAGAAAGTGTACCTCGCCGGCTTCCCGCTGTTGTTGCTATTTGTTTCTGCGTTCCCTCTCATGCAGCAGCAACAACCATCTGTCAGCCATGTCGCGAGATCGACGGACCATTGTATCTCTACGGACCCTTTAAACGTTTCCTGCTCAGAAATTCTGTCAGGTGCATTTCAGACAGCTCCTGGAGTGCCAGCGTTCGAGTTCTTGCCATTGATGGCTACGAGCATCTACTGCGCCATTGGGCTGGTATGGAGTTTCATGCGACTTGGGTTCATATACCTCCACGAGGAGAGTGCCTACCAAGGCCAACTGAGTGAGATCAAATAGGCGGATGTTGATACATGTTTCTGTATATTAATGCTACATTGGAAATGTGGACAGCGTCGTGCAAATATGGTAAATAGGCGATGGTGGAGGAGGTTAACATGTGCAACTACTTCTTGGAGATGTGGACAACTGTGCGAGGGCAGTCAGCAAGTGTCTATGTTTAGAACGGAGGCGAAGGAGCAAATCACCATCTTCATCTTCCAGAACATGGTCCAATCCGACCTTTTGCCCTCGCGAGTGCTTTGCACTTGATCCCCAGACGATGGCGCTGTCAAGAAAGTGATGAGCCGTGAGCAAGCAAAGGCATCGCAAATATAGCGCCGGCAAGATAAGCAAGGCGTACTATTTCATCTGTTTCGCGATTTCCTTGTGGATCGAGTTACAGAAGTCCTCCACGGTGCACTTGCCGCTCCGGAGGACGACGGGCGAGCTATAATCTGGCGCGAGGCCGCGTGGTTTTGTGTAGACACGAACGAGGCTCAGCGTTTCCCACATTTTGGCGATCAGTTCATCGATGTTCAACCATTCTCGCGACGAGACTGGCACGGACATGGGAATTTTGTATCTGCAAGATAGATAAGATTATTTGGACATAATGAATCGAAGATGAGAAAACTAACAGGAGATCAAGTTCCTCGATTGAAATTGCGTCGATCTGTGATCCGCTCGATTGTGAGCCTTTAAATCCGACAGAGTACTCTGAGACCAACCTTGTTGAGAACCTGTGTCACAAGTACGTGTTAACAAGGGAAGAATGTATAAAAGAAGAGACGCACATATATACAAGGAATATACACTCTGGTACAGCTTTTCAATATTTTCTCTTTCTTTTGATTTGCAAAACGCACCTGTTTCCTTCAATAACATCCACAAGGTCGTCTGCGGTGGCATTAGGTTCTCTGATAGCGATATCGACATTGTTGATTTTGTATTCGCTGAGAATAGCCTTGATCTCATCGTGGTCGATATTGGTCAATGGCACCGTATTTGTGATAGCAATACCTCCTTTTTCTTTTCTGCGAACAAGGATGGCTGGTGGTTTTTTATTCAGTCGAATACCGAAGCCTTCCAATTCTGATTCGATGAGTTTTTTGTCGCCTAGAGGCTTGAGGACGTCGAGGACGATAAAAATAAGGTTGCATGTGCGCGCGACTGGGATGTAGGATTTAATTTAGCTACGCCTTCAGAGGCGACGAGATGGATTCCTTCATACCTGCAATAACTGTAATTCGCGAAAGGGCGTCAAGATAAATTGTGGAGTGATTTAATCTAGATATAAGACGCACCTTGTCGACCACGACCACGACCGTCCGCTGCACCCTCAATAATACCAGCTAGGAAGGAGATAAATACTAAATCGCGGGAGACGCTGCGTGGGACTTACGCAGATCGAGAATTTGGATGGGAGCGCCATGAACTTTGACGGTACCGGGCACGGTCGTAAGTGTTGTGAAATCGATTTCCGAAACCTCAGAGTGGGTCCCGGTCAGTTTTGACATCAGAGTGGACTGTGGAGATGTGCGTCAAGCCAATAGTTAACGCCGCAGCTGGATGTTCGCGCCCACCTTTCCTACTGAGGGAAAGCCCACAAAACCAACCGATGCTATGCCCGTTCTATTTGTAGGAGGGTGATTGAGATTTGTTTAACGGTGATGCTTGCCGGCATGGAGGGACAATTACCTTGCGACATCGAAGCCGAGCCCGCTAGCGCCACCGCTGCTGCCAGAAGAGGGTGCAATGAGCTCGCGCCTGAGCTTTGCAATCTTGGCCTTGAGCTGACCCAGATGATAGCTCGTGGCCTTATTCTTCTGGGCTGGAGGGGACGCGATGAACAAATATCGATCAGACGAGGTGCGGTGCACGTACTCTTAGCCTGTATGGATCGTAATCAGTGAATACGCCGGTGAAGGAGAGAACAAGAGGACTCGCCATCTCATCTTCGATTTCCTGGGAGAGGGAAGCATGTCAGCGGCGGAGAGGGAGACAATGGGGGCTGGTACCTTTATTTTCTGGACGGTGGTCATTGTGAAAGTAGTGTTCGGGAATTGCCGAGAAGCTGGTTACATGTTTGGGCTGAATGATTTGTGTCCGTCTCTTTCCCTCCGCCTGCCACCAGCCTCTAGCCCATCGCTCATTATCCTCGCTCATTGCTCCTGTCCCCGCATGCCACTGGCTGGTTTCCCAAATCTATAGCACCCATCCCCCCCATCCTCCCTATAGCACATTGTCATGTGTGGTTGTGGTCCTACCAAATGGAAGCGAGAGGTCGTTCCGGACCACAAGGTTGGCGTCTCCCCGCGTTCTGCTCTCGCGCGCCCGTGGCTTACGATCTCTGCAGTTTGACTTTATCAACACCCAAGAGTTCACCGACAATGGAATGATGATGCGGCTAAAGTGCGCCCCAAATCCTTGTTTTCACCCTATTGCTGTCTCTGACCCGCAGCAGGTATCTATGGCTCTATGTCATCGTGCTGAAGTCCTTCATGGTCTACATCTCCGATATCTTCTCCGCCATCACCATGTTGACCACCAAGAACTGGTCCAACGAAATATTCAAGAACTGCGCCAACATTGATGGCTGCGTCGCTATCCCCTTCAATACAGGCAAATGGCTCTTCGTGGGCTGTATCATCTTTTCGTTCCTCCTAGTATGTTGGCCTATAGCTCTTTCCCACTTCCCCTTTTGTGCTTGCAGTCTCATCGGTCTTGTGCTAGCTGGCCTATGAATCACGAAAGGCGAAGAAAATCATCGCCAGTCGAGATATCTCTTACGCCTTTACCAACATCATGGCCAACAACTACTACTCCCTACGTGTGTTTAATTTCGCGTTTTGTTCCCACACGCGAGTTTCTCCTAAACACTTTTTCATGACTTCCAGGCTCCTATGATCACTTCTGCTTCTTCGATCACATTAGCAACTCAACCAAGACGAGTGACGACTTTGCCTTCTTCGTGTTCTTCGTGTTCAAGAGTGGGTCTCTTCTTGGTTCTGACATTCTGAATTTTGTTGAAAATGGTTTGATAGGTTGGAAGCGTCTGCTGTTGGCTGATACTCCGCGTCAAACTATCAACGCTCTCACTCTGTATGCAATCTGGCTCGTGAAACACAAAACTCCTGGGAACTGGTATGATTTCTCAAAATACTTCAAAGGAAACTCTTTGTCTACATCTGCTCTTACTGTTACGACCCTGTTTACTGTGTTGGTCTGCGCCGGTTCTCTGCTTCTCCTGCTCATTGCCGGTCTATGCTATATTCCTCTGTTGCTGCACATCCGTGGTAATCTCAAGGTATGAACAAATACAACCATATAGAAAAGGATGTTAATTGTTTGTGCATCAGGAATATTGCTGTCATAAAGTCGACAAGGTCAGTAACCACCTAGACCATTCGCATCACACAACACATACTAACCCATATGCAGCGAATTGGTGTCATCATCAAGCGCAAGCAGAAGGAACGACGTGCCGAAGCAGTCAGACTTGCACAGAAAGAAGCCGAAGGCGACTTCTCGCACTTGAAGAACAAGAAGGGCGAGCTCATCGCCCAACCCCTCCCGCAACCTACCCTTCCCAACCTCTCCGTCGACGATGATGATGATACGTCCTCGATGAACACACGCATCGCTCCAAGCACATACAACACGAAAGACTACAACTACAACGACAAGGCTGACTACCCTCCAATGCCGCCATACAACGCCTACTCCGGACAACAATTCGGACATTACAACGGCTCCGCAGCAACGCTGGGGTACGATGACCCTAACTACCCGCCACCGCATGCAATGTATGACGATACGGACAACGAAAGCACGGCGCACCTCGCGGCAGCAGCAGCGCCCTTTGCTCGCGATCCAGTGGAGCGACAAGGAAGCCCATACACCGCCTACGATCCACGCGATGTCTACCAAGGCCGCGCACCATCAGTATCCCCACATCAGCAGCACCAGCAGCACCAGCAGCAACAGTATCCACACGGGCGGTCGCCGCCGCCTCCGTTCGGCCAGGTGCCGGGCGTGGGGATGGCGTACGACGATCCTGCCCAGTACGGTGCCCCTCCGCCGCCTCCGCCTGCTGGCGGTGATCCGTATGGGTATGCATCGCGGGGGCGGGGGTACGATGAGGAAGTCGGCGCGTATGGGCGAGGCCAAGGCGGCCCCCAACGGTCATTGTAGTTAGTATTGAGCCTCTATAGACTGTGTTGGGCGCGACGCCCTTTTTCTCCGTTCAACCATTATTCTACGCACTTTCTTTTTTCCTTATCCCCTTGCCCCCTTTCTCTCTTTCTGGTGTTTTTCGATGTGCTTCCTTCATGCACACGTATTGCACGCACGCTCTCTCTCCTTTCCTCTCCTTTGGTCCCCATTCCAGGCTTATGGGTTTGGTACCTGTATAACAGCTAGTCTAATGAAACACAAATTCTTGATGGACGATAATAGGACCTGAGTGCGTTGACAGATGTTGTTTGCAACACGGGTGAGGAATATCAATATGCAATCGATGAAGAAATCTCTTGTTCCCTCGTATTTCAACCATACTGCGTCATCCACATGAATCCCATATAAAGTAGAGTGGAAATGCTCAAAAATCTAGTCCAAGGTCTAAATACAAATATAACAGATTAAGAAATACGAAAAATGACACAACGAACACCTAGTCTACGAAATAAAAGAGATCATGACAGCTTCTCCCAAACGATAATGATAATAAGCAGGACCATGACACCGATGATACTGTACGTCACTGCGCGCTGTTGGTACATCCTAGAAATATGAAAGAGTCAAGAAAGTCGGATGTCAGAAAAATCTGTGTGCGAAGCCGAGGTTTTGTTGGACCGCAGCGCTGGAAGGCGGGATTGAAGCACTCACCGGCGGACCATCTTCTTCAGTGTCCCTGACGCGCGGTCGATAGCTAAATCTGCTCGTTGCAGCTGCAGAAGATAAGGAACACATTGGTCAGTGAGTGTCATTGTTATTCGTAAGCAAGGTTAGGACATACCGTATTCCGTGAGTTCTCAATCTGCTCCCTCTGCGTTCGCAAATTCAATAGGATATCGGCACCCTGGGACTCGGTCTCGAGCGCAATGCGCTGCGACTGCTGGAGCCGTTTCGAGCCCTCCTCAAGCAGTGTCGTGCCCGCCAGCAGCCGCGTGCGGTCGCTGTTCGTGCCATAGGGATCATCGGATGCTGGGTAGTCAGCATCACCGTTTGGGTTGGAGGAGGAGGATAGTAGATCCGCACGAGCAGCCTGCGCGCGCGCGTCGGTGAGGCGCTTCTTCTGGGCGGCGAGCTCAGCCTTGGCGTCGCGCAGGCGGGTATGGTATGTTGCTCGCACAGATTGGGGGATGCCTTGGATCTCAATGTCCATTTGGGAGACCTACAGAGATGGAGAGGGTGAAGGGATTTAGAATCTTGGACGGGCAGAACAATGGGATGCCATACCATCTCGTCGGCCTCGTCGAGCTCCATTTCCGCACGGCGTAGTGCAGCTTTACGCTGTTCTATACAAATAGATTCATCAGACGGTCGGACAGAGAGCGAGCAGGACAGAGAGTGCTTACCACGGTCGGCGGGGGCAGCACCGGCAGCAGGTGTGCCATCGAGCTTTTCGCGGATGGTGTCGATGAACTGCTTGAAGTCCTGCTCGTACGAGTCGAACAGGGCAGTGGGTGAGGTGTCCATGGCTGATTATATGGCTGGCGATGTCGAGTGCTTCCGCCAGGGAAGAGAAACTTAAAGAGGAAGAGAGATTGTGGGGACTCGGAGGAGCAGCAGCACAGCCGCAGCGCAGCGTGGACATATGGCTGGTGCGCCCGATTAGGAAGGTGCACCTAGGTGCACGTCGTCTCTTTGCCACCATGTCCTCCAATGCGTAAGACTTGTTTTATCTTCTGGGTTATGGTTAACGGACGCTGAGTGGGTGGGTGTACATGTAGCGTGTCGCTGTATCTGGATCCGCAGATCAGGGACTGGGTCCTCTTTCCCATCACCCTCGTCATGGTGCGTTTGCAGCATTTCCGTGGATTGCTACTTCCCGCTGACGGACTTGCTGGATGTGGCAGATCCTCGTCGGCGTCCTACGACACTATGTCGTCGTTCTCCTCCAGTCGCAGCCAAAAGAACAGACTCGCGCCGCCATCCGCGAACAGTGCGTCCCCCCACGCCCTCCACTTTTCCTCATCTAACATCCATCTTAACCCAGACGCGCTCTCGCCCGCTCGCAAATCCTGCGCGCAACAGCCGGGCACTCCCCCATCCCCCCGACATACTACACCGCCATCTCACAGCACCTCTCGTCGTCGTTCGCCGCTGGGACGTACCTCAAGGACGGGCCGCCGAAGGGTGACGCCGTGAGCACGCCCCCGAACCCCATCACCGATCCCGCCGCCATGGACGGCATGATGGCGGGCATGAAGACCCAGATGGTGATGATGGTCCCCCAGATGGTCATCATGGCCTGGATCAACTTTTTCTTCCAGGGTTTCGTGCTAAGTGCGTGGTGTTTTGCTTTTCTGTTTCTTTTGGCGCCGGGTGACCGCCTGGCGTGCGAGTCAAGTTATACTGACCGGCTGGGGTTTGTGTAGTTAAGCTACCATTCCCGCTTACGCTGGGCTTCAAGTCGATGCTCCAGCGCGGTATCGAGACGCCTGATATGGACGTGCGCTGGGTGTCCTCGCTCTCGTGGTACTTTCTCAACTTCTTCGGCCTAAATGGACTCTACCGCCTCATTCTCGGCAACGACAACTGTACGTCCCCCTCCACGCTCCATTGCCCCAATGCCCACCGACATACTAACCTCTTCGCCTTTTCTAGCGGCCGACTCATCGCGCGACATGACCGCATCCCCGTTCGCCGCTCCCGGCGGAGCTGCCGCCAACCCCGTACAGGACTTCCCCAAGCTCTTCAAAGCAGAGGCAGACAACCTCGCGTTCGCCGAGGGACTGCACAAATGGGTCGGCGCAGACGTGGAGAGCCGCGTCCTGCGCAAGTACCGCAAGCTCGCCCCGGCGTATTAGAGTTTTTTCGCGGAGCGATTAAAATAAAATACCCATTAACTTATTTTGTCTTCCTTCGGATTCTTCTTTTGAGCCAGTTGTGCTTTGCCACGTATGGTGTACTCTCGAGAGGAAGCGCACGTCCGTCTATTTCGATTTGGTGTCTTTCGTACACTTTCATCGTTACCGTCGTTATAGCGTAAGTAGTACAACTACATCCTATTACATTTCGAGCACATTGCGCAGCAGCAACGCACGCACGCACGCGCTACCACCGCTCACCCTACAGGCTACAGTGTATGTTTGTAAAGCAGAAATCGCGGCCCGTGTGTCTTTAGCTTTAATTAATAATCATCACCACAATCGCAAGCAATAGATCAAGAAAACAAGATGAACAAGGAGGAAACGAGGGGAAGGGAATAAGGATGAGGGGATGGGGAAGCAGAAAGAGGCGCCCCTACTAGTATCGTCGTATTCTTTTGAGTGATCGGCGGAGGCAGCGAGATGAAGTGGAGATGCTCACAATTTAAATGGATAGTGGTATAAAATGTTCATTATACTAAGCCGTCGTACAATGACAGTGCCTGGATATGACGGAATGGATGGTGGGGTGATGAACGGATGAATAGAGTAAATGAGCAGATGAATGGATGGACCCCGTGGCATGGGGCACGATCAATATAATGGGAGAGAAACGCACCTGGACGATAGTGGGATCCTGCTTGCTGCCCTCTACGAACTCGTCGTATGTGAGTTTAGCGTCTTTGTCCTTGTCCATGTTGCGGAAAATCTTGTCTACTCTCTGTATTTGTGGAGTAGTACGCACGAGTGGAGCGCGAGTGCCACACGCAAGTCGAAATCGAAATCGAAATTAAAATCGAATATCGCAAGGAAACAAGGAAATCGGGAGACAATAGGTCAGTGGTAAGCATCGGCGCAGAGAGTGATGGGCGAGAGGGGGGAGGAAGCGCACCTTTTCCGGGGTATCTTCGTCCGATGGGAGCTTGACCATCTCGCCGGTCATCTTATAGATGGACTGCACGATCTGGAGCATCTCGTCGTAGGTGATGGTGCCGTCCTTGTCGATGTCGTACAACTGGAAGGCCCCTGCGCGAGGGAAGGGGTGGAATCAGGTTAAGCGCCGCTCGCTGGGGCCAAGACAGAGGACGTACACTTTAGTTTCTCCTCCAGCTTGCCGCGACTGGTGACGCTGAGGGCGCAGATGAACTCCTTGAAATCGATCTGGCCGCTCTTATCGGCATCGAAGACGTTGAAGACATAGTCCGCGAACTCGGCGGGGTCGCCAAAGGGGAAGAACTGCTTGTATATCCGGCTGAACTCTGCCTTGTCGAGGTGGCCGGAGGGGCAGTCCTTCTTGAAGCCCTTGTACCTGGAGCAGCGACGCAGAGAGACAGGGAGAGTTCAGCAGGGCTGGGGGACGAGATGGGAGCGCAGCAGAATTTACCATTGCTGGAGCTCCTTCTTGTCGACTGTAGGGGAGTGAGCGGGTTTAGGATTGGACTTTGGGAGAGAACGGCGAGTACTTGCAATAGGTGTTCTTCTGGAGATCTGCGAGCTGGTCCTGGGAGAGCTTGCTCTGTGATTTGCCCATGGTGGTTGGTGGAGGAGAAGAAGCGGAGTGAAGGCTGTGTACGGGGGCGGCAATCTTATCAGTGACCCAACTGGGCCGGGCCTGCCTCGCGGATATCGCATGTCCCTGTCCTACTTATAACGCAAACCATCGTCTATTGAGCACCGAAACAAGATGTGCTACTCTGTCGGCTCCATCAACCTCTCCGTCAATCCCTGCCCCATGTGCAAGGTCTATCCCCACCCAAAGTATGTCCATCCCAGTCATCACCAACGCCCCTCACCCCCGCATCCAACAGGTGTCCCCACATCCGCGAGACATGTCGTAATCGCGGCGCACACCCCCGCATGGATGTCCAGTTCCTCACCAATGCAGAAGGTGCGTCACTCTCTCCTCCCTGACTGCAAATGCCCATCCCACGCACAGTCGAGCGCTTCAACGGCTGCGGCTACTGCAAGGTGCGCTTCCCCTTTGTTCCCCCGCTTCTCGTTTGACCATGTCTGCAGTGGGCCAGCATAGATCCCCCGGCTCAGGCAAAGGGCTACGCCAACCCCGGCTGGCCAGGCTGCTGCCGCCCTCCCAAACCCTCCGAGTATCCCATGATCCAAATCGCAGAGTGGAAGGCCGTCAGCGTCGTCCACAATATCCCGATCCCCCCAGAGGTAGATCATGTCCTCGCCGCCATGCATCTCCCGCCTTCTCGCCCACCCAGCACCCAGCCCACGTCCCCTATCGCCCGCAATACGCCCTCAAAGACCGCCACTGCCACCAGCCGCAAGTCCAGCAACGCGTCAACACCAGTCAAGATGACTGCATCCAAGCCTATCAATACACCATCTCCTCAGCATAGAGGTCGCAACCTACCCTCGGGTTCGCCTAGTGCCAACATTTCTCGCACCCCGAGCTCGACCGCGATCTCCTCTTCCGTGCCCAATGCCTCCTCCATTGAGGCGGCGGCCCAAGCGCGCCGGAAAGCGACCGCCACCCCCGATCGCCGCATTGAAGGTACACAATCGTCGCGTTCCTCGCCTAGCCGCAAAACCGTCGACCTCGATAGCCCGAATTCTCCATCAGCATCGCCCCGCGCCTCGAACGGTCGGAGGCCCGCGCTCACGCCCGCCACCACATCCGTGTCCGTATCCAAGATTGTCGCAGCAGACTCTCGCTCCCCGCGAGATGTTTCTCTCAAGCGGCGGTCTTTGATAGGCGACACGCCATTGACATCCTCGCCGCCTTCCACACCATCCGAGATGATGCGCAAAGACTCCTTCCTGATCCCGCGTGCACCGCGCGATGGAATCAGTAGCAGCGCGTCCAGTAGCAGCGGGAGCAGTGACGGCCTCGGCTCAATCACGGACAGCACCGTCACCTCGGACGGCGGGTTCACGGACTACCTGTCGGACGAGTCCGAGGCAGAGCTGCAGCGCCAGGCCGAGGCGCGCGCGGTCGTGCTCGCACAGAACCAGGCGGAGGAGCTCGAGTTCAAGTTGGCGAGGCAGCAGCTGGCGAATGTGGGCCTGAAGCCGCCCAAGTCGTGGAATCCGACGAACACGACGCCTTCGAGGGTACCGGTGGGCGCGAGCATCCCGCGGAATGGGGGCATCGGGTCCTCCGCGACGTCGTCCTTCGCTGGTGCGGCCACGGCAATTCTGCAGACTGGCCAGGCCGCGCGTGGTTAGGCGGAGGTGCGCGGTGTGGTCGACGACGACGATGACGGGGAAAGGCAAGAGGAATGGAATGGAGCTGCGGTGGCCTCTGATCTTTTGTTTCAAATATAAGGAATAGTCACCCTAAGAGTATATGCCCCGGGATCTTCCATTATCTTTTGCCTTTTCGATTTAGGGTTTCTCTTACTATTGTGCTGTGCTGTAGGATAGATGCTGTATGGAGTAGATACCCCCTTTGAAGGGGTGTACTTGTATTGTATACCAGAGCGTGTTTTGCAATTCATTTGTAGGTTTAGTGGCCGGTATATATTGGAGGGATGAACCCTGCAGGCTGCCTCCGTTCCGTTCAAGGGTTTCTCTCGCTCAGATGAGGCGTCGTCGAGCGAGAGATCACGTCACATCACGTGCTATCGGCCCGAAAAGGCGATGTCATTAAGCAGGAGCCTCGGGTTGTGAAGCTCTTCGCTTTCACCTCCCTCCATGAACTTGGGTCGTCACCACATCTCCGCCACCACCCCCATCCACATCCTCGATGCCAGATTCGACGCAGATTGCGATATCTTCACCGCCGCAACCCCCGCGGGCTTTGCTGTCTACCGCACGCACCCACTCGAGCTGATCCGCAAACGAGGTGCGTACTTGGTTCCTCATTACAGCCGCTGTGTCCTGCTGGGCGGCATTACTGATGGCGCCGCTGATGTACTTTGTTGACATACAGAGCTCACGGGGGGAACGCTCTCGGCGGTGGTCCCGCTGCATGCCACGAACATCCTCTTCCTGCTGGGCGGTGGGAGGAGTCCGCTTTACCCGCCGAACAAGGTCGTAGTGTGGAACGACGCCCTCGGGAAAGAAATCGCAGAGCTCGAGTTTCGGGAGCGCGTGCGGGGCCTTGCGTGCCGCCGGGGCTGGCTCGCTGTTTCGCTGCGGCGCCGCGTCGTTGTGTTCCAGATCGGCGACTCCGTCACCCGCTACGGCGAGTGGGATACGGGGGACAACCCACGAGGTGAGCATCGTGTCGCCGTCTCCTATTCTCTTGGTTGCGCGTGAGCTCTGAAAGATGCGGTACCCTGCTGTGTTTCTGTTGCTGTATAGGTCTGCTGGCGATGGCTACGGCGCCGTATGCGACGCTGCTCGCGATCGCTGGGCGGCAGGTGGGGCACGTCCAGCTCGTGCATCTTCCCCCATGCCCTGTGCCCGTCCCACGGGGCCCACCGCCGTCCTCGCCCCCACGGAAACCTCCGCCCCCGCCTTCGAAACACCCTATGTCGATAATCGCTGCGCATACGACGGCGCTGACGACGATATCGATGCCTGTGTCCGGCCGCCTCATTGCGACGACGTCAATTCAGGGCACGCTCGTGCGTGTGTGGGATGCGATCACGGGAAAGCTGGTGAGGGAGTTTAGGAGGGGGACGGACAAGGCGGATATCTATGGCGTGGCCTTTCGCCCGGATGAGCAGGAGCTGTGCGTTTGGAGCGATAAGGGAACCGTGCATGTATTCAATCTCGTGGTGTCTGGAGCTACGTAAGTGTCTTGCATGGCGAATTATTTGCCTGATGGTGATGCTAACATCTGGTAATAGTAATCGGCAATCCACGTTCTCGCCTTTGACACCGTTCATACCGCTGCCGAAATACTTTGAGTCGGAGTGGTCATATGCGCAGTACCGGATACCCGTGCAGTCTTCACATATATCGTTGTCATCCGCGTCGCGAGCGGCGAAGGAGAAGGCGGCTGCGGACATGCCAGAGGAAGAGCGTTGTGTTGTGGGCTGGATTGAAGTGCCCTCGGACGACCCTGCGGCACCACCGAACACGAAGGAATTCCAGCTTATAACGTTGACATTTACCGGAGGATGGTACAGACTGGGCCTGCCTAAACTCGTGGGACGCGCGGCGAAGCGTTCTTCTGGATCCTTCAGGACATCGGCGCTGTCATCTGGCGGATCGCCACCACCGGCTTCGCACCTATCGCGGGCAGCGTCAGTGGCTGGGTCGAGTGCATCGCGACTGGATAAAGGAAAGGAGAGGGAGCGCGACAAGGACAAGGACAAAAAGGAGAGCCGGAATTGCGCGCTGCTGGAATATCGGCGGTTTGGGAGGTGGGATGGTTGGGGCTGAAATGCGTGCGTTTGGGTTCCTCGTCGTGATATACTATTGCTGTTTTCTCTCTCTTCATCTTATTTCTGGCACTGTTACTATTGTACTATGATTCGCATGATTATTGCTCTTCTACACATACCGCTTATACAACATATATACCCCCACATCCGCATGCATTGTTATATTATGGAGTTTCTTTCATGTTTGGTATGCCATAGCCACAATGATGCTTCAACCCCTCCTCCTGGTACATAACTCAACGCGGCGCGATAAAGGGGCGGAAATCGCGTGACACGACGCGACCGTGACTTTTGAACTCGACATGAATTGAAGTTGATCCTTACCTTATAACGGCGATGGAGAACCCGCATGCGGAGAGACAGGCTGTTCTCTTGGAGCGCATTCTGAAGAATACAGTGAGTATTAGGTCGATTTTCTCTGATACTTGACGCTGAAGAAGCGACGCCATCTAGTCGAAATGCACGGAAATGATCTTGGAATTGAACCACTCGCTCGAGGTCTGTTGCGCTCTGTCTATCTCTTCATCTTCCGATTTACATATTCTAACGCTCTTCTCGTTTTGACCTGCCATTTTGTAATCCAATGTGCTTTATTGGTTGCACTACGCAGGAGATTTTACGGGCGAATGCATCAGTGAAGACGGCCGCGGAATTAGCCACTAAATATCGCAAAAATGTACAATACAACATGGAGGCGACCAAGGGGAATTGATCTTTGTGTTCGTTGGATAGAGCTAGGTTGAAGACGAATGAATATGATCATGAGGTGCAGTACAATCTAAACTTTATGTGCGATTGGTTGACAATTCGAGCCGCGGGCGGGCGGCGGTGACTTTTTTGCTGTGTTCAACATCGAATTAGTATTTTCCTCTCACCATCATCTCTATCAATCGTCATCAGCCACGGAGACGTCCCAATCGATAACAGAACACCATCGACTACCTCTCTCCTCATTGATTCCGAGTCTTCAATTTGATCACCAGTACCATAGCGATGTCTCTAGCACCAGGAATCGAAAGCGTTGTCTCTCCCTCAACAGCCGGTCCCAGTACCTGTGGCTATTGCTCCCCCCCAGGGAAGCGCAGCGAAAAGTCAACAAACTACCACGCGGCGACGCTCCAAGCGTATCTACTTTCATGTTCGGTCGGTGTTCAGCGCCCTTGCGCGTTTCGTTGCAGTGCGCTGATCGCGTTGGTTGGATGGTATCGTACAGGTCTACCAGGGCATGATCGACCGAGGCTGGCGTCGCTCTGGTAAGTTGAATCTCTTTCCTTGTTTTTGGGTGTGGGGTGTCTGAGGTTACGGCAGGTACCTACTGCTATAAGCCCAATCTGAGGCTTAGCTGTTGTCCGCAATATACCATCAGGTACTGTAGTGTCGGCACTTATCTGGTAGGGCACAGAATTGATCTGTAATTAATCGTTGGACAGACTCGATGCTATGAAATTTCAGCCATCTAGGAGTCAACGAAAGCTGCTCAATCGGTGTGTTCTTCCATCACTTCCATTAAATTCTTGACCTGACTCTCAAAACAGCTGGAATCGATATGTTTTGTATGGAGAACCGGACTCGAGTGCAATGGACGTAGACAAACCAAAGTAAGACTATTGCCATCCATTTTCATCAATTAAAAATGGCCTCATGGGTATATAGCAATTCTGCAGCTCCCAAAACTGGAGGAAAGGGAAAGAAATCACCGCCATTCACCACCCTTCCCGCAGCAATTCATGAGGCAGAAATAGGATTTCATGAAGAATCTGACGTCGCGCATAGATTCGAGGTTAGAATATAGTGTTATTCTCCTCAAGCATTATATTTAACGATCTGCAATCTAGGTGACTCTTGAACCATCTTCGTACACCGATGAGAAATTTCAGCTGTACAAGAAATATCAAGCTGAGATACACAAAGATCTCAAAAATTCTCCCTCTGGCTTCAGACGGTTCCTCGTCGAATCTCCATTAAACGTGCGTTATGGGTGATATATCACAAGGTTAATTTTTTTCATACCATTTTTTTCTTCCATCCAGGCTGAACCTATTCCATATGCTTCCGAACCGCCATCCCACCTCCCCCGAGAATATGGATCATATCACCAGATGTACAGACTAGATGGGCAACTAATAGCTATAGGCGTTATAGACATCCTCCCGAAATGCGTCTCAAGCGTTTACTTTATGTACGACAACACGTGGGAGAAGTACTCCCTAGGCAAAGTATGTTAGTATCTTGGGTTTATCTGCTTATTTCTAAACATTTTCTGTGTTCAAAGATTAGCGCTTTGCGGGAGACTTCCCTGGCCAGAGAAATGCAAGAGGCTGGTGCGCCAGAGATGGGCTATCTCTACATGGGTTTGTCCTTTTTAATCTATATGAGCATTCTGACGCATTGATATCGCGAAACAGGATTCTATATTTACTCATGTCAGAAAATGAGGTATAAGGGCGAGTATGGACCGTCATATCTGGCAGATCCAGTAAACATATCAAATTTCACCCTCCCGGAATCGTTCTGAATTCATTCGTTGCAGGAAACCTACGAATGGTATCCTTTGGAAACATGTACACCCTTACTGGCCAAACACAGATATGCTTGTTTTTCCGACCCGTCACATTCCAGCGAAGAAGGCGAGATCTTGGAGGACCTCGTCAAAGCTTCTCCACCACTACCTTTGGAGTCGACGTCTTCTGAATTTGACATCACAAATATCCTCGCCAAGTCTGACACAGGCATGTTGATCAGTAAACCTATTAGGGTCCGTGTTATCTTTTTTCTTGTTGCACTATGTTGCTGATATTTCTCTGCTTTGCAGGAAACTGGCTATTTATTATTTCGGGAGGTTCGACAAGAAATTGGGGATTGCATACGTGGACTAGGGCAAGATCTGACAAAGAATATTGTTTTCACTGTGTAGATTCTATTATCAATCATCTCGTTCTTTATCACAGATTGACCAGAAAGACCGAAAGAGGCAGCGCTGTCGTAAATCGAAACCATTTGATCAATTCTAGTAGTACACTGGATTCCTACAAAAATAGCTACATCGGGAATAGATAAAACTATAAAAGCGCGAAAAATCATGAACCACATTTCCAGGAATTTATGCATGATCATGAACTAAATCATAGGCAAAAGTCAACAGTTGCAGGTCGAAAAGACAGTTAACATGACGAGGACCCCAAAGAAAAAGGCAGGTGAAAAAAACCACGAATACTTAGCCCCATTCATCCGGAACAAATGGTGTAACAAGCTGATAAGTTTCTTCGTTATTGGTGGTCTTGCCTTTCTTCTTATCCTTGTTGCTCCGCCCAATGACACGCTTGAACAAGTGGCTTACACTCGGCCGCTCCGGAATATCAAATTCGCTCAAGCCTGTCTGCCCTACGTTGGGGTAGCACATTTGGACTGTCTTGCCAAGTTTGCCTAACCCTGTCGAGCTATCGCCAGAGTGCCGTCGCGACGCGTCGAGGGCTGCCTGGAGGTACAGAGCTAGATTAGGAAATGTGATGGGCAAATTGGGTAAAGGAACAGAGTCTGAGGCGGGTATCGTGTAGGTTTTGGATATATTTGTGTCTGTCGCGTCGCGCAAGAGTAACGGGACAGGAGACAAGGTGTATGACCACGGCAGCAGGTTGGGATTTCCAGAAGTATATCGACTTGCTCCTGGGACTGATGGTGGGACAGGATGATCAATTGTGAACCATAGGATTGTGCGCCAGTCATTAGCATGAGGATTAGGCTATGTATCAGGGAGGCTTAATATTGGTTCTATAAAAATTAAATTCGTCGGTATACATACCTTAATGAACTGAACGACAGTACGCAGTTTGAGCTCCCCTTTATTGACCGCCATAGCTTCTACGGTTGGTTCAATACGCGTTCCGCTTAAACGCGCCATTAGACGAAGGAGATGACTCCAGTTGGGCGCTTGAAGATGCAAAGGCGGACATCGAGCATAGGGGAGAGAGATAATATTAGGCATAGGATCCTCCATTGGCCTGAGTGTCGGTGAGATTGGTGGAGGTTTGAATCCGATCGCTGGAATATTAAATTCAGTAAACATCGTACAAAAAAGAGCGCCAGAATTTGGCACATACAAACACCAAGCAATAATTCCCGGTCAAGGAAATGGTTCGCGTTGAGAACACTAGCAGATGCTAAAGATATAGAGCTTGCAGGCGTTCGAGGTTCGACAAATGGTGGTGGTGGCGAGGAGTTCTGTCTGTTCAATGGAAAGGCTGCAGGTGCCGTGGCAGCAGAGTGATTCGAGGATTGATGACTAGCTTCAGAATACGTGTCGGATTCCGTATCGCGGCGACTGCGAAGCGAAGGGTATATTACAGGCGAATACGGAGTAGCAGAGGATGAAGGAAAGAGTGGTGTAAAATCAAGCGAGTCTGAAGTTCTGCGCCCGTAGAGAGGCATACCATGTTCTGGCTGCGGAGAGGTATGGATGGAAGTAGAGTAAGATGTAGGCGTAGATACAATTCCATTATAACTGCCTAGATTGGGAGGGTACAGAGGCTGCACATACGAATGACTCGAACTGTTGGTCGAGGAACCCTCGCCCACATTGCGCTGACGATCGTCGGGGGTGTACAGAGGCAGAGCTTGCACTGGGTCCATATCGCGTGTTGGCATCTGATGCGCCTTCTCGTTTTGGTA
Source organism: Pholiota adiposa (assembly GCA_009935795.1). Classification (NCBI taxonomy): domain Eukaryota; kingdom Fungi; phylum Basidiomycota; class Agaricomycetes; order Agaricales; family Strophariaceae; genus Pholiota; species Pholiota adiposa. The sequence goes on from QEYC01000103.1 coordinate 686,493, forward strand.
TTCCTGGGCGGCTAACGCCTCTTCTTCGGCAGCAAGTTGGCGCGCATATGCCTCGTCATCGAATACGAGGACGTGGGGTTCAACCAACTCATCAGGAATGATCAGGTTCAGGTTCTCTTTCTGGACAGATGATTCCGGAGGTGTGCTGACTTGCGATGTGGGATCGGAATTCGCCATGCTGGGAGACTCGGGGACATCTTTTCCATCTTGAATTTCGTCATCGTGGTCCTTTGGAGATTCGTCGACCTTGCTATTCACTGATTCTGACTCTGGCTCTGGTAGCATATATGCTAACGAAGAGACGCTTGACACGCTGAGTCTCCTCGATGAAGCACCTGCCGCAACCTCCTCACGAGTAGAGACGGTCAAGAAATTCCCGCTTGAATGTTCGGCTTCGCCGTTGGATGATTGGTCTTCGTTTTGCACCTTGTCCGATACGCCTGGCAGGCGCCATTTCTCGTAGCGTCCAAATTCAGAGAATGGATTATCAGAGGGCGGAACGTTCGGAGAATGGCCATTGTGCAGAGCACTCTGTGATGACAGATCAACAGACGCAGATACAGGAGGTGTAGGGCTCTGGCGAAGGGGTTCCGTTCCAGTGTCAGGCGAATTTCTGCTCTCCGGCGGAGGAGTGAAAGTATCAAAAGACGAATCGACAGTACCTCCCGTAGTTATCATCGATTCTGCGAGCGCTCTTGCCAGATCCTCTTCTTCCTGATTCCTCAACTGCTCCTGCAATTTCTGATGTTCGATTGACTCAGACTGCGAAAGCGCCAGCGCCATTGCCAGCTCATTGGAATCATCTATCGGAGATGCGGCATCCTCTTCTTCCAGAGGTGGTGGCGGCGGTAGAGGGGGAGATACAGGTGGTGCATAGGAAATATGCTGGGGCAGCTGCGATGCAGGCGGAGGAAGAGGTGCCGGTGGTCTGGCAGCATACTGGTCGTAGTAATTAGCGGTAGTAGTTTTGATAGGTGGATATATGATGGGCTTGGGCGGCAGTGGAGGAACTAGGGCTTGATTAGCCACGACATTCTGAGGGTAGCTCGGAGGTGGTGCTTGGTACTGAGGATATATGTCGCGATGCGGATGCGGAGCAGGAGGGGAATAGTGGTGAAAAGCCTGCTGGTGATAGGGATATAATTGATTAGATATTGGAGGGGGTGCCGCATTGTTGGATCGCTGGGAGAAGTCGCTGTTCTGCCTTGGATTCATGTTGTTGACAAAGAAGACGTCTGATCTGTGGACAGTCTGCGGGCCATGCTCTGGGTCAAGTACCTGCGGGTAGGCACCGGGGTTGTTGCCAATGGGCGACTGCACTATCCCCTCCGAGTTTGAATTGATGAATCCATACGAGGCTGTTGTTGGATACGTAGGTCTGCGGGACATGGTATCGGGAATTTCAGTTGCCCAAGGCACGCATCTGTAGTATCGGTATTAATCGAAATCTCTGGCCTGGTCTGTGGCCAGATATGCTGTGAGACCAGTCTACACGCAAATACTGACGGAATGGACTACGGCCGATTGGAGTGGCGTCGACGAGTGGCAACTGGGCTCACGATTGAGTGGACGGGAAGTGGGCAGATGGAGACGACGGCGAAAGCACTGGTAGCGCTCAGCAGCTGCTCAATCCGAGCGATCCAACTATCACACGTTCAAAATTAGATTATAAGTGATGGCAGTGTATTAAAATCGCTGCGACAGTATCTAGGTTGTAAGTAAATTACAAGAGGTGGGGGATGGCTATGCGTAGAAAATGCTGTTATGGTCGTGGTGAATGGGATATGAGGGCGTGCAGAAATGTGTATCAGAGCGATAAAAATGAGGTGAATGATGAAGGAGCGAAGAACGAATAGCAAAAATATAATGGACATGAAGAATGAGATACAGACAAAAAAAAACTGGCATAAAAAGTCATGTATCATGAAGAAACAGGCGGTGCCATTGGAGCAACTGTGTGAGACGCTGTCACCTTGGGGTGTGCGGCTCCACCTTGGTGCATAGGCGAGGTTTTGAACCCGAGTTGTCGCATAACAGCTAAAGCCCATGTCCATGAGAAAAGAAATTCACAAATATTGATATAATCACACGCACCAATGAGGTCGGCCTTCTGCAAAGGTTTTGCAAGGGAGGCGGTAAAGACATTGCTCGTCTCGTTGGGATCCGTGCCACTGTATGCGCTCACAGCAATAATGGGCGTGTTGGTATTCTTGCCATTGGTGCTCTTAATGTATCGAGCTGCACCTTCTCCGTCGACTAAGATCATAAAACATGAGAAAAGGCTCAGCGAGAAGTAGAAGGATACTCACGAACTGGCATTTGAAGGTCCATCAGGATGCAATCAAATTCTATGATGTGTTTCATGAGGTTATAATCTTAGCGAGAAAAAAAGGAAAACTCACTGATATCACCCATTGCCACGCTAATGGCCTCGGAACCATCTGCAACGACAACACAGCGACAACCTAACCGTATTAACAGAGTCTCAATGATCTTAGCCGTGATCGGATTATCTTCAGCAAGCAAGACAGTCACAGCGCGGTCGGTCGGGTCCGGACCTTTGCGCAAGTCTATTGAGTGCACAGACGAGGGAGGCGTATACGATTCTTGCTGACTTCCATAACCCGCGGACTGCCATGTCTCCGAGCCAGAACCATCTCCAGCGCTCGAAACCGAGGCTGTTCGCAGCCGACTAGGCATAGAATTCCGACGGTCAACACCCTCCATATGATTCAGCTTGAATCGTTCAACAGCGCCATACTCAGAGGGCTTCCGAATATGACCAGCGCCGCTGCCAGGAGTAGGAGGAGGGAGACTAGATCTTGAGGGCGAAGATGCTATTGAAGATGTCGAAGTGGCAGGTGAGGGAGGACCAGCAGGCAACTTACCACCCATGTCAGTAATGACACTAGGAGGCTTCTTAATCCGCTGAGACACGCTGCGCTTTCGTTGATGGAAGTTCGCGGGCTCCGTCAATGCGTGTGTGATGGGAGTCATTTGATCTGTTTTGATTTTGCGTATCATGTCGTCGTTGGCCTGCTTCAAGACCGGCAAGTTTTTGAAGCTAAATGAGCCAAAGTCCGAATCGCTTCCTCCAGAGTTAGGTGGTTCACGGCCAGCAATAGGCACAGGCGCAGAAGGGGGAGGCATACTCGAACTAGCACCGGTAGGGCTATCCATACTTGTCTGATTTTGAAGAGCCACCGGGTCGTCATCATGAAAGAGCTGAGGAATAGCACCTCGAGGGTCGAAATAATCAGTTGATTCGGGATCCGTGACTTGAGGGATGAATGCAGCCTCGGTGGTCGTGACCTTGTCCCAATCAATTCCGGCGAAGAACGGATGCGCCTTCACCTCCTCCGCGCCACCGGCACCGAGTCGTTCATTGGGATCGATAGTCATCAACGCCTGCATGAAATCGCGCGCCTCCTGGGAAAATTCGACCCACTCCTCATGCCATTCGATATGTCCAGAAAGAATGTTTTCGAAAACCTTCTCTGGGGTCTCAGCGTGGAATGGTGGAATACCGTACAAGAACTCATAGGTGATGATGCCCAAGGCCCACTATGACAAATCAAAACGTCAATAACGTTTACAATCAGAAAGAAAAAACTATCAAAAAACATACCCAATCGACAGCCGCATCATCACCTCTCAGGCCGAGAATGGTTTCCGGGGCTAGATAATCAGGAGTACCGACGAATTTCTGTTCGCCAGGCGGGGTACCAGCGCTCGAATTTGAATGCGACCGGAGATCAGTTGTCAATTCAGTCGCAAAAGACTGCAAAGGGCTTTCAGCGAGTTTGATGCTACGTCGAGCGTGCAGGCCAGAGACAGACTCCGAGCCACTCGACTCGCTGTAATCATCTGTGGGAGGTAGAGAAGGACTGTTCCCAATGCGGGGAACAATATTTGTCCGCTGCGTAAAGTACGAACCTCCACTGGCCATGTCAGGGTGAATCAAAGGAGAAGCAAGATAGCCAGAGTCCATTGAGGGAGGCCTCGATCGCGAGCTGTATCTTGTTAGATGCCGACCGAGTTGGCTGTCGCGTGTCTGACGCCCTAACAAACCAATCCTGCTCAGTCCGAAATCCGTGAGTTTTAGATGTCCATGGGCGTCAATCAGTAAATTATCCGGTTTCAAGTCACTATTCAGAGTTCATTAATAAATTTCAAAGACTGATAGAGATAAATAAATTACATACCGATGCACAACTCCACGTTGGTGCAGGTATTCAAGTCCGAGGACCACCTCCGCGATATAATTCTTGGTCCACTCCTCAGGTAGGCATCCAAGACTCTTGATGAGTGCCGCGCAGTCCCCTCCATTCAGGTATTCCATAACCAGATACAAATTATCTTTGCTCTGAAATGTAAAGTAAAGCTTCGCGACGAAAGGTGACTCAGCCTGTTTCATCAAAATCATACGTTCCGCTTTGACATTCGTGATCTGATTCTTTGCAATCATGTCGGCTTTCTTCAAGACCTTGATAGCATAGTAATCGCCCGTGACTTTCTTCTTTGCAAGAAAGACGGACCCGAAAGCGCCTTTGCTGATCGGTTTGATGATATCGAAATCCTTGATGGAGGTTGGTGTTGTCCGTGATAGAGGTTGATTAGAAGTCAGGCGAGGCGACAGAGGACCTGCTGCCGGCGGGCTGGTCAGAAGATTCGCAGTTGAGTGTCGTCGATGCGAACGCTTGGTAGAGGACTCCCGCGTCAATGACCCAGAGCTAGTGTCGCGCGCTGAAACGAGCGGAGATGTCGGCGGCGTGACAATAAAGAGCGGTTCCAATAAGTTCTGAACAGACTTACGGTTCTTGAGACCAACGCTACTGTGACTGGGGCTTTCGTCCAGCAGCATAGGCGGCATCGGTTCTTCAGGCGATGAAGGCGCTACAATAGGCGCTGCGAGAGCTAAAGGTGAAGAAACTGAAGAAGGCGTCGATGATCGCGTCGCCTGTAGTTGCTGTCGCGCTCCAAGAGGATTTCCGGACGTAAGCATCGAAACCGAGGCAGGGCGGATAGCTGCTGCCATGAAGTTTGAAGGTGTATAGGACGTCACTGGCAAGGGTTCCATAGGTTTCTGGCTCGTTAGTACACCAGTACTACCTCCGTATTGCGAGGCCGTACTCGACTGGTCATTGACTTCTTGTTCGCCTTCCTCTTTCCCTTCATCTGGTTCGCTCCCATCATCACTACCAGACGCTTCCTCTTCTTCCAGGGCGCTCTCGATCCGCTCTTGCCATTCGTGCCAGATCTTCTCTGAGTACCGAATAGTATTCTGCATGCGCACAACATTATCAATTTTCTGCCTCATAACGCGCTCGGCATCCTGCAGCAATTGTCCAAGGGCAGCGTCCTCAGTCGTCGGTTTCGACCACTGCCGAATCTGAGAAATTTTACGCTCAGAGCTAGGCGAAAGAAGGCGTTGGCGCTCTATAGGCTCCTTGGCCTCTTCCTCTTTCAGCGATGGCATTTGGATTTCCGAGGCAACTTGCAGGATATCCTCAATCTGGTCCAGGAGACGCCTTTGCATCTTCTTGACACCAAGTCTCTGCATCTTGTTGGCGCGGAAGAGCTGGAGAGGGGACGAGACGATGGGTGACGACGAGGGAGTAAAAATCTGCATGCCACGATATTCAGGTACGGCAGCTGGTGAGGGCCGATCAACAGCGACACATAGCTCGCGAATGGTATTCCGAAGCTCAGCTATAGATTCGTTGCACTCAACGATCTCAGCCTCCAAACGATGTGTTTCGACACATGTTTCGCTGTGCTTCTCAAAGTACCACTGTGGTATTTGACATTCACAGATACGGCAAAGAATGGGTTCTATGCTGATAGGCTGGCTGAAAGGAAATGGAGTCACAGGTTCCGTAACGGGTCGTTCCTGGAAGGTGGATCGTATAGTAGAAGCAGGTTCCGGCGCGAGGTCGTTCTCATCCAAAGGAATGGGTGAAGTGTCGTGTTCGAATCGAGCAGGTGCAATGGGCTTAATGACCCACATCGTGTGTGAAGGCTGACCATCCTCACGATCAATCATCAACATTCCTTTACCCTCCATTTGCTGATAGAGAGTGCCCGCAGACGGATCATACTCGACAGTAGGTTCGACCTGAAGCTTGAACCAAACTTCGACGGTATGCGAATCGTCCTCCTGTAATCGTTGAGTAGCTTCCTTGAATACGCCCCAATCATCGCGAGAAAGTAGACTCGAGATACGTGTGCCTGGAAGGTCTTCCGGTTCAGTTCTGATAGAAGAGGATGTTAATGATAGTAGTTTGTATGTAAAGAAAAGGTACTTGCCCAACGACGACTCTCCATGCGTGGTTCACCCAAATGAAATGGTCGCCGTCCAGACTGAGCTCTACAACAATATTTTGGTTCTGGGCGGTCTCGGCCTGGAGCCTGAGACGCTCGGTCGCAAGCACACGAGCAGATTCTGCCGCTTCCATCATCTTGGAGGGCGAAGGAGTCGGGGTGGCCTTCGCAGGTGTTGGCGGGGCGAGACGGGCGTGCGACGCGACATCCTTGGTATGTTCGTCTCGCGACTTTCGGGTGATAGTCGGGGGCGTCTTCGCTCGGATCTTGTGATCATCATCGTCGTTGAGCCTGAAACCCTCAAGCTCCGATTCGACATGCTGCAAAGTTGACGAAGGCATTGGTTCGAGATCCCCCGCTGGCTTGGTAACGAACATCAATGGTTCGTCTTGCTCGTCTTCGTTCTCGTCAAAATTCCAAAACTGCTTTTCGGCCTCCCACCACTCAACCACGCGACTCAGGCTCGCGACGGCAAGTAGCACTTGCACATACCAGTTCCGTCCGTGCCAATCTGGGTGATCGTCCCAGGTTTTTCCAATATTTTGTACGCGCTGTACAATAGATTCCATAATCTTGGGCTGCGCCGTAAGCTGTGCGATGGTCATTTCTGTTACGTCCGTGGCCACACTAATGATTTCATAGAGCGCGGTCATTATTGGATCAACAGGGTCATCCACAAGAATGCGAGACGATCTCCGATTAAGGCCAGAATTGAGAGCATATTCCGAGAAGCTTGGATGTGAAGACAGAGGTGGCAAAGGGGAGCGTGATCGTGAAGTGGAACGGGAGCTCTGACCAGATTGAGTAGACCTAGTTGGTATGTGGATAGTGCGCGATAGGCGACGAGAAGAAGCACTACCAGCGCCCCACGTTGTGGATGCGGGCTGAGGCGGTTGTTTCCGCGTGATGGGCGCATCAGGGAGCATGATGGTCGACGAGGCCGGACTTGAAGCGATTGCGCTAGAGGATACGGAGCTGCTGAGGGGTCTATCCCACGGCGCACCGCTTTGTCGGCGCAAAGAAACGGGACTCATCTGCGCAGAAGCAGTCGACACTGGGGTTGACGATAGGGGTTAAATAATGAAAATACGACATTAGAAACATAGTAGTAGAGGAGACGCATGATAACACGCACACTGTCGACCATGACGATAGTATTCTGGCTCAACATCGTATCCTCCATCGGAACTATATTCATCTGGTTGCTGTGTCGATCCGAACTCGTTGGGCTGGTAGACAAAGGCGTCACGGAGAGGCTCGACGTCGCTGTGCACGTCGTAGTCCCTCTCGCGACGATCTCTCTCTGTTTCGTGGTCGCCTTCGCGCAAACGCTCTTCAAAAAAGGCAGTGATATTGTTGGTGACACGCTGGAGCTCCTTATCGCACTCTGCCTTGGCGGCCTTGAGACGACGGGTTACATGGCGCCTGACGAAGGGCATGGAGACGGTGTTGGAGCCGGAGCCGTGGGTGATGCTTGCCATGCTTTGCTGGGCCTGGAGAGGGACGGGGGAGAGGATGGCATCCGGGGAGAAGACGAGGGGGCTGGGAGGTTGTCGTCGTTGATATTGGTTGGTATCTGACATTTGCACAGCGCCTGCCGTGGGGACGGCGAACGAGGCAGGTCGGGTCGTTAGGGCGGAAGAGGAGGCAAGGGAGGGGATGGTATAAGATGGGTCAAGACGACATTACGGTTCAGGACGAAACAGCTCTATTGATCTTTCAATTTATAATTACTACCGCCCCGCCGCGCGACCCTCACCAGTGCACATGTCCCGGCCACGGCTTCCCAGTCATCCACTATGCAGCACGCCATCTGGCCCTGCGTCCTCGCTGTCCACTGCGGCCCACGGTGCTCACCAATATTTTTTTCGACGGCACAAACGATGTGAAACCCTGCCACCGCCCGTGACCGTGACGCGTCACAGGGTCTTCTGGGTCCTGCCACGGAGCCAATGTAGATCGCGTCTCGGCCATCTGCGAGCGTCCAAACGTGCGCGTGACCGCACCTCCGCGTTTTGTTCGTCGACTCCCAAATGCTGGCCGCCTTTCGCAACACAGGGCGTCGTTTCCCGCAACCGTTGGCCTTTTCCACCAGCGCACTTGTGTCACAAAATCCCAAAGCAAATAATGGCGTAAACAACACCCTTCAAGTAATATTGGAAGAAACACGGTCGGAGGCCCCGCCTCCAAAGGTTAAACTAACCACTACAAACTATGCAGGTCAGTTTTCCTTCTAACGCTACCTGTACCTGTCTAATTCTCGATTTTAGTGTTCAGAAATCTTTCTGTGGGCGATGTACGCTCTGATTTCTTCAGTGGTCTGCTGCGTTCCTTACCCATTTATAGATTATTTTGCCCAACGACCTCACATACCAGAAATTTTTCAAGCAGCAAAAGATATTCAGGAAGGCAGGCGTCGCTCCAGGTCATCAGATAACTCATCAAAGAGATACTTTCTATCAATTCGGACTTGACCCTCGCCACTTTACCAAGAACGGGCCCGTGCTCTCGCATTTCGTCACCGAGATGGGCAAAATCAAAAGTCGCGACCAGACTGCTCTAACGCTCAAGAGCCAACGTCTCATCGGAAGAACAATTCGGCGCGCAAAGATGATGGGCATTATTCCTACACTCAGCAAAGGCTTTAAACGATTTTTCTAATAATATTGCTATATCGTTTGTGACTTGTTCTCTGAGGGCAATATGCACATTCCCGCAAGGTCGTTATCCCACTCTGGCTTTGACTTCTCATCCCAGTAAGCGACGAGAAATTCTTCCTCAAGGTTTCCACACTTGCTGTCGATCTATCTTCGCATTCACTACACCTCGCCCGTGAAACGCGCCCTGCACCGACGATAGCACGGTCGATTGCGGCCTTTCTCGAAATTACAAGGCATTCAAGGAGTGAGTGACAAGGGGTCTAGTCCAGATCCACCGCACAATAAAGTTTTCCATTGGTACCGATGCGAGATAAGCCATTTCTATCATGTTCGATTCCAGAGTGGTCAGAAGGAAGCTTTTGATGATTACATCGAGCCCCCTACTCCGAAGATGGATAGAAGTATCACTCCCATGAATCAAACTCTGAGTGCGAATTCAAAAACGTCCATTTACGACACCCCAATGCCCAAGATATTGGCACGTTACATGGCCTTGTGATCATGTATTATAGGATGGGGAAATAACAGTTCAATCCCCTCCACGAGAATGGGTACTATCTCCGCCTGCCTAGTATTGCTCCAATTATCATGAGAGTTCTTGAATGTTAATATTGGAGGAAGAGGATATACAGAATGTACAACGAAAACATATCAATCTAGAGCTCCGCCAGCAGCATTGTGCCAAGGTTCTGCACTACTTGGTCCCCCATGGCTTTCTCCACTGCTTCTTCTAAATGTCGTTTGGGATCCTGCTTTCCCACATGACGGGTCTTGAGCTGTTCGGCTGTAAGCGTCGACTCTTCTTGGACAGATTTGTTATACGCTTCTGAAAGAGAAAGCATAGACTGCGGAGAACGCATTTATTTAAACATGGGATCGTTGAAGCTGAAACGAGCAGCTTACCTTGATTGCTTTCTCGTTCTCTTCTTTGTGCAAAGAGAAATCCCGCAATTTCAGGCCTTCTGTCCAATTTCTCTTGTGCAAGTTCATCAACATGGATTGTTCTAGCTCTGTCTTGCGGTAATTAACAGCGATCGAGTAGTAGTGGCGGTTTAATCCATGGATGAGGGCTTGTATTGAGGGTTTGTTGATATGTCCGATGTTCGAGGTCGTCTGCCGGGGTTCTCTCCCAGAGATGACAGCGTGAGGGTTGATGAGGCGGAAGGCGTCGATGACCACTTTTCCTTTTACTGACTGTATGGGGTCGATGACGACCGCCACAGATCTAGGGTCCAAGGATTCAAAGGACTATAACGAGCAGAATTAGTAACGAATGAAGGGGACTCCAGATTAATGGAGAACTCACTTGCTGCGTATTAATATCTACGCTGGATAACCAGCATCCAAAGCCAGGGTGAGAGTGATACCAACCCACAACCGCTTCAGGGCTAATCGCGAAACAGAACCAGTAAGCAAAAATTAGAGCGCATTGGAAATATGGCGGACATACCGCCCGGTTTGTTTCAGCATATCTACCATTTTGGTTTGGAAGACATGATCCACCGATTCAACTGTCACGGTGGTACCAGACTGGGGCATAGCGAACACGTCGATAACTTGGACTGTGTATTCATCTACAAATTCGCCGAGCATGAGGCCCATGACCTCCATGGGTACACCAGCGCGACCATGTTTCAACATCTGTATCGCAGCATCAGTATGAACAGCATTTTATGACCAAAGGCAATCGGATCGACCTTAAGGAGAGCTAGTGATGAGATGTGAATGACTTCGCCACTATGTAGATTACAGAGTTAAGCAGGCGATCCAGTTGTAGAATGTAACGTGCGTACTTGTCTGGTGTAGGTTGGTCTCCACGAGGAGGACCGCCGCCGCGTTGCATCATCATTCTTTCCATATCTTCCATTGACATTGAGGTGGGGTAGAGCAGGAACGGATTGTGAAGGAGGAGGAGTTAATGAAATTGCGTACGCGGAGGTGACGCGTCCGCGTTTCATCTGTTTGGCTTTGCTATGCAAGAGCTTCTAATCTGATGGGTGACCAAGTGCGGTCATCGAGAAAACGAACTTCAACTTGAACATGATTTGAGCAATGCCCACCAACGAATTATCCGATGCCCTCAATCCATATGCATCTCAAGCACGAAGGGCATCAGCGATCAATGACTATCCTTCACAAAATCAAGTATACCCGTATCCATCCGTAGCTCAACAACCTCAACAATCTTCTTTGAATCAATCGAATCATCCTAATGTCATTGTCCAGCAACATGTTCAGCCCGTTAGTGAACTGCAAAATGCGGTTGTCCAAGCTGCTCCCCCTCCTCCACCTTCCGTTGTTCGGTGAGTAACTTAGATTGCTGACAGCTCTTCATAAGACTGAGTCAATTAAGGCAGCGGCAAGGACCACCCGCAATGTTAGCTGAACTCTTTCGCATTGTGACTGCTACGCAAACTGCTCAAGAGGCTGAGATCAAAAGGAGACAAGCTTGGGAGAAAGAACAAGAAGCGAAAGCTGTCCAAGATAAAGCAGATATGGAGAAGAAGATGCTTGACCTCCATACCGAAATTACGACACTTCGCTCGAAGTTGGATATACTTTCTAATCCACCTCAGCCTACGAACACGTTCATCCACAACACGCCTCAGTTTACGCCTTCTGCAACTCTCGTACAGCACATGAATACCAACAACCAGATGGTATCTCCCATCTCACCTGTTCCTCAACCGCCCTCCTTCCAGCAACCCATGTTGTTCCAAAGCTCTTCAAATAGCTCTCTGGCCAGTGCTGCACATATAAACTCTAACAGACTATCGGACGGAGCATTCTCGGCTACTCAGTCTCATTCGCTATCCCAGATTGGTCCTTCACAGCCGGTCGCAACCCAAACGACGCCGCACCCAATTACTCCAGGTCCTTCTCCCCACCTTACGTTCGTCGAAACATCCAGATCACCATCCGTTTCCAGTATACCCTCGAAGAGACGACGAAAAAGGAGCCAATCCCCTTCATCGGACGATGGAAATTCCAGCTCGAGTTCATCTAGCTCTGCAGCTAGCCGTACCCGAAAACGGGCAAGTCATCACGACACGAGGTGTTACACCATTAAAGTGAGTGGGAATAATATTCAGCACCTTCTGTGCTCACTATCTTTTAGCACGCCATGCGACTTCATGTGCTCCGAATGATGGCCATTGAGAGAGATAATGAACTCCCAGATAGTCATGAAGAGGGAACAAGTTTGGGACCGTCAGAACCGGTCCGGTTTGTCTGGGACAAAACGACCAAGCAGTCCGTCCATAACGCACGAATGAAGACACGTGTACTTGAAGATATCAAAGAGAACAAACGGCTCTACAAGCACGTTGATCGCAAAGAGTTTGCGAATAAAGTTCTTGATTCGACTTTCGAACAATGTTTTACGACGCTCAGGCAGAAGTTCAAGTCCCAGCGTGATACTTTGGTCGCAGAGCACCTGAAAAAACGCGAAGATAGAAAAGCGAGAAAAGCGCGACATATATCGCGTAGGAAAACAGTACGTATACTCGTTTCTTTCAGTGTCCCTGGGGTACTCACGGATCATGAATGATTGCATGAACGTAGAAACTCAGTGCTCGGTCGGAGGCTCGAAACAAGATTCCAACGTTCGAACATGTGACGTTCGACGGTGCCTTGCAGCTTGATTGCATGTCTTCGGAAGAATCTGATTACGAAGGAGACCCCAATTCTACGGAGCCTTCTCCTATCTTCAGGACGCATGGTTATGCGTGGCGAAGTACTCGGCTCTTGCGATTCTACAGCACTTTGGATGACGAAGAGGAGTCACAAGCGACCTCAAGACCTAAGCGAGGTTTGGGGAAGAAAGAGCGCCAGATTGGGCCGAACAAGAAAGAATTCGTCCTACCCCCACCAGGAATTGCGACCTGGATGATTAGTCGGCGATGGTATAAAGCTTCTCTATCCACTCACAAAGATCTTCCACAGGTTTTGGACAAACTAATTGTCGATCCTGATGGGTTCAATTGGGATCACTTTCATGATCTAGGAAATGAAAGCATTGACGAAGACGAAGTTAACGCACAGCTTCAACGCGAGCAGCAGTTTCAAATTGAAATGCAAAGGCAACAGCAGCAACAGCAGCAACAACAACAACAACACCAATGGCAGCAGCAGCAGATGCAAATGCAAATGCAACAGATGCATCAACATCAGTCTTATAATCCGCATATACATAACTTGAATATGGCAATGTCGCATCCTGTTTACGATCCTATAGCTAACGCATATAATATGAATTTTAACCTATAAATTAATATATACTCAAAAGACTTCAGTGACCTTGATCGAAATCATTCGCGACGACTAAAAATGGTGGTTTCTTAATTAGGCAAGAAGTTCCCGAAAGGGAGCTGTGCTAAGCTGTGCGTCACCGGCCGCATGTCATGAGGGTGTCACGGTTCTACCAACCACCCAACTAGTACCGCTCTCTGTGTCGGACATATGGCGTCCGAAAACGGGGCTGGTAAGTATACAAATTGAAGGCTTATATGCTTCCGCACAAGTACTGACTTTCGTTGGCAGAACAGTCCCAAGTCGCATCCTTCTGTATGTGTCAACATATCAACCTGTTTTGAGAACATCGGAACTAACACTGCCTAGATCGCGGGCGAGCGAAGGATTACATTGATCTCCACGACCAAGTTCAGGTACTCCATGTTTCTTGTATAAAGTGGTGACTGTGGCTTACGCACTCTGACATGTCAGACCAGCGTATCATTATTGGACAACCTTGAAACATTCCTATCCACATTTCAAAAGGACCTTGCCGCTGTAGCAGGGCAGATATCCGAGCTTCAAGATAGAAGCAAGGACATAGATAACAGGTTGAAGAGTCGAAAGGTACGTCTGCGTCATGAGTTCCGATTTGCCAATGGCCGCTTATCCAGAGCCGTTTACAGAGAATCGAGAGACCACTGTCTAATCTTCTATCTGATATTACCATTCCACCATCTCTAGCTACCACCATCCTAGATACAAATGTTGGGGAACCATGGATTGAGAGTATAATCGACTTTGAGAGACGATTGAATACGACAAAGGCACGCACACGAGTGAAGGCTGCGCGAGATCTCGGAGAAGTAGCGGAGGGATTGCGGATAGTGGTGAGTCCTTCATGTCTATCAGAAATATACGACCTTAACAATATTCTGTGCAAGGCGGCTACGAAATTGCGCGCTTTTTTCCTGGCGCTCTTTCAGCCTATCCGAAGCAGTGTCACTAGCAATATGCAAGTGATACAAACATCAGTGTTGCTCAAGTACAATCCATTATATGCATTTCTGCAACGACAGGCGCCAGCCGTAGCAACAGAGTTGCAGCGTGCTTATGTAGGTGCTGCCCGCCTATATTATGAAACTGGATTCCGGAGATATGCTCGTAGTCTCGGTGTAATCAAGGTACTTTGAAATTCTATTTCTTAAACATATAGTTGACATATTTGTGCAGTCGCGAACATCAGAAAAGTTCGAAGTAATAACAAACATGCAATCAGAAGCGAACCTCAAGCTGGAACGGCTGCAACACGCGAAGATAAATGGACCTGGTGTTACTCTTGCCTACATGGCAGATGACAAGACGCATGTAAGGATGTTCAGCTTGTTATTTTGACAATTCTAATATTATTCTCTTTTTCTAGAAAGATTATGTGGAAGCCCTGGTAAGGTCCCTTTTGCTTGTCTTCATGGACAACGCAACGGCAGAATATACTTTTATATCGGCCTTCTTCAACGTTCAAAAGACGCTTCCCCTCCCATCAGAACCTGCGGCATCAATGCCGCCTTCAGCAGTGTTATCTCCCGATGGAGGAACTTTCACAGAGCTATTATCACCTTCGGGGTCCGATTTTGAATCAAGAGCACCGTTGTCCAGCAATACTCCAGGTGTAGGAGGGTTTGTCTCGTTTGTTGCAAAATCAAAGGAAGAACAGGCTGCTCTCGATGCTATATGGAAACAGGTTATGGATCCAGTCATGGATTATTGTACCGTACGAAATCTTGCTGCTACAAAAAGCCAGGACTGACAATGCATAGATAGACTTTCATTCGGTCAACACTTGATCCTATGCCTCAAGCTATTCCCCTCCTTACAATGATTCGAGTCGCAGAAGATATCGTAGCAGAAATCCAGAAGCGATATTGCCCTCTAGCAGAAACATATGTGTTTGGTCTGAGCTTGCAGATGTGGCCAATATTTCAGAAGGCAATGACAGAACATATCGACAGTGTGAAGAAGCTCGCTGAGGGAACTAGTTCTGGATATTTTGGTCGGCCTTCCACAACGACAGACGTTACGGTAGAAAACGTAGGTCTTTACATCTGCTTTGAGGT
This sequence comes from Pholiota adiposa, assembly GCA_009935795.1. Taxonomy (NCBI): domain Eukaryota; kingdom Fungi; phylum Basidiomycota; class Agaricomycetes; order Agaricales; family Strophariaceae; genus Pholiota; species Pholiota adiposa. The sequence goes on from QEYC01000103.1 coordinate 701,824, forward strand.
TAGCTGACTGATATATTTCGTAGATCTGCCGACAATATGTCGTTTTCTTCAATTCGTTTGTGTATCTCACTGACAGTGAAGCCGACAATATGATATTTTCAAAGTAAGAAAATGTTGATGTTCATTCTGGACGCTATCTGATGCTTTTTATTTAGCCTTCTTCGGCTGCGACAGGAGGTCGCGAAACTCATTTTGCGCCACACAGCACAAGGTAATGATACCCTGGCGAAAGCGAAGGAACAGTCCAAAATATATGGAATCTTGCTGCAGGGTCTCAGTGTACGTGACTTCCATTCTGATGTCGGCTTACACGCAAGCTTATCTCACGTCCAGAAGGGTACACAACATACTGCTCACTTGAAGTTGCAACAAGAAATCGCTCATTGGGCCTACTTGGAAGAGGAGACCAAGCGAAAAATAGTGTCTGCTGGCCAGTCTAGACGTTGATAAATTTATCGTCGTGTCCTTATTTACGCTGAGATATACCGCCCATGGATGGAATAATGTGGTTGAGACTATTAATGAACTACACATCTATTTGCATTGCGCTCGAGATTTTGTGGCATTTTCACTCGCCAAATATGAGAAAAACCTTGTGGCTAAATCGGGCAAGTCGACGGGTTCACGCCTTGCCTAGAACGGTCAAGGGGCACTTGCTCTCTTTTTCCTCTTCTCGACGTGTTTCGTTCATCACCCAAAGCGTTTGAGGCGAATTGAATAGAAAACCAGCCGGCATGGCTGCTTCAACAAATACGAACACGGCTGCTCAGCCTATCATCATTCCACCTCCAACACCCGAGGAAGAAGGTACATTGGACGTTGTCGTTCGTCGCATTGTTTCGCCTCCTCACCCAACACTTTTTCATAAAGACCAGATAACTCTCGCGAGGATAGCTATAGATGAGCGGCCTTTGCGCCGCATGATCAAGAAGTTTCACCAGTACACCTCTCATTCGCATACCCCAATCGTCCCCGTGCCAAGTGTCCTCTCAAATCCGGCCAGTATACAAGACGCACGGGACGGATTTTTGATGGAATTAGCGCAATTCCAACTGTTGATGAAGAAGAGTGTCATGATATGCGAAGCAGAAGCGCGACAAGTCGAGGAATACCAGCGAGAACGTCAATCACTCGGTGTGTTCAGATTTGTGTCGTCTATTCTCGAAACTAACGCTGATGCCCCACGGAAGATGAAGAGCATGAGACTCTTAAAACTCAAATTGAAGAACTCAAGGTTGCATTGGAACACGCACAAATGCTGCGCCGCAGAAAAATCGAGTACGACCTCGTCGCCGAGAAAGTCAATACTTTACCTAGCCGAGAAGAGCTTGAATCGTGAGTTACCTGTAATTACCTATCAAGTCACTATTTTCATTATTGTTTTAGAACAATAACATCATTGGAGAATGATATGACGGCCATACGAGCAGAACATGACGCCCAAAATCGCACAATTCAAGGACACAAATCCGCACTCGATAGCATTATCGCCGACCTTAGCTCCTTGCGATTCATGGGGAAGGAACCTGAAACACCATCTATTCCTCAATCACTCAGAGGAACTCCCCCACCTGAACCTGATGCGCGGTCAGCAGAGAGCAGTCTGACTTCCGCCAGCGTAGAAGCAGAAGTTGAAGCCGAGGACGTTGAAGAAGACAAAGAGGATAAATCACTGTACGAAACAATGTCAGAAAGCCGAACAGTAATGAGTGAAGGGATGATCGAGGAGGAAGATGATATTGAGATGGGAGAAGTTGAAGAGGATCCTCGAGACAAGAACAAAAAGAAATCTCAGCGCGAGGAGGAAATGGAGGAGGGAGAAGCAACCGATGCAAGCAGCGAGCTTTCTGAACCTCCAGACGATTAGTGTTGACATGTTCATTCTTATGCGACACATTTATTTATCATTCAAGTTTATATCCAAAGTCATTAAATCAGTCGCGCAAACTACATTCCGCCCGAATTCAGATGCTGCCAACTGTCCTATTGTATCCATGATCTTTCTGGACGATTCAGAATCATCTCCTGGATAGCGCGCTGAAAAGTGATTTAGAATTAGCTGCCTTGCGCTTATTCGCTTTGCAAATGCCCCAGCCATCTGTGGAGTGGAATGTCCTCTTGACATAGCCCTTTCTTGCACCGTCTCGTAAGTGTCTGTGGCTTTAGTTGTTCGATCAATTCCAGGAAGATGTGCATTGGTGGCTTCATGGATCAACAGATCAGTGTCCTGAGCAAGAACAGATATCGGTGACGGATCATATGTGTCGCCTAAGACCACTATTTTTCGTCCATTCCGACGTGGAGGCCCTTGCAGTGTTGTTCCATCATTCAGAGTTACAGTTTCCCCCTGTTGCAACTGGCGCATAACTGTCATAGGCGTGCCAGTGCGTTTGAGGTCTGGGATGTATTTCGCCGGATCGATCTTACCAGCCACTGGAGCCTCTGTAACAACATAGCCAACGCAGGGCACGGAGTGATGAACGGAGGCAGCAGAGACGGAGACAACTTTGTCCTTGTAGATGTCCTTCCAACAACCATCAACTTGCTGTATGTTGCGGCCAAAGGAACACTCCCCTAATCGGGGGGCCAGAGTCGTGAAGTCTCCAGAGGCAGGATCGGATGGAAACCGTAGTTCATGGACAACATATGACGAACCAAGCTGAGTGTGAGTATACGCAAGGCCGTTCCGAACATATGCTCGTGTACCAAGGGGTCCGTAGATCTCGAGAGACTGTTTTACGCGAGTCAGATTCAACTCGAAGACCATGCTTTCAGTACGCACTGCTGCCGTAGTGTCGACATTAAGTCTTGGATCAGAGCCTTCCTCTGTTATACCGCCAGCACCATTCAATAAACTGGCCATTAGCGCTGTAAGGCCGAATATATGGTCTCCTACGCGTAGGTTGAATTTCAGCCGAGATTCAGGACTGAACATTACACACCATGTGTATGTGTAATGAAAATTTTCTCTATTTTTCCCATTTTGACAGAGCTTTTCTGGAGTTGATGCTGTGTCGCTTCTCCACAGTCGAAGAGCCACACATCCTTGCCTAGACGCAGTGCGAGCGCGGAATGGTTTCTAGTTGTCGATGGTTGAGCAGAAGCTGTACCCAAGAATGTGACGTTCAGTGTGCTAAACGAGGTCCGTTCACCGGATGACATGGATCGATAGCAAAGTGAAAAGAATGCGGGGAGTGTAGAAAGAGATGCATACGGTGACTTGCACAAAATCATCTCCAAGCATGGTCCAAAAATAACGATCACACGTGGAATTCGCAACTTTTTTTGTAGATCCTCTCCCGGTAGCCTTCTTCCGGCCTTCTTTCCATTTAAATTTATTTCCACTCACTTTTCCCTGAAAACATAACCAAAAAGTTCAAAACATACTAAAAGAGTCAATGCTAAACATCAGCTCATATGTACGGCGTGCTAATTGGACCTTATCTGACATCCCGCAAATCTGCCTTCACTGCAATCCATTCAAGTCAACTATTACTACTGTTGTGTTACATGGTTTCAACGTTTATGGGGCCGTACGAGGAGTAGATGCAAGTCCCAGCCTAGGAATAGATGGTAGGAAAGAACGCCTGGGGAACGAGAATTTAGAAGATAGCAAAACAATAATGGAAGACATAATGGATTACCTGTTTAGAACTAGTCCTTTCAAGGCTCTAATCTCTCTGCGCAGTTCATCTTCGATGGTGCTTTGGCCGTTGCTGCTGGTGTTATATCCTGCAATGGAGGAAGGTCGATAGGGCAAGTAGACTTGAGTACTGAGATAGCCTGTAAAGTCAGACATTGACTGTAAGGTGTGCTGGAATGGACTCTTTCGCAACTTCACATCTTTTGGGAGCTCAGAAGACAATGTGTCCAAAGATTGTAGCAGCGGCGGTGGAGAGACTGGTGACGGTGGAATGTATTCCCATTTTGTCACTGGGGTAGTAGACTCTGGTGTAGCCTCAGGAGACGCCAACGAAGCTATAGTTTTAGAAAAGAGGGGGCACGTAGAGAGTGTGTCCCATAATTTTTGCTAGAAAAAATTGTAATTAGTTATTGCATTGCAATGAAATTCTGGTCCATACCTCAAATTCAAGACCCTCGTCGGTAAGAAGCCATGAAATTTGTCCTTCCAAGAACCTAAATAGCTCTTCCGTTGTGGGTTTGCTTTTAAGTTCCTTTATTCCGCAGCGTAACACCGAAATTATGGGCAATTTCGTGAATTCTGGCTCTTTCTCCCCAATCCGAGCAACTTTCAAGATTTCTGCGACCGATTTGCATTCGGAGAACTTCTTGATTTCCTTAAATGGATCCGAATGTGGAAGGACTGAGAATGATACAGCCTGTGTTTCCTTAAGGGACGAGAGAGAAGTATTCAGCTGCCTCATCAGCATTATTTGATGTGATCTTAAGGAATGTCTCGCAAGCCATGTTTGTGCAATCCTGGGGAATAAAAAACGCTACTCCCAGCACTTCAGTGGATGAAACGAGGACACGAACAATATGGAACTTACACGATACAGAAGCAACAGGACCACAGAACCTCCTGCGAGCCGTGCGAAGAGTCGCGTTAAACCAAGCAGTACGACTGGTAAATTTGATGGTGGAGGCCGTGGATATGTTCTTGGAGGAATATTGGGAGGTGGATTGGGCTAACAAGATAGGCCATGATGTTCAGTACCTTGAAGCAAGGAATACCACTCAACAAGCACGAACCAGATTCTCCAAAAGACTGTTAATTTGAGTTTCGTTCAATCCCTTCTCTCTTAGAAATGCGCGTTTTGCAGGAACATCCTGGTGCACTACTTGAGGAGATAGAAGAAAAGAGCGCGTTTTGTCGAGTAGATCTGCGCTATACGTCGGGTCAGTTGACGCCTGAGCGACAGTGGGATCGGGTTTGGGTTGGCTTTGTGAAGGCGCCGGTGCTATTTCTGTCACTGCAGGAGCAAAAGCCGTTTCATGAGCCTCTGGAAGCTGCGAAGAAGACTCCCCTTTGGAATCGGGCATGGTGGATGGGTGTAAAGAGAGCGCTAGCACATGCGATCCGCTAAAGCAGAGTTCGCATTCCCGAGTGCCGGGTATCCTGCGGGCCGCGAGCGGAGCTGTCTTCGTTCGAACGAACACACAATGCGACAAGTCCTCTGGGAAAACATGGCGACCAGTTCAGATGGGTCTCAACAACAGTGACGCTCTCCTTCTGCAGCGGCCATGATATCTTCTTGCTTGTTCCCTTTCCTGCTCATTTTGACACTCTGGAACTGTGGCTCGTCTCGAGCACAACTTCATCCTCAGCTTCCTGCACAATATCGACCGCTTCCACTGCTGCGTCAGCGTGCTTCTATACAAGATCGCTGGACCGCGGATAGAATAGCCAATATTCCTGCGCTGTTGCAGAAATATAACGCTCAGGCATGGCTAGTGCGCTACATTTCCTGGTCCACAATTATTACATTGCTTAACCTCATATTTGCTCCAGCTTGTTCAACGAGAACATGCGGAGGATACCATCTGGTGGTCTATTAAGAATGCCACAGACTTTGATGCCCACAGGCGCACTGTTTTACTATTTCACGGAAATCAACCCTCATTGAACGGAGCACCCAATCCCCTGAAATGGATCGACAACACTGGTCAAGTTTGGCCACAATTATCGTCAATTCTTGCTAAATTGAATCCGGAGCGCATCATCCTCAACGTGGACGAAAATATTGCGTTTGCGGGAGGTCTTCATGTTGGCGAACTTCTTGTTCTGAAACGCGAACTAGGGGACCATTGGATGCAGAGAACGGTTAACGAACCTATGCTCGCCATAGAATTTGTAGCGACAAAACTCCCAGGACAAAGAGAATATTATGGTCAACTTCAAGAAATGGTATGGGCGATGCTCGAAGAAGGCTTTTCTTACAAAGTCGTTCAACCAGGCGTAACTAGCACTCAGGTATCACTATCATTGTTTACACGATTATACTTTGCGATTAGCCATACTCATTCAAACAAAGGACTTGACCTGGTGGTTCCGCGAGAAAATGCAGGTCCTCAACGTGACGACGTGGAATCAGCCTAGAATCTCAGTTATCACTGAAGATACTTACCCTGGCTGGCAAGGAAGCGAGAACGTCATCCAGGAAGGAGATATCATTCACATTGATTTTGGCATAACTGCAATGCATCTGAATACCGATACGCAACACCTGGCATATGTTCTTAAAACAAACGGCGAAGAAGCAGAGACTGATGCTCCAGACAGTCTCAAAGAGGGCTTGAGGAAGAGTAATCGGATGCAGGATATCGTCCTGGAAAATATGAAGCCTGGGTTAACTGGAAACACCGTCCTCCGCCGAAGTCTAGGCCAAATGGAAACAGAAGGAATCAAAGGACAGATATATTGCCATCCTATTGGTGACTGGGGTCATGATGCTGGAACTGTCATGGGTGAGTTCTATTCGATCCCAATATACAAAGTCTCAAGAATCATATCTGAACCCGATACTCTAGGTTTCGTTAACCTGCCTGAATATGTGCCGGTGCTAGGAGAACTTCCAATTCTTCCCAAGACTTATTATAGCATAGAGTTATATGCTTACCACTTCGTTCCAGAGCGCAACGTCACGCTTAGATTCCTCCAAGAAGAAAACGTCGTGTGGTCGGAAGAGTCACAGCGCTGGGAATTTGTTTATGGAAGGCAAGAAAAGTTCCATCTCATTGATAGCAGGAGGTCGACTTTGAGTTTCTTTGATCAAACAAAATTGTAGCAAGTAATCCGAATTGATGAAATATTTGTGATAGACGTGCAATTGAAAACACGTGAAGCGAAATCGAGGACAGCATATGGAAGACATTCAGAACATATTTGCGAGCTTGCTTGCCGCTTCTCGTGGATCCAGCCTTGGCCGCGTCGGTTGTACGCGCATGGAAGCAGACATCTGGTGCGGCCTGAGGTTACCAAGAGGATCAGTCTCTAGGGGACGAGAAGGCTGCTGCGAGAACCCCCGCGCACTTGGATTCGTCAGAGGAGACGCGACTGGGTATGAATCGCTTCGTAGGGGATCAAACGGCGCGTTTGAATTGGGCTGACTTTCCGCAATGTTGGACACGGACGACGAAAAAGAAAGAGGTGACGGCCGTGGGCTCGAAGCTGTTTTCGTCACAAACATGGATTTTGTGCCGTCCACGAAACGACCACCAAGAGGAGGTTCATCCACAGCTGGTTTGGGAGGTATTGCGGGTTGAGCGAAACCTGGCGAAGATGGTCCCGCGATAGGCGATTGAGGACGCAGAGGTTGCTTTGCGAATTGCTGAGGCGCAGCAGATATTGGGGTCTGCAAGGGGGTGAATGATCGAGTAGATGTTGCAGATAAAGGATCCTGTCTTCCAATTGGAGTCTGGGGGAAGGGAGAAGGTGGCGGGCTCTGACTGGGAGAATTATTGTATGCGTTTGGCTGTTGTCCCGGCAGCCTATGAGGGACAAATCCGTTCTGAGATGGTATTCCCGCCGTATGTGGAGGTTGGAACGAGGACTGCGCTTGTGAGGGTCTGCGGAAGCCGTTAGACAGAGGCGCAGAGGGTGCTGGTTCAGGATGGGAGCGATCAGAGAAATCTTCCAGAGGAGGAACAATGGAAGGTCTGGGCGCGCCGGTGGCAGACGGGACAACCTTCTTCGCTGCATTGCTAACGTCAATTCGAAGAGACTCCAGCTCGCGCAACAGTTGTTTTTCATAAAGAATGGTTGAACGAGCATGCTCAATCAACGCCGTGGTGATATCATCGTTAGCGTATTGGTTATGTGTTCGCAAAGCGCGATGCAGATTCTGTGATATGCCTTCCGCGCGTTTCGAAAGGATTTGCTCGTAGCGGTTGGCCTAAATGGAGTAGGAAGATAAGTTCGCTAAAACCAAAATTTGAAGTGAAAAGACACGAACTTCCTCGATCTCTTCCAGAGCTTCATCTACTCGGTCTGGTCGAATATTCGAACTTGCCTTTAGCCGCTCAATCTGGCGACGCTTCGAGATTGTCGTCTTCACTGCGCTTTGATATTCTTCCAATACACCTGTCCTCATCTGCAAAGTCTCCTTGGCAGAACGCGCATTCATCCCTTGATATCCAAGCGAATCTCCAAGAATAACGCATTCACTTATCGCCTGTGCATGGTCGATATCGGCTATACTATGGAAAGTGCGCCCAAGTTTCCTCAGTGCATTTCCAAGTGGCGGATGAGCTTCCGTAGTGGCAACATTCACGAGCTTGTTTCCCATCTCCGAGTGCGCAGTAACAAGAGCTGTTTGGAATTTAGCACCGGAACAAAATCTCAGGGTTATATGAAGGATGCGACCAACCTTTGCGAGTCACCGCTACTTTGTCCACGGCCTTAGCTGTCTCGAAAAATTGACCTTCCAACTTTGTCAACTCAAATCTGGCGCGTTGAAGCTCCTCGTCTTCATCTGGCACACCGCGACGAATTATACCAAACCCTGATGAGGACTTCTTTCTCGGCCTAGGCGTAGGAGTGTATCCAAAATCGCTCTCAATGAAGGCGCGCAGGTCTTCATCATGAAGCAGGATTGGATCTTCGCATACACGTGTAATCCACCGTTGCAACATGATCTTCACCAATCTGTCGTCTTCCTCGTCCGTTGGCGCCGAAGTCTGTGCAAGAGGCAGGGCAGGGATGATAGTCTGTGGGTTGCTGTAGACAATGGCCTCGTAGAACTGCTGGAACTCCAGATACGAACGCGACACATTTCGATAAGTCGTACCGTTGAAGTTCGAAAGGTTGGTCTAAAACAAGTCGCCGAAAACCAATCGTATCAACCTCATAAGTCAGAATAATTTATGCAACGGACCTGAGCATCAAGCTTGACCAGAATGTCCCGCCTGTTCCTGTCAAGCCCATTGATTCGCACTCGAAGATATGGCTCCAACTTCTCGTATTTCGTACCGTTGGAAGCGACGGTTTCCCTTGGGGAAATAAGGCCTGGTTGAGGCTCCCCATAAACCTGCGGCTCTCTACCATAGAGGCCAGGAGAAGGACCTTTGTCCGGTGTTGGCGGTACGGGCGATGCGCGGCGCAAATTCGGGACAGGCGAACCAGCAGAATGAGGTGTTGTTGGCCACGGAGGTGTATTGAGCTCGTCTGTACCGCCAAAGACAGACGCTGTAGAGTGAAGGGGGTCGAACATACTGGGTGATAATTGGGCCTGTTGTACCGAAAGTGTCTCGACGTCAAGAACTGGAGTGGAGAGTGGTCAAGCTCAGGCTGAAGAGTCGGCACAGACGGGCAATATGCCCCTCAGGGAAAATCAACGTTACATAATCACCTCATTCTTGCATTCAATTTCAAGCCTTCAAAAGGCCTGCAAGGATTCGCTGCTTTTTCCATGCTGAAGGTAAGTAATATGGTATATGCAAGTCCGTAAAGCTGATATATATAGAGTAATGTAGCAGCTGTACGATAAAACTAGGTAACGAGCGACAGGGTAATTTCACAATTGCAGAGAGCAAAGAGCAAAAAAAAGAATACGGGACAAATGCTAACTGAAAAAAATGGTGTCCTCCAACTATGAATATAGTAGACTGAAAATGTTCGCTGACGCTGAGAAAAAATGTCCAGTACCACGTATGTGGTGATCGTGAAGTTCGTGACGATGCGGCGTGGCCGGTTTGGATGATGCCTAGGTAAATACAAAAGAACCAGAATAAACTCGGAACCCAGCATAAACTCAAGGAGATACACATGTGGGGATGGTCAATCCATCCTTGAGCTTGCGGCTGCAAAATTATCATTAAAAATGTTTGTAGGTCCAGTCTAATAGGACGTACGTCTGGTCAAAGATACCCCAATGTCCCTCGACACCTCCGTACTTTGCATCTTTCCACTCCTCATCGAAATACTAGACAGAACATCAGTATCAACTCCATAAATCAAGAAGTAATAGGAGACGAACCTCAAAAAAGAAATAAGGGATCCCAGCAGAATTAGCTTGACAGACGAATGAATCAATGAAAACTTGGAGGTTGGCCACGGACGCGTCTGAAGCGCCATTGTTTGCGTTTCCTGCATCTTTAGAACCCTATAACAAAATTGGTCATTCACGCCGAACTCACCACCTGTTAAATTAAGATATAGGGACTCACTGTCGGCCATCCAGTCTCAGCGATATACATCTTGGGCTAAGAAAAGAAGAAGAAAATCGTTGATGTCAGAGAGTCTCAGTCCTATCCTCAGAATTGAATACTACCTTATTGGACAAAAGAGCCGCTGGTTGCACGTTTGTCTCCTCAAAGAAGTCAGTTACCCATTTCGAGGCTCCTTCAGCAGTGGTGTTGGCAAACCAAGCATGCACGTTAGACAGCTATTGCCAAGTACATGATGTTAATAATAAAGAAGACGGCTTGATTAGAAACGCACTCCATAATCGACAGCCTCCAGCACCTTGGTGTTGAAGTAGCTTCCAGCATCAGAGTTTCCGACGGCAATGGTCTTGCCCAAGTTCAGAGACGCCAGCATTTCTCGAGTGTCCGTGATATCTTTGATGAGGATTGCAGCACCTGTAGAACCAAGTAAATTTATCAGCCTGTGCTGAAACGGCTAGATTTGATCAAAAGACCGACCTTCGTCCCCAATGGCGCTGTTAGGGTCTAAGCTATTATGTTCAATTACATAACTGGAAAATCCAAGAAGTCAGTCCTCCTTAGGTCCAATATACCCACCATATGACCACACTGCACATGCAACAGGAGATCAAGATAAGATGACTTACTTGAGCATAAATTCATTTCCAACGGTCAATCCTGCGACATTGTCTGCGCCGTAAGTCTCGAGGGCTGACTTAATGACATCGCGCTGGCGAGTGTACGCTCCTTCGTCGCCATCAACAACGAAATTGCCAAGAAAAACCTGCAAGTCGACCTTGGTTTGCTTGATGGCTTCAAGCTTTTTTGTGGATTAACGAAGTGTCCGTTAGGGCAGTACAGAGCCAAGCATTGGCGGAATATACGTACGACGAGAGCGGTTTGATTGCAATCAGCACCATAGAGACGAATACGAGTTGTCAGCTGGGACATGAGCTGTATCGAGGAGTGTAAGTCGAGGTAAATGGAAAGAAAATGACCAAAAACGCACCTGTACGTCTTTGATGACATGCTCTGCGTTAGGAAGTCAGTACGAAGCAAAATATCTATAACAGCACTACGATAAACTCACCTAATGTGCTGCTGCAGCCATAATCGGGCAGGGATCCTTCCGGGGTATAAGCCAAGCCATAGAACGCCTTGTGCAGCCTGCTGTCCTTCTCGAAAACACTTGGATCGTTTGAAGATGTCCCATTTGACGTGGAACCGCCCCCCGTCGTAGTGGTACCACTGGTGCTGTCTGAGCTGCCGGTCGAAGAGGATGAAGAGGATGAGGCCGAAGCATTTCTTGATTTGTTGTTATTGGAAACAACAACACCGACCGCTGTGCCAATAGCAGCAAGGACGATGATCGCAACTACAGATCCAATGATCTAGAAGATAACGGCGTTCAGAAAACCATCGAGAAATCATTGATATATCACATACGATGTATTTTGACCTCCGGCTCGTCCGAGCCTGCTTCTCGAAGGCGTTTGTCATGCCCAACGACTGGTAGTGGGTGTCGGACATGATTGGAAGTGTAGAACGGGGAGAAAGGAAAGGAAAGGTTGGAAGAAGGAAGAAAGGAAGAGGCCGTGCTCAAAAAGATGGACTCGGACGGGGTGGATTGGGTGGATGGGCTGTAACAGGTGGGTCTGCGTTGCCGAGTATACATACCCCGCAGACGACAAAGCAAGCTTGGCAACTTGATCAGAATGCCAAGAAAATGTGTTGTGCACACACGGTCTCAAAGTTATTCAGTTCTATTCTCTTTGCACGCGATTAGGTAGTAGGTCGCCAGAAGAGAGATTCTAGTCAATTTTGCCGCTATTATATGCATCACGCCATTCATCCTGTAGCAGTTTTTGTAGGCAGTGTGAGACATAGAGGCCAGCAAGAGCGGGATAAATGAAAAGGGCGCTGATCGTGACCAAAGCGCGTGCATAGTGTGGCGGTGAGCAAAAGGTTGGACGCGCGACCTCATCTTTTAGAGTTTCACCTTCTTCATCACCAACACAGCCACCTCAATGTAGAAGACGTTTTTATTTATAGAGCCATCCGTTAAAAAAGGATAATTAGATTACATTCGGAATGAATCGACGGGTTAATATATTTTCAGATTGGGTTCCTCCATCCATAACGGCAGCATGTGTCCCATTCGCAATACTTTTGTCCGCAAGTACTTGTCCAAATCGTCGCCGTACACCGCACTACCCCCGATAAGTGTCGCACCTACGACTTTATCATTTTCTGCTTTCGAATCGTGGATATGTGGACGTGATGGGTCGAGAGAGTGCTCTCCCTGCTTCGCGTCGGCCTCCGCTTGTCGATGCTGCCAACTCCGAGGGATCATGGCCACGCGTTCCACGACGTGGATGCCCTCCGACTCCAGCGCTTTCACTTTATCCGGATTATTCGTCAAAACCCTAACCCCTTCCGAAATGGGATGCAGAGAGTCTGGTCCGAGCCCCAAGTCACGAAGAATGGCGCCTGCGATCTCGTAGCCCCTTTCATCTGCGCCGTGCCCGAGCATCAGATTGGCGGTGACAGTGTCGTGTCCCAAGTCCTGCAGATTGTAGGCGCGTATTTTTGACAGCAGCCCAATACCCCGGCCCTCCTGTCGGAGATAGATGACGGCCCCGCGTCCAGGTATCGTTGAGCCATTAGGCGTTAGGTCTGATGGCCGAAGGGCGATGGGCAAGGAGATTTGTCGAATAGCCTCATCAAGTTGCTCGCCACAATCACAGCGCATGCTGCCGACGGTCTCACCTGTGAAGCATTCAGAATGGATGCGGATGAGAGGAGCAGGAATCTGCTCTTTCGATGGTGTGGTAGTGGTAGTTTGAGATGGTGCCTTGGAGGGATGTTGAGACACGGGAGATAGTCGGCCGACATAGGCGCCCCGGATTATCCGGTCCATTGGAGTTTCCGTTTCGCTCCAAACAGCGTCCAGAGAGCGCGAGCGAATGGGAGGAGCAACGGAGACGTTTTCTGGTGATTCATCGAATTGAGCCGGGTCAATTACAATAGCGAGATGCTCCTTGGAGTCGCGATTGTTGTGGTATAAGTGGAGAAAGGCGGGTCCATGGGGAGTGGGTATACGGGTGCGGGCCATGCACTTGACTTCCACGGGCGGCAGAGATCGTGGAGGTTGTGGTGGAGCAACATCGGAAACAGGTTGTGCTCTGGGACGTGTCTTAGCATCAGAATTAGAAGCTATGGCCGAAGACACGAGGGAAGGTCTGCGTTTTTTGGGAGCGGGTGGGAGATTATCTGCCGGCTTGAGGGGATCGGTCTCACGAGGATGATCATTCTCTTTACCTTCCTCTAAATTGCTCAGGCGCTGTCTCCGGGGAGCTTGACGGCTCACATAGGTGAGGCGTCTACGACTGGTTTTGGCTGCAGCATCCTCTCCAGTAAACTTTGTCCAGTCCCAAGCTCCCTCTGCCTGCGGCAACATAACGCCGGGGAAGAAATCGTGATGGTAGTGGTTCCGGGTGACATGGGGACCAGAGGCGGCGGCTGCGGCGATGAGGAGCGGGTCAAGGGCAGCGTCCCGACGAGCAAAAGTGGACTTTGCGGCCTTGGGATCTGGGCCTATGAGGGTTTCGAGGAGGGCTGCGTCCTGGAGATCGAACTCGGAACGGTGGGAGACGGACATGGTGCGGGGGGTGCGCGGTAGAGTGAACGAGGGGGGTTATATGGAAGAGCGCTGGAACGGAGTAGAATCTTGGTCAGGCGGGCCATGGAGTATCAGCAAATGGCATTTACGACGGCTTATACACAGGCCGGATTAGCCGAGTGGATGACATAAGCAGACAGTGATCGTGGATCTTGTCACGGTGGTGGTCAGAACGCACTCAGTCCTGCTCAGCGTCCACTGCAGGCCCCTGCTTTCCTCGCTCCTCCGGAGGACAATGGGGCCATAGCAGTCCATCATGCACACATTTTTTCTTTTCTTCGTTCTCTTTTACCTTTTTCTTCTGTGAGTTTTCTCTTCTCTGCGCGGCTTGCCTGCTCACGTCTGCCCAGAGTTACAGCGGCGCCGACGTCGACCACTTCTTCAGAAACGTCGACCACTTTTTCAGAATCCAGCACACACCATCCAATTTCTTCTGCACCCGCGACGGGTTCCACGTCCTCTTCCCATAAAACCGTACCTACGCATATACCACACGTCGTCTCGGGCCAACCCACCCAGCATTCCGCCGTCATCTCCCGCCCAGGCTCGACGACGCGGAGTATCGTTCCCGACGTTCCTGTCCACACGAGACTTCCGCCAAAAAATCCCCATCCCCACTCGTCCGGCCAGAAGCCAATAAACATCGTCTTCGAGGTGCTTGGAGGCGTCGCTGCGTCCGCTGTTCTGCTTGGATTCATTCGTTGCTTCCACAATTACAGGAAAACTCCTGCACGAGATAGAATTGCCGATATTCTCCATCGACATCAGCTACAACGGGAGCTCGAGGAGCTCGAGCGCAATCCGCATCTGCTGCGCCGACATCAGTCGATTCGCGATCCGGCACCTCCCTACTTTCCTCGTCCTCCTTCCTACGAAAATGTCCTTCCTTCAATGCCTCCATTGTCTATTCCTTCTTCTAGAGACCACCATCCACCAGACGACGATCGAGTTCAATACATCCCTGTTGCTACCAGCAGCCCTCCTTCCTCCCCACCAATGAACGAGAGGATATTGCTCCCGACACCCGCAGTAACCCCTGGAACGCATCCAAGACAACCGTCCTAATACTGGAACTGGAATCGAATAGATATCCCACTTGGCATCTGTACCACACATCATTCCTAGTGCTTGAGCCAACCTCGATGCAATGCACGCATCCTATTCTTACCCCGTAAAGCTCACGTCGGCGTAAATATCGCCACCGTGGGGAACGCATTCACGACGACTGTACTGAGTCTTCCCACCGATGGATGTTCTGTATCACTCCAGTGGGAAAGCGAGTGTTGTAGAATTCCATTGGCCAGACCCGACCCTCGACGCTGCCGTGCCTGACCCCTACGCCCTACTGACCCCATCGCACAGCTAGACAATCGATGGACTTCGTTTTCTACACTAGACGCACTTCGACTTCTTCCTATCTACCCATCATTCGATGTCTGTACCGTTATTGTCACAATCAACGGCGTCCGAGTCTCCCATCCTCTCCTTCCAAGAAGGCTGATGGCAGCAATTCCAAACCCGCAGCACGTCGCTCGCTTATTTTAGATTTGAATGAATCCATTCAACATTTCGAGCTAAGATAGTTTGTTTCGCGGCAAGTGACCCCCGATGCATGCATGACCGCTCGGATGGAACTATACTTTACTCGCTACCTTCCCAGCTTTATTCTTGCGATGTACATTGGGGCTGTATCTGTGGTATTCATGTGCTGTTCAGTGATACCCAATGTATACGGCATGTCCTCCTGGCACACACCCACACGTACTTATCGATTATTATCGTCACCGCGTAGATATCCCATCGAGTCTGGCCCCTCCTCGAACTTCACGATACGCTCAAACTCGTTGATCTGCGTTACTCTAACTGTGAAGTAATTACCTTACTTTGGCTGGGAAATGAACGAAGGGATCAACAGGTCCCATGTAAACTGGCAAGTGGCAACTAACCTTCATTGTTACCGCATCAGTTGTATTCCTCGTTTAATACGCTTTCCCTTCGTTAAATATACGCCTTCTTCACAGGCGTCCGCAGTCCAGTGACCTCCTTTATCGCCGCTATAGACGCACATTATACAGTCGTTCGTGCGCATGGCGAGTGCGTGCTTAATAATACACACATTAACGGAACACCGGAGGTCCTCTTAGCCTCGGTTTAGACTATCAGCATTGTGTAAGCCTTGAACGTGGTATGTCATGCCCTTGATAATTGACCAGTAGCGTCGAAGTGCTGACACGAGTAGCGAGGACTTGAGCTTTGATTCGAATCCTCCATTGCGATGCGATTAGCACCGTAGATCAGCTAGACTATCGGAATCGCCAAGAAGCCAAGCCTGGCATTTGTCACCGAGCCAAATCAGGCGTAAAAACTACCATAAATGGAATTTCAGATGGGCGCTTACAGTACGTAGTACAGTACTGTATACAAACGTTAGCAAAATCATGATGGCCGGCGTCTTATTCTAAGGATGCAATTGGCACATCACCGCTATGAGTTTTTGAAATTCTCAGTCTTTAGAGAGTTTATGCAAAAATTCTAGTATACAGTTGACTGTTGCATCTATGATGACCTAGGGCTATCCTTTCTTTTCTCGCTTTCCTCTGCTCTTTCGCGCCAGGCGCTGCCTTTCGCGATGAGGAGCAATATAAAAATGTCCACAATGACCATCAGCCCAGCGATTAGTGTGTATAGCCCTCCATCTCCCAACGCATCCTAGACCAATGTGTAAATAAGGCGCGATATCCGGAGATATCTTGGTCGCACCTGTAACGGAACAGCGACTTCTGCTGCAACAAATGCTATAACACCTCTGAGAAAGCTGTTAGCTGCTACAGCGCTGGATGAACGTCCAGTATTGGCGTCTACAATGTACGCAAGAATGTTAGAATATATCCATCTATAATTCGGTTAGCGTTAACCTTGTTGTATTATGAGAAAATGACGTACGCAGATGAGAATCCGGCAAAGAATAAGGCAACACAGAGGGGTGCGATGACAATCTTTTTGTCTGCCATCCATGCGTAAGCAAGTATGCTTGCTGGTAGAATAGGAAGCATTATCTTGGAGCTGTTCAAGCGGTCCTGAAATATCTGTGTCAGAATATGTTCCCCTTATATGTGACTGTCAATAAAGGCCTACCTCGCTCTTAGACACGCCGTTATTTTTCACTTGGAATTGGCGTCGAATATGATCAGACCAGCGACCTCCAAGCAAACTCCCGAGTATGCTTCCTAAAGATCCGTAAGTTTGCCTTTGTGGCGAGCAGCAGGGATCTTCTTACCGACACCCAAAGAAAGGAGGACCAGTCCGATTTGAAGCGACTTGTAGTTGTACGGCGCCGCTCCAAGCGTTCGCACTGTCGTAAAGGCCAGGCAATACGAGATGCCTCCAAAAATCAATCCTATAGTTTCAGTTAGTTTAAAACTAATGCAAGATAAAAAGAACCTCTTTACCTGAGGCCGTCAGAACGCAGACATTGTTGATCCGTTTAAAAACTAATAGTGTTGGGGTGATGATCTGCATATGCCTCACGCCTATTTCTAGAGGAGGTTGGGATTGTCGTTCTGGGTCAGGCGTAACTCCATCCATGTCCTTCTTCTCGGCGCTAACACTGATGGTCAATGTATCGACGTCATCAGAGCTAATACGACGGGCCTCCGTAGCTTGTCGAAGCGCTGCCTGATAAGACAAACTCCGTTCCCGCCTAAACGTATCTCTGAAAAATAGGAAGGAGAGCAGAGAGACGCCTCCGAAAATGGCAAGGAAGTAGAATATTGCGCGCCAGGAGAACGCTTGTGCGAGCGCACCGCCGATTATGGGTCCAAGAGATGGTCCAAGGAGAGGTGCGGCGTAATAAATGCCCATCACGCTTCCTCTTTCCTTGGGATCGTACATATCCTGCGCCCCAATCAGACTATAATTAGAACTCGGGCATGGACTTTACTCACTGCCAGAGTTGCCGCACCGATGGTGAGAACCGCGCTCGCCTGTTCAGAGTGAAATCGTCATTACATCGTCCGATGTCCGAAGCAATGAAGGCAACTTACGCCCATTCCCTGGACGGCCCTCATGACAATTAAGACTGTGATGTTTTTTGCATCTCCTGCGACCCCACTTCCGATGATGAACAGCTGGAAATTCATAAGTAAAATCGGCTGAGCAATGATTGAGTTGATTCGATTACTTACGACGATGGAAATCAAATAGACGACCTAGTGAACGACTTCGATGTAAGAAGACTGAAGGGGGTGCAAAGAATGCAAAGAAAGAAATATTTCTCGCCTTTCGCCCGTATACCTCAGTGAATGCTCCCCAAAGCAGTGGAGTAACGCCAGTAACAAGAGCATTGGCAGACAGCGTCCACGAAACCTTGCCATAAGTTGTATGAAGGTCGACGATAATATCATTAATTGCAGCTTAAAGGGCTTGATTAGATTACTGAGTCCAACTGTAGAGAAAGGGAAACTACCCACGATTGTAGATACTGACTGCCAATGTTAAGAGCAGCGAGGCGCAAGACACGATTGCCAATGTAAATCTCTAGAACCGGAAGCCTGTCAGTAAAGTCGTTATATCAATACGCGGTGCTCTGAAGTATTATTTACTTTCCGGGCCTTGGACCACTTCCTTGGATCGTCACGAACAAACACGTGTTCGATATCGACTTCTTGGCTTTGCGAATGCGATTGGGAAGGTATTGAGGTTTGCCTTGAAAGGTCGCCGTCGGAAGTGTCCTGGACTACCGTTGTACCGATCTCCCCCATGCTTGTTGGCTGCAGCGAGTCTAGCGACCGCGTTGTTCTGGGGGGAAAAAGCTACCCCGAAAAATGACTAATTTCGCTCTTTTATCAGGAACACTTTAATGATACCTCAGGCCTCAGGCCTGCCGCCTCAGACTAGTCATACGTTATTTGTGGCTATTTTTAGGAGATCCATCACCTGACATGGCTTGCCGCCTCTTGCCGCATCATGAGAACATCTTTCCCGGACCCGCCGACCGAAAGCGGATGACGCCAATTTTCGATGGTTGCGCAGTGAGCTTAGAGGCTAATAATAAATTGGTCTTGAATTGTTGGAAGTTGAAGAAACTGACCATCATCTTAAGCCTCGAGGATAGTCCACTACATTCACGACGACGAGATTCTGCAAAAGTCTAGCACACCCCTGGGCCCTACCCGGTTGTAACAATAATGAAGTGTTCATGACGTCCGATTGGCGTTTCAATTTTCGGCCGCAAGCTGCGAGGTGACTCGGAAATTGCGAACAAATAGAATAGATGACCATTTCACTAACCTGAACGTTGATTTACTTCAAGCTCTGAGTGAGCTTACCTTCGAAGCTTGTTGAACAACAACTGTCCTTGTAATATTCCGGATAGCAAGAAAATTTTACCCAGAACATAGCAGCCATCCAGATCTGCCTTTGAAACTGACCGCGACTATTTCGGCAGCCGCCTTCAGTGGCCATGGGTGCAGGTGAAATTTGAATACCGAAAACGATGCTTTGCATCTCTCGATCGACTGCGTTTGGGCTAATAACGATTCACGATGAGGGCATTACTGGTTCCATATTCAATCCGATGCATCATCCCAGGCATTGGATAGACAAATAGAAGATCGGAGGGGATACCCAATGAATAGTCAAATGTTCACGAGTCGGTTTTTTGCAGTCCAAAGCGAGTTCATATTGATGATTCAGACAAGGTCGATTCAACCTCAATCAAGAGAATTCTAGCAGCAGAACAGAGATAGTAGAGTGACTTTGGGCCATCGATCAGGATTCAGGACTTCGGTAGCCAGTGAATCAGTGAAAAGGACGTTCCAAATTATGGTCGAAGTTGTTGAACAGTTGAAAACAAAAAAACCGAAACGTAGAGTTTTAAAGATGGATTTTGTGAGAGCTTTGCGGGCCGGGCACCGTTGAGAACCTAAATTAACTCTAACGTCCATCTTACGCCACTACACGTCAAGGCTGCAACGCCTTTGACGCGTTTCTATACTATATTGCAAAAACGATGGATCCTTCTGCTTCCGTCTCCTCCTCCTCCACCATATCTCATTTAAGCAAGGAAAGAAAGTGGGTGCATTAGCTCCACTGTGATGATTTTTGACCGACAAATGGTTTTCTACAGCAGAGGCAGTACCGAATTGTCTCCCAACCAAATCCAGCCTTTGACACCTGCAGAAATGCGCACAAAAGTTGTTGAGATCTTGGCTGGAACTGCGAATGGCTGTCTTCAAGAGCTCGGATATTATCCTGGGATGCCTGCTAAGCTCCATGAGTTGGAGGCGCGAGCTAAAACCTGGCAGAGCGAAAATGTGAAACTTTTCGAGGACAACGTACGCCTGGCAGCAAACTTGAAAGCTCATCAAGAGAGTCTTCGATTGCTGAGCGAGCCAGATGCAGAAAAGATCATGCGTATAAACGATTTGGAGATCGAAAATCGCGCTTTAAAAAGGCAGCTCGAACAAATGAAGATGAAAGCCAACGCCGACCGAGCTCAACTTGCAGCAAAAGATCAAATTTATGCCAAGCTACATCAAGAGTTTATAGCTCTGACACAGACGTACGATGTTGCATATCACGAAATCGTTCGGTTGAGAGAGATTACGAGAGCGCAGAATCTCAATCCGCATCCCCAAGATCAAGCAGCGCTTCAGGCTTACCAACAACTACCACAACGAAATGTACAAAATCAAGGACAGGTCCCTCCGTTGGGTGTATCTCATGTTCCATCCCAAGCCAGTCATTCAATGAGGCTCCCTCCAAATCAGCAAATGGTCACAACCCGTCCTCCAGTCAATATCCACGTTCAGCAGCAACAGCAATTACGAAGAATGGAAATGGATATGAACCAAAGTGGAGAAATGCAGAGACAATATTACCCGTCTTCTTCAATTTCTTCCGCACGAGTGGCATCAGGGAGTATTCCAAGTAAGTCCTCAGTCCAAGACCCAATGATCACTAATGCGTATGAAATGTGGTCTCCAGATTCTATGCACCCACCACAAAGACAACCACCATACCCTAATCTACAAAACCAACAAGTGAACCTTTTCTTTCATTTAGTTGTCTTTACTTCTGCTGATGCCGATGTGATAGTTTTCTGGACAGCCACCTATATCACCGAATACCATTCTGCCTCCTCAGGTAAGGCTTCTGTTTTCCGCCTGTGAAGCCTCATCCAAATATTTTCTTAGTATCAGGTTCCTTCAACTCAGTACCACCCCGGACCGACCCAGATTCATACTATGAGTGCAACACAAAATGTACGTCGTGCATCCATTGCGAATATTCCTTCAAATCCGCATCCGCCCTATAATTTTGGACAACAGCCTCCGAACAATCTACAAAACCCTACAATGCGGGTCGGGTCTGCACCATTGCCAACCCAGAACCCTGGTGTTGGACTTCCACCCCCTCTGAATGCTTTTAATGAAAGAATGTCTTTCCATAATCATCCTCATTCTACCCAAACGACGCCAACTTATGAAGCTCCAAGACCTCATATTCAATCGAGCGGGCAATATTTCCCTCAACCAATTGCTATTTCTCCGAACGACACCCTGATAAATCCTCCCCCGACATTATTAGCACCGACTCCGACGGTGCCTACCAACGTTTCTGCGATGATCCCACAATCTGCTTCCGCCTCGCCCGCTAACACTCCAACGACGAGACAGTCTATACAAATAAACGAGTCCGCCATCACTCCGGTACCTATACCACCTAATGCATACTGTTCCAATATGCATGGCAGCAGTGCGTCTCCTATCCTTCATCCTCGCGCAGTGCATTTGAAACGGGACAATGCGCCAATGGATGCCGACTGGCCGAGTGAGCCCAATAAGAAACCACGTCTGCATTCACCTCTTGCAGAACAAAACACGCCACCTCCGCCTTCACCATCTTTACCTCCTTCGACTACTGAGTCGGAGCCCCCCAATGCGGAACCAACTTCAGCCCATACCGTTGAGCAAGCCACAGAAGGAACAGTAGAAGATGATGATGACGACGAAGAGGAAGTTGTTGAGGTTGGTCCTGACGGTTTGCGATTGGTAGAGGACATCCTCGAGCAAGTATATGGGGAGAATCGACGCGGGGAGGTGATATGCTGGTTTTGCAAGTCAGTACCTTAAGCCATTTCTTTAGAAGCATCTACTCATTTCTTTGACAGACACCGATACGACAACAAATACACCGACATTCCGCCTACTCCTTTCATTAATGCAACGGACCAAGAGCTAGAACAACATTGTATGACCGAGCATCTTGAAGCATGGAATCAAGCTCGTGCTGACGTATAACATAACTTATCGTGCGTCCTACATTATACATTGAACACCCCTTATTTTCATGTCGTATTTGCTATAATTGTTATCCTGTTTTTAGTTAGCTGTTGCATCTGGCGACATGTAACATACATACCTGCGTACCATATAATATCTAATACCCGCTGTCTCATTCCTTTTGATGCGTTATTATTTCCACGCCGTATTCATCACAGTGGAGTTTGAAAGGAGATCTAGGAAATTCTGCATACTGACGAATTACAAAATAGGCTCCAGTCAGCCACCAGGACTACCAGGACCATCTATTTCGTGAGTTTTCTCTCTTCGTCCTTCTTTCTATTTCTTACCACATCTTTCCAATGAACAGCGCCATACCCGGAAAACCAGCCGAAACTCTCCCAGGACCTATCTTGCTAGACGGACTTTTGCAATCGTTTTTATTGGGAACAATCGTCAACCAAGCCTTTAAATATATTTTGGATTATAGGGATGATTCGTGGCGGAAGCGTACATTCGTAATTGGCGTTATACTAATGTCCATGTAAGTCTTTCGAGTGACTATTCCATTCGCTTAATCAGATCTTTTTTTCTCTCAAAAAAATACAAGCGTACAAACGGTTTTAGAAGACTACAAAGTATGGAGGACGTTCATTTTCAACCAAAAATGGGTACATATAAATGCAATTTTACGTCGACGACGAACAAAACCGCTGATATGATTTCTGTCTAGTCGACGAGCAAGATTGAATGGTCAGACCTGTTTTTGAATGGGTGTATCTGTTGTCTGTGCGAAGGATTCTATATCCGGAGGTGCTGGAAGGTCGGTGTGTAGTGGATTTGATCAATTTTGCTCCATCATTCAATTTGAATCCTAGATGCTGGGTAAAAACATGTGGTTTCTCTGTTCACTTTCCATCTTGTCTGCAGTGTTAATGGCATCCAACTTATACCTGGTATTAAATTCTGCATATTCAATGAGGCTGGCCGCTCAATCTATTTTGACTACAGGCCATAGCTATGGGACTGGCTTTTGGTTCCGATGAAGTGGAGGGCACGAACGATGTGAGTCGCAGCTCAAATCCGCGTTGTTCGTCTATCTCATCCTCTGGACCGATAGACATTGACAGCAAGTCGATTTCTGCTTCCATCGGCGAGTCCAATAATATCCTTCTCCAGATTTATCTTACCATCTCTCTTCCTACATTGCAGACAATAGTCGCGTTTTCCGTGTGGATATTTGGGTCTTTAGGTAAGTATGCTGAAATTTTATTTATCCCACTCACAAACAATCCTGATCATCTTGATTCAGTGTTAGAAATGACGGTATCAATTATATGTGCGAACCTCGTTGATTCAGATTATGGGCATCGTACTGAATAGTCGTTTAGTAATAATATCCCTCTTACGATCAAGGACTGGCTTCAAAGAAATCGACAAAACAGTGGTCAAAGTGATCCATATGACTTGGGAATCGGCCATCCTTCCATTGATTTGTATGCTGGTCGGTGTTGGATTGTATCATGCACAACCGGTGTGCTCTGCCATTCCTGATTTATTTGCGTTGAAAACTTACGTCTATTGTAATAGGCTGCGGACGACCATCTGGTATTGTTTTTCGTTCTTCTTTCAGGAAAATTCTACACTTTTGGAATGCTGAGGACTCTCAATTCGCGAGCAAAGCTGCGTGAACGAATGAATTCGCATGATCTAGGCTTGGGCAGAACATCTCTAAATAGCTGGCAATGGGATCAAGCCCTAGAAACCCACCATGAAAGGCAAGAACCTGTTACACCACTCTCGCTGGTGTGTTTTCACTATATTTTAGTCTTCAAAAAGCTCTCTGATTTAATTTGCAAGGCACCTGAGAGTTTGGACAGCGTCGTAACGATGAAATCCGGAAACGAAATATCAAAAACGCCTTCGATTATCGGTTCGCAGGGGCCGCTTGCATTTGGTTCTGGTGTACAGTTTTTCAACACGCCACCTTTAGACGCACAAGAAACAGGCGCTGTAAGACACAGGATTTGCTCCTAACATTCTTTAGTTGGTAAAATTCATGCCCAATCACGCACATATGGTTTTTGTTGACTCTAATAAACTGGTGGGCGCAAATGATAACCACGACAAGGTCGTATTATCTACAATGGTGAACGTCTGGCAAATAAGCGAGCATTCTGCATCGAAATTGCTAAGAGTCTATTGGACCCACCAACATCTCCAGAAGGATTTCCAAACGTACTGTTACGTCTGGCTTCATGGACTGACTTGACGACTCTTTACTAGTCCATCTTCGGTGTAAGTACTTATATAGATTGTCAATTTCTTTGAACATTCTTTGAACAGCCTCTTCGCATTTTGTCACAAGATTGGCAAGCTGGGAATATGAGGAATGTTTGAGCGTGCGCTCAGCGTATTGGTATGCAGAATAACCTAGAGCAGTAGGATCTCGAGGGTAATAAGAATTAGACTGAACGCTTCCACGGATGAAAGATTCCTGGCTGGACCGACTGGATAAGGCAGATGGTCTTTCTTCTCGTTTGTATTCAGATTCCTTAGAATCAGATTTGAAATTGGCGGTACTTCATCAAGGTAATAATGACGGACACTGGACAGTAACAGTCAGAAGGGATCACATGTGGCCCGTGGGGGACAAAGTGGAAAGTTCTTGATTGCCAAAATAGGAAATCTATCCTTGGTGCCTTCTTTGACTTACGCGACAGCCTCTCAGAATTAATTTCCTTGGATGTCAGAGCAGATCCGATACCCGTCTTCTCCTCCATCGTCTGCATCAGGAAGACCTTCCCCCTCCATAGCACGACCAGACTGGCCTTGGGCGCGCAGTTATTCGTATAACAGGAGTCAACAAACCTCCCCGCATCCCTCTACTCAGGGGTTCAACGTGCAAGGTGGTTGGGATCCTAGATCATCAGTCTCTTCGTCTAGCACCCATAGTGCCCCGTCTGGCAGCCAGCTTGCAAGAAACTCGTTCATTCCAAGGCCCCAAAGTTATTCTATGGCGCCCGGATCGAGAGAGAACACAAGGCAGTGGTCATTCACGGTAATTTACTAGTTCATCCAGTCCTGGAGGGAAAATGCTCATTGTGATGTACCAGGGATTTGAATGGATTGTTCGAGACGTTCACAAGCTGAGAGACTTCGTAGAGGGTGCCGAAGCTTCTAATCAAGACGGCGAAGCTGGTGACTTCGAAATCCTTAAACAATCTCCTATGCTAGGAGATCATAAATTCAAACTTGAAATCGGTGTGTTGCGACTTTCTTCATGACATAGAGTATCTATTGAAAATCGACTTCTTTGTCTTTCCTAGCTCCTACTATTTCTCTGGAAAGCGAAGGCGCCACGAATCCCTCGACCACTCTATCACTATACATCACTTCTTTGTTACTAGACTTTGCACAAGAAGAGCATGAAACCCATGCATCAATGATGGCAGCCATTAAGTGCCAGGATGACCGCGTTGGCGAACGAGGGGCACGTCCCGACTGGGTTTGGGAATTCTGGCAGAACGACTGGGTATTTCGCCAGGAAAGCGAGGTTTGGGGTGAGTTTCATATACAGATTATCTATGTGACGCGTCTAACATGTTGATTGAAAAGAATGCCCTTTGCCACCTTTAAGTGACTTGCTGCAAAATGAAAGAATAAGCGCGGTAGATTCTTTCGTTTTATGCGTTCAAATTCATAGCCCAGTTGGGCCGTCTATACCACAACATCCTTCAATTTATCATGTTCCTCGGGATCTACTGAATGGGCTTGAAGCTTCGCTGGACAATCCAAGTGAGTTACATTTATCTGTGACAAAACAATTTCGAGTTAAACAACTTGTAGACACTGGCGATGTTCGTTTTGTCTGCCTGGAGAAATATTCAGCACCTCAGGATTCGTCAAGCCATAGTACAAATTCTACCATGTCTGGTTCCGAGTCAGTATCTCCTGGACCCTTTTCAAATCAGTCCACAGCTCGGAAAAGAATCATATATGCTCACTCCGATATTTTGACCCGCCGGTCCGAATACTTCGCTACAATGCTTTCTTCATCCTTTTCCGAAAACTCAGCGGGTGTAGCAAGTGGGGAGAGGAAACTATACACCATTGTGGTTGAAGAAGCTGACTTTGAAACCATATATTGGTTGTTGAAATACTGCTATGCAAATTGGCTGCTGTTCAAGCAGGATGATGATCCAAGGAATGCCGTCGAGGGTGTGGGTGCAGGCTGGAGTGCGAAGTGGTTAGTTAGTCATCAAGGTGAATGGGATTGGACTACATTCCACAGAGGAGGAGCAAGCGAAGATGGTATTGCCGATAACAGAAGCGCTACTAGTGGAGACAGCGTGCCTATTAGCTCTGCTGTCAGCAGGTCAACCAGCAAGAAGTCGGATACTTATCGCCAGCCTGCGGCAAACCCAACTGCAACGTCTTCCAGAATCAACCCTCTCAAATCAACCCCTACTTCCGGTAGCGCTACTCCGAAAGCTGCCACTACCACGGCCAGCTCCTCGCGCTCTGGGATAAGTGCAATTCCGACAACAACTGGGACTTCAGCTACTGGCCAAATTTCTCGTACCTCTTCTGGTGTCCCCAGATCGACATCCGTCATCGTCCCAACCTCAAATGCATTTCCGACTTCTCCACAGTATTCCCTCTCCCCTCGCTCTACTAGAAATCCGGCTACTGTTTCAAGTCCCGACCCACATCCACATCCAACACCCGTTCCTCCACCGGCTTCCGCGCTGTCG
This sequence comes from Pholiota adiposa, assembly GCA_009935795.1. Taxonomy (NCBI): domain Eukaryota; kingdom Fungi; phylum Basidiomycota; class Agaricomycetes; order Agaricales; family Strophariaceae; genus Pholiota; species Pholiota adiposa. The sequence goes on from QEYC01000103.1 coordinate 728,655, forward strand.
ATTTATCAAGTAGCACATCGTTACGTCATGCCCAACCTTGCCGCCCTTGCATTGGAACATATCATGTCTACGATTACTCCTCAATCTAGTTTTGCCCTCCTTCTTGCTACCGCTGCCTGGGACGAATTGCACTCATTAGTCGAAGTGAGAATTTGTTAGAGTCCCTTTCCGATAAAAATCTTCGCTGACGCATTTCTCTAGGATTACGTAGTAGACAAGTGGGACGAAGTATCACTATCAACGGAATTCGAAGACTGTTGTAAGGAAGTGGCTGCAGGAGAGTTAGTATCAATATTGATCATATTGTTATTCATAAAAATTTCTGACAAAGTTTATATATGTTTAGGTGGGGCGTGGATGGCGGTAAAACTTTAATGTCTGTTTTCCGTCGTCTCCGTTCTCCTGCTCCATAAAGGGGAATATCTATACTTGGATTTTGTTGCAAATATCTATCTTGTAGGCCTATAGTGGCCACGTAATAACATGTATTATCATCCTGATGATCAGCATTGACGTTAGCAGTTATTGTCTTCCAAATCCCAAATCCCGTAAACGCCCCAGAAGCCCTAATGTTATGCAGTATGTGAATTTTGTTGATAAAATCCTGCAACACACTTACTTGGTTCTCACAGACTGTCGGGTTTGATATTAATACTCCTCGAATTTTGACAGGAGCGGTGTTGCAAATGGCAGCCCAATCTTCCGTTTTCTTTATGTTTAACAGCTGTGCTTGAAAGCGCTGCGCCGCAAGCCTCAGTTTCTACCATCAGCGGTCATGGTTACTGAAACTCACGCGAAGGTTTAAATCTCGCTTGACGCATCCCTACACATTAGAAGAATTGATTGGGATCAGCTATACTGTAAGAATTTTAGCCACATACCTTGTCTACGATTTTACCCCAACTGGCCAAACAGTCTTCCTCTCCGAAATCGACAGCCCAATGACCTATTACACCTCCAAATGGCCACTAAAAGTCTACTATCAATTATCGAAAACATAATTGCAACTTTTGCTTACTTTGTTTTCGCAAAATGTTGGCTTCGAAATGACGACACCATGGATGGCTGCCTCTGTGTTCTCGCAGGTTTTGGTCCAATTTGCGTAGAATGGTATGTTCCACAACCTTGCTGTGTATTCTCTCGTCCCAAAACCCAGACAGTGCTTGCTAGGTTTCGGATCGTCCCAGGACAGACTCCAATGCCGTTGATTGCGACGAACTTGCAAATCCTTGCTGCCTCGACCTAGCGAAGATGATTCGGCCTTTTCGTCGTGAGCATCGTTACCGTCGGTGTTCCATGTGTCTTCTGCTACGACGTTTACAGGCTGTTTCACGAATTCTGTAGCCCTTGTTGCATGCGCGTAGATGTACTGCGACAGGCCCAATGGCTTCCACGCCATGATGGATAACGGTACTGCGGTGAAGAGAAGAAAAAGCACGACGACTGTCATGATAGACTTTGAGGTATTCTTGTCCTCTTCGAATGTTACGGAAATCAAGCTTGACTTCTTGTTTGCGTAGCTGTTTGCTGGCTTCAACGAAAGAATAGGAAATGAATATGGGAAGAAAACATGCCTTGTGGCGTAGTTTGAGATATGGTAGGTGCGAGCACCAGATCTGCGCAGTCAATTGGGTAGTTAAGAATGAAGTCTATCCGTGAGGGAGCATATTCACAGAAGGTGAGTTTCTATTACCAACCCATTATCTGTGGAATGACTTGAATTTGAACCATGAAAAGAATAGGAAGGAGAGGGATGCGAACTATCCGGTATCGTGTTAGGCTGGCGCGAGGAAAATAGCGAGAAAAAGGAATACTTTTGTGAAGCTTGGTTGAAGGCTTGGAGCTGCTTCTTGTTGGACTCGGATGTCATGGTCATTAAGAGGGAATTGTAGGAAGGAATTGAGGTGGAATATAAATTGAAGGCTCAATACCCTTAAGTGGAGAGGTTGCTTGTCGCGCGCAAACGGCCATGTATTTTTCTGAACGACCAGATCGCTGAAATGAAGGAACGGACATGGATTTGTTCAACTGAAGACTGCCTGGCTGCAGGCACATGGACGATGTCATGCCGCACGATAACATCACTGACGGAATGCTATATTTGGCCCCTGACTTATCGTTATAAGCAGCCCAGACCGTTCCTGCTTGGCCCCATGCCTCTTATCAGCGACGACCGCACACAGGGGGCGTCTGCGTATCTCTCTCTCTTCCAGATACCATGATATTCGCTCGAGTCAGTGTTCTCGTGCGCCCGTCGAGGGCCCTTAGCTTCAATGCGAAGCGCTACCTCGCTACTGCCAGTTCATTCACCATCCCGGTGATCGACTTTGCCAAGTTTCGTTCAGCGTCTTCCAAGGAGGAGAAGAAGCAGACCGCCAAAGATATTGTAAAGGCCTTCAAGGACAGTGGATTTATCTACATAACGAACCACGGTGTAACTCCAGGTATGCTTAAACTCATTCTCCACTGCAATGCATTGGCTCACGACTCTCATGCCACACTATAGCCGAAGTACAGGCTGCCTTCCAAAAGGTTGATCTTTTGTTTCAGTACCATTCCCATGCTTTTTTGACTAATGATGTTTCCACCAGAGCGCCGAATTCTTTCAGCTACCTAGCGAAGTAAAGGTCAGTACCATGAGGCGCGTTCATGTCACCCTAGTCTTCATGACATCATTTCAGGATACTCTTGCCTGGGAAGACCCTCGTTCAAACCGTGGATACGTTAAAGTTGGTCGGGAACGTGTTACACAGTCTGCAGATCCCGCCGAAATTGCGGCTCTTCGCGAGAAAGCACCAGACTACAAGGAAACCATGGAAATTGGTAGAGACTGGGACTCAGTTTGGAAGAATCGATGGCCATCGGAGGCACAGGTCCCAGGGTTTAAGCAGCACATGCTGGATTTCTATGAGGTACGAAATCTCTGATTGAACCGCGCGTGCCCTAGATGAATGAATATTTTGACAGACCTGTCACGAACTTCATGTGCATGTTATGCGGGCAATTGCAATTGGACTGGACCTTGAGGATAACTTTTTTGACGAAAAGATCAACGAGAAGTGCCATAATTTGCGCCTTCTGTCATATCCTGCCATTAAAACAAATGTCCTGAAAGACGAAAGTCAAGCTAGAGCCGGTGCTCACAGTGGTACGTGGTTTCTTCATTACGTGTTGAATCCTAGCTTACACACGAAATTAAATCAAGATTATGGTACATTAACACTCCTCTTCCAAGACTCGGTTGGTGGGCTCGAGGTGAAGAACCCTCACACAGGCGAATTTATACCGGCCACTCCGATCGTGAGTGGGAACTTGCAGACGTTCCTTATTTGTTGTCTTATTCCCTCTTGCGTAGCCTGGGTCTATCGTGATCAACGTGGGCGACTTACTAGCTCGCTGGAGCAATGATGTGCTGCGCTCGACACTGCATCGTGTGGTCGCACCATCTAAGAAGATTAGCGAAACTGAAACCTTGACGCCAGCAAGGCAATCAATTGCATTCTTCTGCAATCCTAACTTCTCCACTGAAGTGGCATGCTTGCCGAATTGCGGAGAAGTTGCGAAGTACCCTCCAGTCAATACCGAAGAGTACATTGTTGGTCGACTTGCGGTAACATATACTATGTGATGGATTAGGATCTGATCATCATAGAATATATGGCATTTTCTTAATCGTCTAAATCTCGTGTATTCATCATCCTGGGATACACATTTGCCAATTATAGTGACATACAACATTGAGCCCTAATCATCGTCATCATCATTACCGAAGGCAAAGGGCTTTTTCTCTGCATCGGTCCAAGTGCTGAGGTCCCACTTCGGAGGTCCTCTGAACGGCAGCTTCGGAACTTCTGACAAGTACTCCCTGTATTCTTTCCAGGCGCGTGCAAATTTGAGCTCGTTGGGAATCTTGCTTTCGACGTCACCTTTGGCAAACCATGGTTGGAGTGGCTTTCCTGCAGCGACCGCTTTGCTTCGTTTATCGGCCAACTCCTTCACTTCCGCTTCAATTTCCTCTTTGATTTCTTCGTCTTCCGCGCCACGAGCAAACTCTGCCAGCATGTCCCTTTCGCGCGCGAAGTCTGCTTCTGTTTTGCCGGAGAACAGGCGACGCGCCATGCCAGTGAACAGGGGCCCATACTTCTTGCTGCAGACGAGCCCGTCCTTACACAATATGTTAAAATTCTCCAACAAGCTCTCCAAGGAAGGAAAAGATGCTGCACTGAAGTCGGCCTCCTTTTCAAGGCCCTGCAGCGTAGCAATGGCAGCAGCACCTATGGCCTTGCGGGTGATCCTAATGCGCTCGCCATCGTCGCACTCTGCAGTTCTTCGTTAGCACTGCGAATAACTGATGACGATATTCACGTACGCGTCCAAATGCCCTCAATTTCGATGAAGGCTGCCAAAGCTTCAAGAACAGTATAGGCTTCTTTCCAATCCTTCTTCTTGATTTTCGTGTTTAAACTTCCCAAAGTCTTGTCTACAAGATCAAAAACTCCATAGGAGAAATAATCTGGGAGATATATCCATCAGCTCTGAATCAGCTTTGAAATCTTTGACGCGTTTCTGAACTGTGACTGACCATTGTAGATATACATATCGAAATAGTCCGGGTTGCGATTTTCTGCCTGGTCAAGGAGCTTTTGAACCATGTCTTTAGCCTTGGTAGTCAGGAATGTATCCCGAGATAAGAACGTATGTCCAGCTGGTATAACCTATGTGAGGATACGGGTCAGCGATGCGGATATATACTACACTCATTGGAGCCCAGAGGCGCGTCAAAGGAACCTCCTTGGGCAAACCTACACTGTCACTCGACGAACCGGACATCTGAATGATAAGATATTTGAAGGCTTCGGAAGGTTAGGAAAGGTGCTGAAAGAAAGACGAGTGGCAGAAAATTGAGTGGCTGGATTTATATTGCTCATTTAACCTTTCTGGCTTTGTTACCCGAATTTGACGTAAAACGACAGGGTCGGGACATACAGTGAAAGATGACAATCGTTGCTACTACTACAAACAGTATAAACAAAACAAAGATGTTGAGAGTGGTGCAGATATATGGTATGCAAGAGTTCGACACAATTAAAAGCCTAATGATAGCAGGGATGAAGAGAGAAATTGATGAATTGTGCTAAATCTACTAATAAATGCAAGAGAAAATAAGTCAGGCCATGAAGAAAAGGGAGTCAAATGGGATGATGAGAGTAGGATGCATAGCCGATAGTGTCAGGGAAGCAACGATCGGACAAACATTTATTTTTTACGGAAAAGCCCCATAGTGTGCTGCCCACCGCATGAGACGGCAGCCGCGAACCAGGCACCACCATCCTTGCGCACAACGACGCGTGGTGTCCTCACTTCCTCGTCGTCGCCCAGACCGAGCTCGCTTTGCACGCCCTGACCCCACGCATAGAGCGCACCACCTCTCGTGACAGCCGCGTTGTTGTGAACACCTGCTGAGATCTGCACGACTGGATCCTCGGGATCCGGGAAGGGCACCAACTGGGGCTCTGGAACGAACTCGGGATCGATCTGGTCCTTGAAAGCAGGGTGGTCTTCCGGAAGCCCAAGCTGTCCAGCATTGGAACGTCCGCACGCATAAACCTTTCCGAGCTTAGTCAGGAAAATCGTGTGGTGATTGCCACCTTCGATCTGGACGACAACGTCGCCACCCAGATCTTGCTTGCTGAGACCAATGACCTTCTTGGGCGACTGAACAACAGAATCCTCGGAGGACTCCCAGCCGGTTCCTGTCTGGCCCATGCTGTTAAGACCCCAACCCCAGACATCACCCTTGTCGTCGACGGCGAATGAATGGAAAGCGCCAGCACCAACAGTGGTGGCTTTACGGCTACGAGTTCCAAGAGTAACCTTCTCTGGAACAGTTCCATGGATTTTGCGACGTTCCATGACCTTCCTTCCGAGCTGGGCTTGTTCACCAGCCCCCCAGGAATAGATATTGCCATGGGTAGTGAGGACTAGGATGTGGTTTCCTCCAGATGCGATGGAAGAGACTTTTTCGGCATCGCCAGGCTTATGGCTAAGTTTCAATATTGGAACAGGTGTATATTGGTGCTTGAGACCATTGGAGAATCCAAGCGATCCTTCGTTGACCTAAAATGCTAAATTAGCACAACTAAAGAGATAATCTGAGAAGATAAGACGTACTCGAAATGAACCCCAAACTCTCAATTCGCCTTTGTCGCTCACAACAGCGCAAATACTATCACCAGCAACAGCCTTGACGGCACGGAATCCCTCATCAACCAAGGATTTTAACGGGTGAGGATATGAAGTCAGTTCGTCGACACTGAGGAAGGTATTGGGGTTTTTCGGGTCTGGGACATCCTGAGTCACCCGACCAAGAGCGGCGTCGTCGTTGACTCCGCAAGTCCACACCTGCAAGTGGTTGGTCAGAATATAATCGATAATTAGTCGTCTTATACTTACAGTTCCTGTCTCATCGATGAAGATGGTATGGAGCCCACCCGCCGCAACATATTCCATACCAGCATGATCTTCACCAAATGCATTTTGTTCTATTTGCTCTTCTGCCCAAGCATTTCGTTTGGGTTTAGGATGTTCGTCAAGATGATCGGGCCCCATGCCAAATTGACCGAAGTTGCCCGTTCCCCAGGCAAACGGCAAAAGACCAGGCCTCTTCTTTGGAGGAGGGGTGGGTAGAGGGTTGAAGTAAGGTTTCACTTGTACGTGTTCTGAGGCCGGGTGGCTTTCTCGCACAGGCGAGAGTTTCCTGGTTTTCTTTTTGGCTGCCTCGTCGGGAGCACCAGCGACAGCAGCAGCTGCTGCCTTGGATCTTGGTTTGCGACCTGCAGGTGCAGGTGGGACATTCTCCGATTTTGGAGCGGCAGACCGGGCGCGCTTGGTGGGTGGATCCGCAAGTTCGGGCGATGCAGCACGTTTGCTGGAGGTACCATTGACTCGGGGCTTGGGCGCAGCCTTGTCTGGCACAGTGGATGCTGCTGGTTTAGCAGACGGGGCTCTCGAGGAACGACGCGGTGGCATGGTGGTGGAAAATAAGACTCGGGGGATGGAAGTGGAACCTCTAAAAGTCAAGCCGAGGCCACTGAGTCCCGAAATCATCAACTAAAAAATAGACACACGTGACTTACGCGTTGTTGTGACTTGTTAAGATCTAAATGACTCCCTTGCCAGCTCTCGCTGCCCGCCTTGTGCTTACCCGACAGCAACCATGACTCAATCCGTGCTCTGGAGTCTGAATTGCTATTCCAGAGTTCTATGGCCCTCCGACCCAGCGTCAACCTAACGCACAGGCCTGACTGCGCCACCGAACGCCGGTTGCTCGAGTTACGCAATTCGTGTTTGCATTCCGTTTCATATATTGTTCACATACATAGGCTTCGCAACAAACGGTGCCACCCTCTATCTTCAAGGCGAAAAATATCACATCATGCTTGAACCAACTTGTTTCGCCTGCAACTCTGATACTCTGGCCTCAAGCAACATGCTTTTTTCGAGTCGGCTGTCGATTACTTCTCTAGTAAATCATTCGTATTGCAGCGGTGTGGCTCCATTCGACTCTACACCCGTGAGCTATAGCCTATTATGCACCTACCACCTGAGGAAATCTCGATTTGGTGCGCTTTACGACAGAGACTTGGAAATCCAGAACATTCTCCCTCGTATGCTCATTGTCGAAAACGATACGTGTATAAGCATCACCCTTCTGAGTTCTCAAATTCACTCCCAGGCAAAAGTGCGATGAAGAATTTGATGGAGGAATCGCTGATGAAAATGAAATCTGCTGTCAAATATCTGGATAATTCCTCGTTTACTCGTTGCGTTGTGCAGAGTTTGAGGGAGCCTGAGATCCTTTACTTGAAAGACTACTTAGTCTATGCGTCCGAATTTAATTTCTCGAAGTCCAATTGCTATCTCGACAATCACTTGGCGCTGTCTTATCTCAGTGAATCCACCATGGTATTGCATTTCTTGCATTTCCTTGCTTATCCGATGACTGTGTTGGGTCTTCGGTGCATCAAAATATCTGGCGTCGGATTTATTTTTCTGTACTCTTTCTGTAATCCGTACGACGTTCTATGTTTCCCGAAATATCTGACGACAACATGAAAGCCTAATCTGACTCGGTTATCCAGTATTCTACAGAATCTTATCTTCCTTAGGCAATCGTCTGCGATTGCTTTTCCCTACTGCCGACATGGCATGCTATCGAACGTATCTTGTGAAATGATGATTTGCCTCAGTCATCTGCAGCATGTTGGAGCTGAATCATCTATCACTGACTCGCTTGGAACGACGAGGTCAACAAGAACCTCGAAAAGCTGGTCGTTAGATCGCGCGATGGTTTATCTTTCCAGACCTTGAAAGCAGGTCGCGTTGAATAAATTGAAGGTCCGTTAAACTCGACTCAGACGAAGACAGATCTCAGAGCTAATAAGCGCCCAATAGTCCCTGTGATTGCCTTTTCCGTGGCCGTCCTCATGCAACCACGACTTTATAGATATTTCTCACTTGTTACCTATATCTATACTATAATGCGAGCATGCTGACACATCTATACTATAATGCGAGCATGCTGACACATAAGAGTGGGAAAGCTGACACATAAATTACCTCAGGCCGCTGACACACAAACGATGTTAGGGCGGCTTTAGGCGCCCACTCTCGACGCTCGGTCTCGATGACTTCCTTCTCTAGCTATGTAGCTTTATAGTGTCCTCAGGCTCTCTTCTCGCAAATCTTCAATATACAGCCCCATACTCTTCCTGCTAGCCAGAACTCTAGCTCAAAATTTAGTTCTCGCACTCTGTCTCTCTGACTGACCTATCTAATAATATCTATATCATTTCCCACTTGCAATGCAGACGTCCCGGGTACAAATATTAGTATCACTTAAATTGACACGGGCTATAGAATTCAGAACAGCTTTACGGGCTCTACAGGATGGTTCTTGAAATTCATTGCTTGGGATCACTGGCAAGGATATTTCTCGGGCACTTCAAATAAATTTCACGGGTATCTAATTTACTGTATGATCAGGAATTAACACGGGTACGCTATGGGATGAATAGCAGTTTAAACTTTACTAGCTTCAATAATTCTGTACCATGGTTCACACCGCACGACCCACTTGCAGCCCATGGGATCTGAGTCCTGTTTCTAAATATTCATATTTTCTATATTGTACGGTGGGATAAGCTATATTACTGCAAGCATTATACACGGTTAGGGTCCTTCTTATTTTATGGGAGTATCTATCAAGTGCAACTCCTGCGATAAATCCTGTATATTCCAATAACTGTCTGACCCCGTGCGAAGCACGGGTTCACGGCTAGTACAGTCTTATGCTAAATACATACATTTTGACTCCCCACACATAATGATATTGCATCCACAAGAGTCCAGATCGCAAGAGGACGGCGGCCCGCAGTATCCGCTTCCCGACGTTGAGTCTCGCCAGGGGCAATCGCCCCTTGGACCGCCATTCCTATCTCCTTATCACGCGATGATACGTTGGGGCGCTAGTCTGTCCAAAAGTCCCTCTCGGGCACGTTATACACTCTCAGCAAGTCCTCATAAACACTCGGACAACTCTAACTCGTGATTGACTTTGGCATGGAACAGAGGTCACTGCACAAAGCGGTATACGGACGCGTTTCCAGTGACAATTCTCGTGAAAAGTGTGTCGTGATTCCTTGATTCTAAACTGCGTTTTGAATTGACGTGTCTGCATCCAGAATTTCGGTGACCAATCCAGCTACGGGGGAAGAACTCTGCACGTACGGTGTCAGTCATTTCCTGTACAACTTGTCCATTAACCCGTCCAACAAGTGTTGTTTCCTCGTCGGAAGAAGACGTCAATGCAGCTATCCTCAAGGCACACCAGGTGTACGAGTCTGGTGTATGGTCACGATCTCCACCCCTAGCTCGCTCCAAAGTGCTGTCCAAGCTCGCACGGATTTTGGAGGAACACCTTCCTCGGTTGGCGACGATAGAGACGCTGCAAACAGGGCGCACGATTCGTGAAATGAACGCGCAACTAGGACGTCTCCCCGAATGGCTGTGAGTGCTTTGCAATAATAATAGACGTCCGTCTTAATTTTGAACTCCTTGCAGAGACTATTTTGCAGCGGTATTACGGACACATCAGTCCTTCGTAGCTCCTACTCAGGGTAAATTATTGAACTATGTTGAAAGGGTTCCGTTGGGCGTTGTTGCACAAATTACTGTGAGGGTTTCAATCCATCAACAATAAATTTTCTCTAACACCTAGTTGAGATAGCCATTTAACCACCCCCTATTGATTGCTCTCAAGAAGATTGCGCCAGCTCTAGCTGCTGGAAATAGCGTCATTGTCAAACCTTCAGAGGTTAGCCCTCTCATCATTTGCATTGGCCCGAGTCATTCTGACGAATTCCAAAGTTAGCACCAATCACCGTCCTTGAATTTGCAGAACTGGCGGATGCTGCGGGGTGTAAGTGTCTCTGTCCAACGAAAAGCAACCGCCTTTTGAATGTCCTCACTCAATAGTACCCGAGGGTGTATTGTCAATCTTACCTGGTCGCGGTCACACCACTGGGAAGCATATCGTGCAAAATTCATTGGTTCGGAAAGTTGACATCACTGTGAGAATACCTTCAAGAAGTACTTTATTCAATATTGGCACCTCTGACAGAAGTAGGCTGGGACACAAACAGGACGCGCTCTTGGTAGTATTGTTGGCACAAATTTGGCGATCTACACGGCCGAGTTGGGAGGCAAAGTCAGGACCTTCCTCAGATTTTCAGTCGTTGCGAGACTAACAAAATATTTTAGGCGCCGATTGTTGTGTTTGGCGATGCCGACATCCAAAGTGCTGTCAATGGAGTAGCCTTCGCATCCTTCGTTGCATCTGGACAAACTTGTGTATCTGGCACTAGAATACTAGTCCATTCCAGCATCCATGACGAATTCATGGCATATTTCCTGCAGAAAGTCGAAAGCATTCGACAACGGATGGGTGATCGTATGTGTTTATTTTTCGGACCTGTCGGCAATTACGACTAAAAAGCGCCTTATTCAAGCTTCGAATCCCAAGTCGACTATGGGCACCGTTATTTCAGCGCACCATCTCAAGCGAATCGACCTCATGGTCAAGGAAGCCTCTAAAACCGCGTCGATTCTTGCTGGAGGGAGTCCACTGACCGGAACTTCAGAGCTGGACGGCTTTGATTTTTCCAAAGGCTTTTTCTACCCTCCCACTGTCATCGACAATGTTGAGACTACTGACGAAATTTGGCAAGAGGAAGTCTTCGGGCCTGTTGTCGTTGTAAAACGTTTCGAGGTTCGTGCTACCCTCGCTTTCAACGATTTCTTCCATTGATGAACTTCGGACATTGTAGACCGAGGCTGAAGGTATCGCTCTGGCAAATGCTAGCAAGTACGGACTTGGGGCTGGTATTTGGACGCTGGATCTCTCAAGAGCCCATCGCGCCGCTGCCGCAATTCACTCTGGACTCTGTTGGGTGAACACCCATCACCGAAATGATCCTAGTTCTCCTTGGTAAATTTAAATTTATGCACATATCACGTCGCTTTGTAGGCTCATCCAATTCTATTGCAGGGGTGGCATGAAAGAAAGCGGTATCGGACGCGAAAACGGGCTTGAAGCATTCGAAGCATGTAAGTCACCACGGGAAGGTTGAGAAACCACAAAATCTAACAATGCATTGCAGATACTCAAAGCAAATCTACGATCGTCAATATTGCCACCGTCGAAGAGACAAGGAAGAACGAAGACTGGTTTGCAGACACTGACGAAGCGCGCAGATATGGTTAACCACCTGGAAGGATTTATGACTGATGTATCAATCAATAGGCCAATGTCCTTGTTGAGCCCCAAGTTGTTGACTAGTAGTACAATACCATACCATACATATGTACAAAGGATATTAAATATATTGCCACAACTAACCCGTTGTTTTGACAGCTTCTTGTCGTTCTGGTGTCTATGTAGCAAAAGAAAACAAGATCAGTTTCATCATGCAGGATGCAAGTAGGAAATTTTGCTGACCTCTCCCAGCTCTACCGGTGCCTCGTCTATGAAGTCAGGCACCTTATTCAGATCGGCGAGATATGACGGGCCTTCCTCTTCTTCCTCTAGTGCCAGTGCATCGAGTTCTGCGGTTCAAATCAGCATACTCATATTTCTCTTTCAAACAATAGTCAACGCACCTGCTTCTAGATCAGCCTCGTCAATCTCATCCGGCACCGCATACGACCGCCCCAGCGTCTCCTGGATTTCATTCGCCTGCTCGAGCAAATCCTCCATATCATAATGCATGTTCTACAATGAAACCAGATTCAACATCAGCCACACCCACACAAGAAGACAGCAAGAACGCACCTCGATCTTGTCAATATCGATCTTCCCGTACTGCTTGCGCATCTCCTTGTTCGCGATCTGCATGGCGTCGAGCGTGGCCATCGTGTTGCGCAGGTTGTCTGTGGCGAGCGCGGCGTTCTCCATGTTGAACGTCTGCTGCGTGAGCTGGGCGATCTGCGCCTCGTACATGCGCTTCTGCTTCAGGGTGCGCAGCGCGCGTTGTTGGATTGCATTCTGCGCAGGAGGCGAGATGATGGGGTTGGTTTGGGTTTATGAGGGGTTTATGTAGATGGGATGGAAGGAGCACGCACCTTGCCAGGCCCGTTGCGCAGCTTGCTCATCTGCTCCTTGTACCGCCCGAGCTCAGCGTCAAGCTTGCGGATCTTCACCTCTATCGTCGACATCCGCGCATCGGTCTGGAAAATACATGTCCCGCGTTGGGTGCATTTGAAATAGGTGGATACCCAAGGATATACGGTGAAGGCATGAGTATGTAGATGTGTAAAGAGCATCAGCAATCTTCTCGGATAGAAAGAGAACATAGATATGCACTTACGTTGTTGATAGCATCCTGCAGACTCGGTGCGGGCTTCTTGCTCGCGGAAGATCCAAAGAGACGGTTCATGACGGAAGGTTGGGTGTTGAGGTTCGCGTTAGATGATGCGTAGGTACTAGGAGAGCCCGCAGCTGGTTGGCGATGGCACGGCGAGTAGTGGTTAGGAGGTCCGCAGTGGAGCTTAGTAGTGTTGACTCCTTCGCGATATCGATTCTTCAGTTGGATGCTTGGAGGACGCCCAAATGAATCCGCAGCAGACAACGATAGTGGAAGAGCGAGAGGCTTGGACAATGGACACTCGAAATGCAATGACTTGTGACGTTACCGCGTTTGGTGGCACATTCCGGGATGCCGGTTCTGTTTATTCCCTAATCAGGCAACTTCTCTAACTTCTGCACAAGTCGTTTCCTTTGCACTACTTGACAGTAATGACCCGAATACACGATCTTGAAGAACTGTGGTTAATTTATTATGCCCTTCTAAAACAAACCCCACCTGTGATTTGGAATTTCGCGCATTTTTATGTTGCTTATACATATACGAGTCGTAATATCTGTGTCATCTTCGACTAGAACATAATGTTACATTTTTGGAGTTACACATTTTGGTTGGGGCCTTGGTTTGAGAGTTGTGATGGGAGCGGGAGCTAGTATGGGTTTTGGTGTGGTTGCGATGTGGGTTGGGTGAAAAGCGTTGTAGGAAAAAAAAGGAGAGCGAGTGCAAGTTTAGGTGTAAACAAATGAGCATATAACGACATTCAAGCAAAAACTTGGATAGCTCGAACAACCAAAGCATGAATCAGATGCGATCCCAATGGATTCAGAACAAAGAAACGAATAAAAGATGGGAAAGAGGGACCTGAAGGGCCCAGAACTGTCTATGACAAGAATCCTCGAATAGCACCTCCCACATTCAACACATCAATCCTATCGAAACAAAATCAGCTACCAGTCTACAACCCAAAACAAGCCAAGAAACTCACAAAAACGTATCATGCCCCCACACCCCACCCAACTCGTAATAACTCACCCGTTCATTCCCTCCCATCCTCAGCGCATCCGCAACCTCGCGCTGCTGCTCAACCGTAAACAATATATCGCTCTGCACGCCGAGCACCAGCGTGGGGATATCCTTAAGCGGCGCCATGCCCTGCGCGAGATCCGAGAGATGCGCGGGCGGGTTCACGGGCGGCGGGTGTGATTTGGAGTGCGAGGTTTTGTGAGGGGAGGGTTTGTGTGGGGGTAAGGAGGCAGAGTCGGAGGTGGAGGAAGGGGAGGAGCGGTGCGAGCGGCGGATGTTGAGGGCGGAGAGGGCGGGCTGGGTCATGTCGAAGAGGTCCATTGCTTTGGAGATGTAGAGGAGGGAGTTGGCATCGTATTTCAAGCAGAATTGCTCGCCCTGCAGAATATCATGTATATAAATAAATAAAAGTCAAGGATCAAATCGGGCACAAGAAGTTTCGCACCTGATGATCGAGATACGTCTCAATCAAAAAATCAGGACACAGCGCTGGGGCGCGCGCAGGGCCCGGATGGGCGAGTGAGAGCGCGGGCGGGAGGTCCATGGCCGCAGCGTCGGTGTCTGCAGGCGAAATTGGCCGAAGTTGGCGCCCGAAGCGCAGATCCCATTCAGGCCCAGAACGGTAAGTGATGGTGGCGATCTCTGGTGGCGGTGGCGTTCAATAAAAAACTCGATCATGTCAGAATGACGAATTCAAGACTTACGTCGCGCGAGCTTCATGCCTGTGTGTGGCGGGAGGCCGTCGTAGTAGAATCCGTTATTCCAGTTGGGGTCGGCCATGAGCACTGGGTGTGCCGTTTAGAGGCGGACATGTCAATGAAAAAAAAACGTACCACTGCGTTGTGCGAAGCGCATTGCGACGGCGGACGGACTGCTCCGCGCGGTGCCGCTGATGCTCACGATCTTGCCCACTCGCTCCGGATGGAGCCAACCCGCGGCGAGACTCTGCATACCGCCCATGGAACATCCGACACTGGCGTAGAGGCGATGCACGCCCATGCTATCGAGGAGGTGGAATTGGGCTTGAGCCATGTCGAAGACGGAGACGATGGGGAAGCGGGTGCCCCAGGGCTTGCCGGTGGCGGGTTCGATGGAAGAGGGACCTGTTGAGCCGTAGCACCCGCCGATGACATTGGTGCAGATGACGAAAAACTGGTCGGTGTCGAGAGCTTTCCCAGGGCCTACGAAGGCCTCCCACCAGCCCGGGGCGGGATTGAGAGAGGTGGAGGCGGCATGGGATGAGGCGGAAAGACCGGTGTGGAGGAGGATGACGTTGTCTTTGTTGGGCGAGAGGGAGCCCCATGTTTCGTAGGCGATGTCGAAGGAGGGCAGCGGGGCGTGGGGGGAATAGGCGAGCGGTAGCGGGCGCGGGTGGTGGTAGACATGGTAGGAGGCGGGGCTGGGGCGGGCGTAGGGAGGTTCGGGGCCAGAGTCGCATGGATCCGTATCAGAGGCGGTGGTCGAGAGATTTTTAGATGCGAGCAGGCGGGACTCGCGGACGGCGTGGGCGTCGACGCAGGGAAAGTTGGGCGCGCGGGACTGCGGGGCAGAGGTGGGTTCCGGGGCGGGGCATTTTGAGGAGGAGGAGAAGCGGGCGAAGAATTTGGGGCGGTAGAGGCGGGGCACACGGCGGAGGAGGGAGGTGGACGCCATGGTGAAGGGAAAGGAATTCGCAAGGGGGGGTAATAAGGCGCGGTCGATCGCGTGCTTCTGACCCTAACCTCAGTTTAGGTGCTTCTTCGCGCTTTTTTCCTTTTTTGTAACGGTGGCGAGATAAGAGGAAAGAGGCGGACGGGCGGGTCGGCCTGTGCGAAAATTTTGATGGGGTAACCCTACAATTTGAATTTGCAACCGCGCCTTGCTACTGCTCTCCTCGTAGATGCCCCGACGCATGGATGACAGACCCTCGCCACCGCGTTGACATCGGCAGCCCTCGCAGGTCCCACGACGCCCGCCATCTTGTCCGCATCCGCCGCCTGCCGCCCTCCCCGCCCAACACACTCTCCTCGTCCGCCACCGCATCCTCCAAGATCTCTTTCCACCGCAGCTTCAGCCTCCTTGGCGGCTTCTCCGACGTGCGTCTGCCTCGTTTCTGCTCGCAGTTTTTGTGCCACGATGTGTGCCTAACACGTGTGTCTCGTCTCCTTGCTCCGTTCTCACAGCACCGCTGCGCGAAGGCATCCGCGATTCCAGGTCCGTCCCATTCCCCCTCCCCCATGCCCCTCTCCTGCGGAATACTCACTTTTCGCCCCCAGTCCGCAGACATCACCAACAAGGACTTCTTCTCGGGTTATGCCGGCCCACCACTCATAGCCCACCACTCTCCCTCTACTCTCACCATGGCCCACCGCCCCGACCACCGCGACACTGGCAACAGGGTGCGTCTTCTCCTCTCCTATGCAGGTGCTAGTGCTGACCTATCCCAGCTCTACAATTTCCTAACTCGCTCTCGATCACGCTCTCGATCGAAGCAAGAGCCAGAACACGCAACAACACCAACTGCACCCCCCGTCCCCGGCTCAAAACCTGCGAGCCGCATCCCTTCTCGCCCACTCTCATCCACAACGACCGCAACCAACACCACCATTACCCCCAAACCCAGAAACCAGCGCCAGCCGCCAGCCGCCCACCCCACACCCAACATTCGCGAAACCACACCGCGGCCCTCCGCCGCACGCCAGAAACTTCACCACCTCTTTGGCATCTCCCTTTCCCGTGGGTCTACCTCTCGCTCTCGGTCGCGCTCGCGGCCGAGCAGCCCTGCTGGCGTACCCATCAACCCCTCCCTCGACGTCCCACCACTACCCTCCACAGGAATGCACGACGATGACCCCACGCCACGTCCACGCAGGTCCTTCACCCCCCAGCTGTCGCATCCTCAAAGTCCATCACCCACGCCCCAGCACAAAGTCCTGCGGGTAACGAATGCCACGACCACTTCTTCATCCACAGGATCGACTGCCGCTTCTATCAAGATCTCCAAGTTTTTTGCAAGTACGTGCCCTATCTCCGTTTTCTCATCACATTTCACTCATCACATCTCCCTGTCGCTAGAGAGCAGCACTCCTCCGCCAGATTCCAACCACTCAAAACGCCCATCAACGGCAGGGGGATCATCAGGTGGTCCACCGATCCTGCCACCTATACCATCCATTGTCTCCGCGCCGATAAGACGGGTCTCCTCCCTCAACCACCGCAGCCTCAAGGACCCCCTTCCCGCTCGAACAACGTCCCCAACACCCCCATCGCAGAATCCCTCCATCCATTCGCCCACCCCACCGCCAAAGATCACTCACACACCACCGACACCTCTCAAGAGCAACGGCTCCGTTAGCGCCAGTGCCAGCGGCGGTTCGTCATCCTCAAAGACCACCACAGCCTCTTCCTCGCGCCTTGGACACGGAGCCAAGGGTTCGCTGGACTCCAATTACCGCTACCGCGCCGGCGCAGCCCAGATGGGAGTCGTCGCCGAAGAAGGCCCGGCCGTGCCCGCGCCGTCGAGCAGCGGCCATACGCACTCGCACTCGCACTCGCACGGGCATTCCAAAGGTAAGACGCGCGACACGACCTTGCTCGTCCCAGGCGAAGTCGGCCAGCCCGTACCGCGGCCCGGTCCCATGAAGATGAGCAGCAGCGTGCGCTCGACGAAACATGGCAGCTTTGATTTTGAGCGCCCTGGGTGGGGTACCGGCGCGCTTGCTATGCAGCGCTCGGGGAGCGGTGGGACTACGGGGACGGCTGCGAGTGGGACGAGCGCGGCTGGTCGACTGGGCGAGCGGGAGAGGGAGAGCATATATGGACCTGGATTGGCGGGCGTAGGTACGCTGCAGAGGGATGTGTCGATGAAGAGAGCGCAGGAGCGCGAAGAAGTGGTGAGAGCTAAGGAGAGGGCGCGGAAAGGCTTCGGAGGTGGCCTTTCGGATAAGGAGAGAGATAAGGACAGGAAAGGCAAGGAAAAAGAGAAAGAAAAAGACAGACCACGCGCATCAACTTCGCAGCGCACTACGCCGGACGCTGTGCACGCTTCTACGTCCACAGGCGCTTCCGTTACTGCCAACGGCAATGGCAAGTCCTCTAGCATGGGGCGCGCCACGAGCAGACGCGCCACCGCGACAGGCATGCTCCTTCCCAAGCGCCTCGTCGGCCTCACCTCAGCGCAGCACGGTCCCTTCCCCTTCGAGCCCGCGGTGCCCTCACCAACACGCAGCACAGGTACCGCAAGCACGAGCACCGCACATGAGGTCGCCCTCCCATCGACTTATCCCGAGCGTGCGGAACGCGAGCGCGCACGGGTGCGAGAAGAGAAGGAACGCGCGCGAAGCGGCCTATTCGGGCGACGGCGGAGTGGCGATCGCGCACCCGTGCCAGTGCCCAGCGTACCGCAGACGTTCGTCAGCCTGAACGCACTGGAGGATGTCACGGCGGTCGGGAATGGTATACTGGGTTTGGGCCAGGTGCTGGGCGGGGGCAGCCTCGGGCGCGCGGGCGGCGCGAGCATGCTGCCGAAGCCGAGTGCAGGGCACCGTTCAGGGACGAAGGGCCGCTCGCTCGACCTTGGGCTGGGACTTGCGTGGGCGCCGAGCCGTGTGCGTGAGGAGGCGCTTGTCCTACCGAAGAGTGCGTTCTTTTCGCGGACGGCGAGCGCGAGTAGTGCGGGGAGCGGCCCGAATGGGATGGCGCGCACGGCGTCGGGGGCGTCGGGGCGCTCTGGTCTCGGACGGAGCACGAGCGTTAAGGAGGGCGCAGAGACGGAGAGGTCGAAGCTGGGGCGCGAGGTTGCGGAGGTGTTTAAGAGCACGTTGGATAAGGATGGCTACCGGCTATTCAAGGACTGTGAGTGCACCTTCTTTCTTTGCTTCTTGAATGCTGCGCATCTTTATCTTCTACTCCTTTTGCCGCCATTCTTGTTTTGGGTTTGCTCTTGCTCTCTATAGTCTTCTACTCGTGCTGATATTGTGGCGTGTGGTTGATTTGCAGATGTACATCAGTTCGACGCACACGAGATTCCCTTCGATGGCCCGACAGGCATTCTTACGCGCGTGGAGGGCCTGCTCCGGGACTCTAGTCTCGGTGAGGAAGGCAAGCGCCGCCTGCTGGACAAGTTCGTGCGCATCATCCTGCAGGTGGCGTAGACTCGGCATTTGGACACCGGACCTCGCTCCTTTGCCTGAATGTGACATCGTCAAATCTGCCCGACCCAAAAACCTATCGACAACTAGTGCGTAAATCATAATGTGTCTAAATTATCTACCTACATATATGCGATGTGTTGCGTGCTTTTTTCTTGGATCTTCCTCTTTCATCTCTGCTCTTTTTTCCCTTTCTCACCTTGGTCAACCCCCTACATGCTCAATCATGACTGCTACTCTTATTGTGTGTCCTGCTTAGAACTGCACATGCACACAACCAGCCAACTAAGCAGTTGGATCTTAATACCACTGTCACATATATTCCTTTTGCTCGTTCCGTTTTACTTTTGGATTTCCTTTTTCTGTATTTGTCATCTCGATCTACTACCCTTTCCATCTGTCTTGCGTTTACGATTGCATCCCACGTACATACCACATACCATGCATACACATACACCCCTTCCTCACGACCATGCGCATCCTGCGATGCCTTCCACCGCCTACGTCATGCCACCCCCACGCATCTTATGGTCCTTGTTTTGTTCGCCTTCGCTCCACCTTGATACCTTGGTTTTTCATTCTTTTGGTCTTACGCTTCTTTAATGTTTTGGAAACGCCCTTGGATGTATGAATTACTTAATGTACCTTGCGATATGCATGATGATTGTTAATGCATGTTAATGTTTTATTCTTTTTTGGGAAGAATATCTTTTGCGATGCTGTGGCTGCTTTCTAGGTACACAAATTCAGCGTGAATGATCTTTTCCCGTGATGCATTTCATCTGATTATACATACATAAATTTTGTACATAGTGGATCCTGATAGTTTCGCGACAAGAAAAGAGATGTAAATGATATCATACTAACAACGTTTGGCCCAGAGTAACGAGGAAGAATGCGCCACCCTCATGTCGTGCGGGGTCCAGGATATTATGTGGCGGGCCTCAGAGCTCTCAGACGATCGGCGAGCTTCTCGTCTTCGTCCTTAACTACCTCCTTCACTGCGAGATCGGGGACGGCGGTGAGGTCCTTCGCAGCGAGGTCGTGCTGGAGTTCGATGTTCGCCTCCTCCGCCGTTTGCCGCATGAGCATGTCGATCTGATCCTGCGGCGTTGAGATGGCCGTGGTGGCACCCATCGCGTCTTCCATGTATGATGTTTGCACATCTAGGTCGCTAAATTGCGTCTCAAATTTGTCCATTACCATGGATATCTATAAGCAAAAGGGGAGTCGCACGATGGTGATTAGCCCAATAATCGCATTGAATGCAGCGAGCAGTTGGATGTGGGGGGGAATAGAATGTTGGCTGACGAGTAAGAAGAAATGCGTACCCGCTCGAGGTTCATGCTCTCCATCGCCTTGTCCATGCCACGGACGACCGAAGTCATGTTCCCAGTAACAGCGCGCATCGTCACTGCGGTCTCAACCCGACTCGCCACAGCATCTATCCTGCTGGATAGTCTCAGGAGGTTCAGAGCTTCACTCTTCTTCCGGATCGCATTCGAAGCGTAGATTCGAGCGCCGTCGTTGTTTCCCTGCTGGAGCGCCTAGATAATAGCGAGGGTGAGAAGAGGTCAGTAAATGAAAATGATTATCGAGAGGAATCTAGTATGCGTACCTTCTTTAGTTTTGTCTTCTCAGAATTCTCGTCCTTCTGCGCCTTCTTTGCCTGACGAGTCAACGTCTTGGCTGTGAACTAGATAGGGAGTCAACAGCGATTCGAATTGTTAATCTAGAGATTGCTGACCTTCAGATTGAAGAGGGTCTCTACAAAGCACCATTTAAGATGTAGTCTTATGTCAAATTCGTTGAGACTCACTTTCTAGATTGCTCATGGCGGCAGACAGATGAGAGGACAAGGAGAAAGAAGAGCTGCAGAGTCACTCTAATTGATTGCACCGCATCAGGAAAGCTGCGCTAACGCTATGATCACGTGTGCAATTACAGCACACGCGACAGAGCGCTCGCTTCTTCTTGAATGGACTTTTTGAGCTGTACCACTTCCTCCTTTGTCCATCTCTCCTTACCTTTCTTGTCTCCGGTGTTGTGACTGTAAAAGCGAGCGCTGGAACGCACCTGTAAACTGGACGGGAAATGGGTTTACTGTACTATGTTAGGTGCGCCAAAATCACCCCCTTTCTCATGTATAACACGCTGATTCTTGAATGGTGGCTCCAGCTATGGAGCGATTGTCGCTGCCTTCTGCTTTGTGACTCTATCTCTAGGTGTGTTTTTTAATGAGATGTGCAAATTTGTGTTCACCATGCCGTAGCGAGCGGCTTGCTCTACGTTTCAGAGATGATAGAAGAGCATTCGCGACTGGCAAAATTGGTCGGGCAGAGGAGTATATACGTGCGTTTTAAAGTTATTCGCGCATTTCCTTCTCTAATCTGTATGGAATAGATAATAATGGCTCTCCATGTTGTTTTCTACTTCACGGATTCGCTCCCTCTCTTGCAGACGCTGTTTTCCCTGACATGCCATGTCGTCTACCTCCAAAATTTCTCTAGTACTTGGCCGCTTATTTCCCTAACCTCTCTATCATTCCTGGCGTCTTGTGCATTGGTCATCGCAGATCACTTCATCTGGTTCTTCTACTTTGCACGAATAACAAGTGAAACCAGACGTGTCAGGACCTACCGCGGTGCCCCCACTCCTCAAGTACTCGGGTTTACCGAAATCGCATCGTTCTTTGCAATATGCGTTTGGTTCACTCCTCTGTTTCTATTCCTCAGCCTAAGTGCAAATGACAATGCTCTTCCTGTAACTGCTGGTGAGTTTGGGATGTCCTGGTCATTTAAATTTACCTATTTATACCCTATATTTTCAGCAGAACCATTATCACCGACAATCACTATGGCTGCAACTGGACCGTCGCGTGTATCTTTAATACGCTCTACTTTTGGCTTCTTGTCGTTCGACAACGCCCTCCCAAGATTCAGATCATCGAACCGCAAGGATTCCACTGAAGGACTCATCGCACCTCGATCTCCCAATCCTCCTCGTTCGCCAATGCCGATTACCCATAGTCCCTTACCGGCATCTCCTGCTCTTCGAGCGTCTATGTATCCCCCACCTCCGCGATCTCCAGGACCGAGGGTTCAAGAAATTGAAGTTTCGACCGGGAATAGTGGCTCCAATTTCAAACTTGACACCCCCCCAAGACGAAGCACAACCCAACAAACGAGGTCCGATTCACTAGGTCTGGGTATTAGTTTGCGGAGAACAGCGAGCTATGTTGCAGACGAACGATGAAATTTGAGGACATCGCCCTCGGTAGAAACTACATTGAACTTCCTGCATGAAAACGACGGGTTGATTTTGTTTTATTTTCCGTATTAGCCAGTGGCTGTCACTTTGTAAGAGTAGATATACTGCACACGACTCAGCGAATATTTGATGTGTGTTTCTCATGCGTCCTCTTCACCCATTGCCAATTGGTTGGGGATTGCAGCCGCGTCGTGGTAATAATTTACTTAGTAAATACCGTTTGCAGTAAGCATATGACGCAAGGACTTATTCGTGGATAAGACCATTTTAGGAGATTCTCATTCGAGTTGTTCGTCAAGCCAGTCCTTCCATAACGCCCGTCCCATCGGACACATATGTGCAGATTGTATTCCGCGCTCCCTACCCATGTATCTCTACCTTTCAAACAACCCACGCGCTCTGTACCTCGTCACAAGCTCTCATGACGAGCAACTGGGCCGTCCGAGGCGGGCTCTCGTGTTTCGGCCAGGAGAAGGGCCATCCAAGGCCATCGTCGAATTTCTTCCAAAAGACGAAGTAGATATCCCAAGTCTTGTTCGATTAACAAGCAGAGTCGTCAAAGGATGCCTAGGCCTGATTGCAGTGGAGAATGGTGCGTTGCTTCCGACGGATTATTGACCTCGCTGATCCTTTACCACAGACGTGTTTCTTGCCGTTATTACCAGTGCAACTGACATAGGTAATACTCGGCCGTCGGGCGCAAAACCAGAATCTGTGGCTCGCATACATGAAGTCTCTTTTTACAGTCTGACCTCATCGACATGGGATGATTTCTCCGCAGCTGCCGTGGAGCCAAGCTTAGGACTCGATTCTGCAGAGCCTGTCTATCGAGAAACATATGGACAGTCGACGCAGGCGGTTTTCGAACATCCTTGCATGCCCTTGACGAAGATATTGTCATCTGGATCATTCTACTATGCCGTTGAATCACAATGGGACCTCTCGTCTCGATTGGCCGTCCGACTTTCAAGAGATCCCAAAGCGAACAACGAAACGTTGACCTTTGATGAACGATTCGTCTGGAATGAATATATTATACGTAGTCTCCTTGACTTTCGGGAGCGCCTAGAACCTCACGAAAGAGATGAGTTAGATCGATGTCAATTTATTGTAAGTGCACATCATCATATAGTACATTTCACCAATCTTTCTTTAGACATTGGCAATCCAAGGATTTGTAGGGGTTTTCACGATGCCCCTTCCGGCGCCACCCACAGACGGAGCTCCTACGGTCGCTACTCTTTCTTTGATTTCAAGGCTGGGCTGGAAACGCGCCGGGACCAGATTCAACACCCGGGGCGTTGACGATGATGGAAACACGGCGAACTTTGTCGAGGTGCGTCGTTGTCTCGGTTTACAATTACTCATTTATTTAGCACATTATTTTACAGACAGAAACCGTGTTCAGCAGCGATCAACATTGTGTAAGCTACGTACAAGTACGCGGCAGCGTCCCACGTATGTATTTTGTCGGTTCTGGACCACATGTTGCCAACCTGATAGTCCGCCCTTTTTTGTTTCCAAAGTTTTCTGGGAACAACAAGGTTTGCAGACATTTGGGCAGCGTATTCAAATCACTCGGCCGCATGCTTCCCAACCCGCTTTTGAGCGACATTTGTTTCAGCTCATGGAGGAGTATGGTTCAATACATGCCATCAACTTGCTTGGTCAAAAGGAAAATGAAGCTTCATTGACACATGCATATGCTCGACACCTGCAGATCGCCCGTGCAGCCCTCGGCGATGAACTAGGCATTACCCATTTTGATTTTCATAATGCCGTGAGAATAGGCGGGCATGAAAGCGTCATCAGAGAGTTGAAGTTTGCATTCTCCATTCATAACTTGTTTATCTCTAATGACCTTTTTTCAGGCGAATGGAAAGTATTAGCGATCATGTCGATAAATTTGGCTTCACCATGTGTGACGCTGCTTCGGATGAGATTGTTACAGATCAAAGAGGAGTTTTCAGAACTAATTGTTTGGATTGGTGAGTTGTATTCCTGCCTGGATTTCACGAGTACTGAGATGGCAATTCTCATCCTCTTTCTAGTCTTGACAGGACTAATTTTGTGCAAGATATTCTTTCTCGCACGACCTTAGAACAATATCTGCTTCTTGTTCGCCGCGAATGGATACATTCCAACACTCTCTGGACTCACCATCGGGAACTTTGGGCCGAGAACGGAGATGCGCTTTCCCGGATATATGCTGGGACGGGAGCTCTAAATACGAGTTTTACAAGAAGTGGGAAACGCACATTAGCGGGTAAGCGGGACTCTTCTTTCCTGTCCGTTAGCGCTCACTTTTATCCGAAGGTGTTTTATCGGATGCCACCAAGAGCGTGTCAAGAGCATACATAAACAATTTCCAAGATAAAGGAAAGCAGGTGGCCATTGACATGTTTTTGGTCGATCTGTTTCCCGCTACATATGTCAACGAACGACTAAAATAGAAAATTTCTCTAGGGCAATCTCAACAATCAACTCCAGGTGACAATTTATGATCCAATACACGACTATGTGCGAGCGACATTGGAAAGACGGTACATTTATAGGTCCCAATATCCGAGTCACCGCCGGCAGTGTTGACGTGCTTTGCAGGTCAGCAGAATATTCCACGACAAAGCAGTGTCTTATATTTGTCGGCACATGGAACTTGAACGGCAAGGTGCGCAAAGAATCGGACCGATTCTTTATTCCATCGCTGACATTGCCTCAATTGTAGGCGCCTTCTGAACCATTATTGCCATGGCTATTTCCCCGAGCAAGTAAGCATACCTAATCTTACTCCAGTGATCTATTCGCTGATCAATTGGGACGTCACTTAGGCTTGAATGAGTGAGTTCTGCCGTCATTCACTAAATACTAGATGTTCATTGCCATTAGGCCAGACATGTTTGTCCTCGGTTTTCAGGAGATTGTGCCATTAACCGCGCAGCAGATTGTGCAGACAGATCCAGAAAAACGGTACGTTCGTATGCAATAAAGAATTTCTCGCCATTTACCATCTAATCTGTTATAGCCGCGTATGGGAAAACAAAATACTAGACACGCTTGATCGCCGTCCAAATAAGAAGAACGACTATGTGCTCCTGAGGAGTGAGCAGGTTGGTCGACTCCTGTGTAAGAGTTCCCCGCCTTTTTTCTCATTGTCTTTTTCAGCTTGTCGGAACGGCTCTCCTCGTCCTGGTGAAATCTGAGCTGACAGCTGTCATCAGAAATGTGGAGGGAACATCAAGAAAGGTAATGCTTTCTTCGCCTATCCACAGACCGTTTGCCTTATCAGATATGCTAGACTGGCCTACGAGGCATGTCCGGGAACAAGGGCGCAGTTGGAATAAGACTCGACTATCACGACACTAACTTCTGCTTTTTGACGGCACATCTTGCAGCCGGACACTCCAATGTTGAAGAAAGAAACGCTGACTATCGAACAATCGCTCACGGACTTCATTTCCAGAAGGGAAAAACAATACAAAGTCATGAGTGAGGAGCAATCATATTTCTAACCAAAATTGCTCCTCTAAATGTACCCTATAGGAATATTATTTGGCTTGCTGACACAAACTATCGCATCGATCTCGATAACGCAACTGTGCGGTCGTTAGCAGAACATGACGACTTTGACCCACTTTTTGCAGCTGATCAAGTTGTCTATTCCTGTAAAGCCCTTATGCGATTCAATGCTGACCTCTTCCTCTCAGCTCAGACAAGCTATGGATGCCAATGCCGCCTTTGCCGGATATGAAGAAGGCCCACTTCTTTTTCGTCCAACGTACCGGTATGACCTCGGAACTGATAACTACGACACAAGTGAGAAAATGAGAATACCTGCTTGGACAGGTAGGTATTCGCAGAGCATGGGGATTGTCAATACGTACTGATTATCAATAGATCGCATTTTACACCGCGGTAATGCGCTCGACCTTGCGGTCTATTCCAGGGCTGAGTTACGAGGATCTGACCACAAACCAGGTCAGCTATCACCTATCAAAGTTCATTCTCCAGCTCATGCATTTTTTATAGTGTTTGCAACGTTTAGAGCAGAAGTACGGATAATTGACCCAGTCAAGAAGGCTGCCTTGTCACGTATGCTGCTCGATGGTGTTGTATCCACGGACCCTGGAGAAAAATTAGACGAGAAACTGGCGAATCTCATCTTGCCAGTGGATATGGGAGAACGTAAGTATTTCTGGAGTCGCCGATCGTTTGCCATTAATCCAGTGTTCTTTCAGTTCCGCCACCGAGTACTGATGAAAAGGCGTGGTGGGATAGCCCTGGCACGTTTATTTTTAATCAGTACGTGTCATCCATATGCTAAAGTTCTGTTACAGATACTCCGGCGGGCGTGATATCTATCTCAGACATCCAAAAATTAAATCTATACAGGAGAAATAATCCTTTCGAATCCCCATACGCTTCTCCATTGTCATCGTCTCCCTCCTCATCTGACGAAGAACTTTATTCACATGCACTTACTCTACATACACCTATGGCTCCTATCCAGACAAACACACGACGCCCGGCACCGGCCCCCCCTCCACCACGGAGTTCAAAATTATCTGAGAAACCAGAAGCAACTAGCTAATGATTACATGTATTAAATCATAATTGTACAAACTATGAACATAAAGAAACATCCCCACGCACAGGGGAACATAGAAGCTATCTTACTGATACTCCTTATATAAGTCCTTGCTTCTTGAGGTCGTCGTAAGTTTTGCGGTTGTACACGTTTCCTTCATCGTCTTCCAGCTCTTCCATGGTTTCTTGTTCAAATATTTCGTGGCGGCCTTCCTGCTTCAACTTTTCGGCCACTTTAATACAAAGTCAGCGAATGTTGGGGAGTTATATAAATAAAGTCGACTTACAGGCTAGAGCATCTTCGATCTTTGTGATCTCGTGAAAGTGTTTGGTATTAGGAAGCCCAAGCGCTCGCATGCCAAATGCGTGACGTGATTCCTGAGAAGTAACGCGTTAACTCACAGAAGTCTGGTAAGCTCAAGCCACACACCTGGAAGTGACGGTCGAAATTTTTCCTGGAGAATGAAAGATGAGTGCCTCCACGACGTTGTGTCAAACCCAACTATAGGGCACTTACCTTCCCATATAAACGTGGTCCGAACAAATCTCACATCGATATTCAACTCCAAGACCATGAAGCTTATATAACCAATAGGGAATCGGCTTTCCGTCCCATCCAAGAGGCAATTTGAGGGGATTATAGATTCTCTCCTCTTCTTCATCTTCTTCGCCGGTTCCATCCGCTGCAGCAGTAGGAGCAGGCAATGTTGGATTTGATTGTTCCAAAAGTTCTTGTTCGCGCTCTCGGGCCGTCAGTGAGAACCGACGCTCCACATTTGACTTTGTCTCGTTCAATATAGGAACTAATGCCACGAGAAGGTCGGTGGCGAGGTATGTGTAGTAAGCTGAATTTCGGCTGCGGAGTTTTGCAGAGGATTGAGTGGCATGGTGGGTTATTTCTGCGTGTCCAGAACCATTAGGATTGGCAGCAGGTTTACCAGATGAAGCTTGTTTAGCCACGGCTTTGATGTGCTTTTTTGAAGTCAGATGTGCATCGTAGACAGTTTGCTTCGAATAATGTTTCTGGCCTGTGTGGAATATTCATGAAAACGGAAATGAGGAGGATAACATGAGAATAAATTTCTTACATGCGCTACACCATATGCCCCCATTTTCAGTGCCATTTACAAGATTTTTCGACTCGATGAGGTCATCCCACCCTGGTATTTCGTTCGCCTCCCACTTCTTTTCGAATTCCGTTTCGGCATTCTTTTGCCGAGTTTCGATGTCTTCCAAAGGCCGAGTTTTTTTGGTGAACGACAACAAGTAGCTATGGAGGTTTTTGATATAACTAAATAGAGGGGTTAGCATATACGCTACCGCAGAAAAGAAAAGTTTACACACGTTTCGAAATCTTTAGTTGAGCGCGTCTCTTTCGGCAGGTCGGAGTGAACGGGGCCATTTTGAGCTGCAAGAAGGAGATCGAGATACTGTAGATATCCTGGACGTTTGCCGATATTTTTCAAGTTGTTATATTCGGTATGATTGGCGTAAAGGTCAAGATACTTTCCGTAAGCCTCTTCACCTGAGAAAAGGAGAGCAATAGCTACGAGTCAAAGATGATTAGTGCACGTAAAGCTGACATATGTCTTGACTCACGATCTTCTTCCTCGTATTCTTCGTCGCCATCCTGACCAGGTTCATCAAGAAATGCTGCAATCTCAAGGTCAAATCCTACTGACACAGCATCGGGGTATTTATTGTAATGTTCTTGAACTTTGCCCAGCCGCGAGTAGAATTCCGACAAGTCGTTTTGTTGAGACGGGGTAGACAGTGCGTTCAGTTCTGCTTTTCTGACGTCGTCGTCCTGGTATAAATTGTTCAAAGTTGTGACCCTTGCCGAAATGCGATCAAGCATTTGAGATGCTTTGTGTTCATTTTGTAAATTTTTGTCGTGCGTGGAATTTGGGCGCGACAGTAGTGTGTACAGCGCTCGTTCGAGACGCTCAATCTCCTCGTGAGTCTGACGTTGGATTTCTAGGGTGGAATCCATGGTTGAAGAGCAGAGCGTGAATATGACTCTGACAAGGATAGCTAAAGTCGTCACGTTCAAACTCCGACCTTCTTCCTCAAGACTCCCAACCACCAACTCAAAAATGGCTGGCATCAACACAGGCGACGACGTATGTTTTCCCAAGCTTTGAACAATTACAGAAGTTACTTATGATGCATCTATACAATCTAGAAACTTGTATTTGAGTCGTCAGAAGCCGTCTCTGTCGTCTCCACATTCGACGACCTTGGTCTCAAGGAAGACCTGTTACGCGGCATTTATGCATACAGTGCGTGGTCTTTGAAATTTGTATATCGACTCATATTAATGCGTGAACAATAGACTTCGAAAAGCCATCCGCCATCCAACAGCGAGCAATCTTACCCATCATCCAAGGACGCGACGTAATAGCACAAGCGCAATCCGGTACTGGTAAAACTGCCACATTCTCAATCTCCATCCTTCAATCAATCGATGTCACTGTGCGAGAGACGCAGGCGCTCGTATTGTCGCCTACTCGCGAATTGGCCACTCAAATTCAATCAGTCGTCCTTGCTCTAGGCGACTATATGAATGTGCAGTGCCATGCGTGTATCGGAGGCACCTCCATTGGCGAAGACATTCGAAAGCTAGAATACGGTCAACATGTCGTATCGGGTACCCCTGGACGTGTATTCGATATGATTCGGAGGAGAAGTCTTCGTACACGGAATATCAAGATGCTTGTTCTCGACGAGGCCGACGAACTTCTGAACAAGGGCTTCAAAGACCAAATCTATGACGTGTATCGTTACCTTCCTCCTGCAACTCAAGTTGTTCTTCTCAGCGCCACTCTTCCATACGACGTTTTGGAGATGACGACAAAGTTTATGACGGACCCCATCCGTATTCTCGTAAAGCGTGATGAGTTGACCCTGGAAGGGATCAAGCAATTCTTCGTCGCCGTAGAAAAGGAGGAATGGAAGTTCGATACGTTATGTGATTTGTACGATACCCTGACGATCACTCAAGCTGTGATCTTCTGCAATACCAGGCGAAAGGTTCGTTCGCATCTCTAATGCTTAAAATTTATGCTTAAACTATGTTCTCTCATTAATTCAGGTGGACTGGTTGACCGAAAAGATGCGCGCAGCCAACTTTACTGTCTCATCTATGCATGGAGAAATGGCGCAAAAGGAGCGAGACGCTATCATGGCAGAATTCCGCGGTGGAACTTCGTGAGCTTACTTCTTAGTTATATTATACGCAGTCTTAATCCGATTCATTTTAGCCGTGTCTTGATCACTACGGATGTATGGGCTCGGGGCATTGACGTTCAGCAAGTCTCTCTTGTCATCAATTACGATCTTCCGGCGTAAGGGATTGTCCTCGTTTTGTTGGCAAACATATCTTTTGACATTGCCCCTCCCTTTTTTCTAGAAACCGCGAGAACTATATCCATCGTATTGGTCGGTCAGGCCGTTTCGGAAGGAAAGGTGTTGCAATTAATGTGAGCTCTATATACCTTCATCCTCTTTACTCCGACCTAATGATATGCAGTTTGTGACGGTCGATGACGTCCGTATCTTGCGCGACATCGGTGAGCACACAATCAAGTTTTTTCTAACATTCTATCCTGGCTGATTCCGGTTCCATAGAACAATTTTATAGCACCCAAATAGTGAGCTATTTCGACTTATTAATCTGGCATGAATCAATGTTAATTAATTTTTTACAGGATGAAATGCCCGTGAACGCTGCTGAACTCATCTGAACCTCAAAGGTGGAAAACTCGTTCGCTTGTATATGAATTGTTTCGTCTGCTTGTCACTTGTGTGTATTCTAATGTTATATCCTGTCAACTCTTTTTTTTTTTTTGATTCGAGCAAGAGTTTCGTTCTTTATACATATATTCAGACCTTACGAAATAGTTATACTGCTTTCTGCTCGAGTGCTGCTTTACTATATGACTTATGTATTTTCATATACTTTTGTCGTCTATTTCATGGTGCCTTGCTACTCGCAAAGTCGACACTCCTAGTAGTCTCTGCAATCCGTCCCGATTTTCTCAGCTTGAGCAACATTTGGTGTTGACCTGTGAATGTGAAAAATACATGCGGCCATGTTTGACGCGTTGCTTCGATCTCAAAAACAATGCGTTCCAAGATTTTATCTGCGTGTAAGCTATCGAAACAGTAGAGAATCTAGAGATGCCTGAATCTGGAATAGATTCACGGCCTTCTCACCAAAATCAGTCGGCAACGCTGGATTTTAGCATTTGCGCCCTGAAACCAAAGCAGACGATATGGAGGCTATGATTCGGGAGTCGGATCGTCATGAGTTCGACGAGCGTGTACGGTAAGTGTGTCCCACAAGATGCAGGACTTCGACATCACCATTCAATAGGAGATCCAGGTGCCTCGGAGCAATTGTAGTGATTAGATGTATACTGGCTCTTCCGGAATTCGCATGCGATTCGGGTGTATCCAAAAATTTCAGTTCGCCACAGAATGTTCTTAGCTGAAAACAAAAGCATATGCATACGATGGTAAGCACGTCGGTATTTCGGAATATACAGAGTGGGAGCGAAAGAACTCCGAGTCAACATCAAAACGAAAATATGGTGCCCCAGCCAGAGAAATTTGTTTAAAAATCAATTCCTTTCCTTAGCGAACATGTGCGTGGATTGTTGATTTTGAGGGTTTTATTATATTTAGGTCTAGCCACTGTCGGTGCATCTCGAAAAGCCACACCTATGGCACAGAACAGTCGAATCTGACGTGAGCCTGCGATGATGCGTGTGCAGCAAGCTATTCAGGACCTATCGTGTTCGAAGAGAAGCACGCGCATTGCGCCTATGTTAGATCAAGGGGAAAGTTCCAATAACGCCGAGGGACTGTGGCGACAATAATGATCGCATCCATCCAGATCGCCTAATCAACAACGGCGGACATGAGACTGGCCTCACATATGGTCGTATGGAGTGGTGAGTATCGCTGCCTGATCGTACGCGATACTTCCCAGACGGAAAACAATGTTCTGAAGCCTAGATCTTGGAAAGTAACAAATGTTGGAAAGAATTAGTACTATGGCCACATGCATAAGCAGCATAAAGTACCAGATAAGGCTAATTTCGCCATGCTTTGCGTTTTCGAAATATACAAGAGATTTCGACGCATACGCACGGAGTATATAGGGGAAATTGATTGTGAGGCGTGGTATTTGATCTCGATTTCACTATAGAGATCTCGTATTCCGGATTTATCGATTACGTAGAGTAAGCTTTGAGATGTTTATTGCCCTGCTTCTCACCTAAAATGATGAAGCCATCGACGATCCTTTGGTCGTGGAGAAGTCGGCCATTACACTAAAAAAAGTTCCGAATATGCGCCAAAATACGGGTCAGATCCTGAAATGGGCAGAGGTTAACACAAGAACCGCGCATCGCACAAAGACTTCAGATTCCATGGCAAATATACAGCGTCCTTGATATGGTCGTGGGGAGAGTTCAAATTTTCAAAATCATGCGGTGGGTAACGAAGTTTAAAACCACGAAACATCATTGAAGAGCATGGTGCATGAGCCTATAAAAAGAGGTGAGTTTGAGCTGGATATTGCGCATCGTTCCCTTCCTTTGCATTTGCTCTCTCAAGTTTTCAATATTCTCTGTTTTATCATGTGCTACTTTCGAAGGTGAGTTAGCTACACTTAAAACGAAAAAGCACGAATGACTCACTATCCGACTTTTTGCCCAGAGTTCGTAATGTGTATACAAAGTAAACGAGGACATCATTTAGTCCGCGACTCCACTGACGATTTGTTCTGCAAGATGTGGTCATGGTGTGACCCTTGTACGTTTTTACGCTTACGGTCAAACAAAGTCAATGCTGAGCATCTTTCCCCTGTAGCCAGAAGAAGAGGTGTGTTACTTATCGAGGCCTAGTGGGTGCAAGTCTAATTAGCGCCACACACTATAGATCAAATGCGATCTTGTCAATTGCAAATTCAGTCCGGCGCACCCTAAAACTTGCCAACCGCCGAGTTGTACTCAAACTTGTTGGCAATAGTATGTCATTTCTCATGAATGTGCGAGTGGGTCTAATGTTACATACCAGCCATCAGTACCCCCAACAGTATTCTCCACACATTGAGAAAGCGTGTCCAGAATGTACCAAGTAAAGTTGGGATGGCCGAACGATAGACTGTGTATCGAGTCGTTTAGGAGCCTGAAGCTTAGATAGATGAGACAAAAGAAAAAAAAAGTAACATGCATGAAACGGCTAATAATACAGTACATATGCGAAGGCGCAAGTTGGCAAGACCCTAATTGCCTGTTTGCGTGAGCGGGTCCAGTTATCTGAAAGGCACCGACGTAAGAAACGGCGTCGGATGTTTCAAAGGCAAGGGACAAGAGCGATGCGAAAAAACGCACATATAAGCATAGGATTGCTTCAAGAATCTCCAATGTCATGCTTCTTCTTGAGTTGCGCCAGTTCTTCCTCTCGTCTAGCCAGATCTGCTTTGGCGGCAGCTGCGTCTTGTTTTGCAGGCATATGGTATAGAACGACAATGTAACGTTCTTGTAGATGGAAACCGTTCAGATGATCAAGTGCATTTTTGGCCTGTAGTAACTAAGTATATTAGGCCTTGTATTGCAAGTTTGAAGGTACACTTACGTCCATAACGTCGTCATAAACAACGAAGGCCGTCCCTTTGGTCTTTTGCTCGTTTCCTATACGAATTTGGCGGATGCTTCCATACCGGCCGAAAAGGTCATACAGATCTTCACCTGTGATCTGATAGCTTAGGTTCTTCACGAAGAGGATTCTGTTTGCACCAGTTGGAAGCTTCGTCTAGACAGATATTACCCAAGCCGTCCACAAATGAGAACAAAGAAAGCATTGCTTACCGTTGTTCTTGAAAGCGCCATGATGCTAATGGTTGAAGTCAGCAAACGAGTTCGGCTCTTCCCTTATTTGTATTGGCATCTTTGTCAAAAGCTTCCCCACTTGCCATTTTGGGGTTGTGTGGTTCAACGAAAGTTTTGACGCCGAGTCTCAAAGCTCCCTCAAAATTTTTTTATATCCTCGAAAATTTGCCATTAATTCGAATGATAAGCAACAATGAAGGTCTAAGAATGCATTGCAAGGACCAAAAAGAGTACAGGAACAGAAAGTCACTTAGTTTGCACTACTACATAATGTCCAAGTACTGAGTACTGATCATCTATTTTACAATAACAAATGAGCTGCAAAAATGCTCAGAATAGACAGACCAGTTGTAGAGATGCTACCAGATTCACATATTTTACTAGATTTTCCGGCGGAGGTAGGACTGACCACAGGAGGTGTAGGATTCGGGATAGGCAAGGACCCAGTCCCTGGATCCGGGAGAGAAGTTGGAACATCAGTGGTGGTGGCGGTGTCAGTAGGACTGGAGGATGAAGTGTTCGAATCGTCTGGTCCCACCAAAAAATAGTTTCCAGCAACCGGCGATCCTAAATTAGTTTCTAGAACAAAAACGGACACGTTGAAGTTTGTCCTTGCGGTAGTGGCGTTTATGAACATGGGTGCGGCTGTGTCGAAACCATCAGGTTGAGAGAAAACGAGAACGATGTATCTAGAAATTAAAATGGCTTTGTCAATGTCTTTCCCTTGACATATACGCAGATGATTTACCGATGCGGAACAGAGCCTGATGGTGGTGTCGGAGAGATGAAGTCCTTGAGGGCCGGGCTTGAGTTCGAGAGCAGGCCAGTAGTAGGATTGGCCGCAAAATCTCCTCCAATAAAGTGGAGGGCCTGGGATACGTTGGGCATTTGAGGCGTGGGCGCGTCTGGGTCGACAATTATCAAGACAAATGAGTTATTCATCGCCTGGCTCATATCCGCGCCTGAATCAGAGGTATCAAGGAAGAACATGGGCTCGTCGGCAGTTTCTGATGAAATATACTACGTATTAGCAAAGAAAAATGCGAAGGACAAAATTTGAACGGTACTAACGTTCCATCGTCAACAGAATCCCTGGATCGACATCTACGGTGTGATTGTCCATGGTCACTGAATCAGTGAAAGTAATATTGACGAGCGCCATAGGGTCGAATGAATCTATGACATCTGGAACAATTTTTGCCATACTGAAGGCTGTTGTGACGTTGCTCAAAGCGTCCATTTGTGCGAAGGCGCCATTGAGAAGCAAGGCTATGGAGATAATTTCTGGGAACATGTCTGAAATCTTCTGGAAACGAGCTTGAGCAAGGGGGTGCCGGGATTTCAATATTGCACCATGGGTTGGTTGGTCGGTCCAAGATTTGGGCCGCTAAAAATTTTTTGGACCTACTATTTTTTTGATGCAAAATGTACTCCATAGTATTATTTGAGTACCTTCTTGCCTTAGATGAGCAAACATAGGTAAAAATTTGGCATATGTTGGATCAATATTTAACAAAGTGAACATCTCTGGTATATTATGGCACTATATGGTACAGACCAGTGCTGGATGACCCACAATTGACCCACAATCCATAATATAAGTACCTGGCTGGAAAAGATGCTAGCTGTAATGTGCATACTTGAGTTGAGTGCCTGGCATGCAATTGGATAGAAAAACATATGTTGTGTTATCAAGAAAATAGTATTCTCAAAGTATTCTGTACATATCCAATGTAGATGTTGTGGGAATAGTATGCATCAGGAAAATACAGAGAATCTGACAGTGTATAAATGCATAATTATAGCATGCTGTGTGGATGGGCAGGTTAGAGAGCATAAAAACAGAAGGGGTGAGAAGGTGCGCCTGGGGATCTCCTGCTTTTCCAATATTTCCCTGGGTCTTCTCTGCTTGTAAGTATTCCTAACTCTTTGTTGATGCAAATAGAGTACCTTGAATGCAAGTTGCAGTAGTTGATGGTGTGTAGAGGGGACAAGAGTGGTAACTGTAGTTGTCATTGAACGATGAAGTGATAAATTATAATTGAGCCTCGGCAACTGCCGAGAATTTGTCCAAATTTGGTAATTTCAAGTCACGTGATTGCTTACGTGGGTCGGTCGGTTCAAGGAATCCCTCCTTAAAAATAAATTCGACCCTAGGTCATATTTTTTAACCCCGGCACCCCCTTGAGCTTGAGTCCCAAAATCATGCGAATGGCGACTTATATCTAGTGCTCCTGGAATATCCCATCATATTCCATCCTGTAAATCAGAACATGATATGATATATCACAAGAAACCTAAAATAAAAGTGAAGATTCACAAACAGTAGTCAATACCCGAGCTTTCAAAATAAGTGAGGGATGATATGCACTGCCGAACCTAAAGAACGAGAAGTGACTCAATGGTAAGTAAGTTATGTCCCAACGGCCTTGGGAAATGATATATTGTGGTGTTTCTTAGTATTCATAGCTGAATGCTACCGGGGAGTGCTGCGGGAATGGGCCTTTAGTGACGTCGGGCCGTTGGAAGGAAAAATATGTCGGGAAGAGAACGGGAAATTCAAGGTGGCATGCCTGAGAACAAGGTTTGCATTCTGGCTGAAGTTAGAAACTCACTTCAGGCCGCATGGTGATATATCTATAGCATGCTTGGGAAAGCTAATGGGTGACTTCCCGTCGCGTTTAGAAACGCAGACCTACTTTCTAAACCTAGTTAACCGAGCTCGGCGGGCATGCCGACGTCCAAAAAGGGAACGTCCATTCATCTTCACCCATTTCTAAACTTTAATCTGGAGGAGGGCTCTTGACCCCCTCTCTAGTTCTAAACTACTTTCTAGTTCGGCGTTATACCTTCATTTGGATAACTAATTGATCTTGGCATCCGGCTTGCATGTCGGCCGCAGCGCGTTTACCGACTCTCCTTGCGTCCTCTCCTCCACTCCCTGCGCGTAGTGCGCTGGGTGTTATCAACCGAATAGAAAAAAGGAGAACTCTTCGTAGGAGGCAAAACCGGCGCACGCGGCGCCTCTCAGAACGTAAGCGGCGTGGTTCTTAGCGCCATAGAGCAGCGCGGCGTCGAGTGCTAAGGCAATTTCTGTTCCTCGGCTTGTCTTCAGCATCGTATTCATCATCTTCGAGCAGCAAAGCTCGCAAAATTGCTTCATCTTCGCAGCTGGGCATGAAATACGAGGCGAATGCTTGACAGAAAGGATATCTAATCTTATCTATGCATGGCTGACTGACCCCATTTTCTACTTTCTTGATGTGTCGGCGGTCTGTAAACCTATTTCTAAATTAATTTCAACTCCGACAGGTACAAGCTAGAAACTAGGTCTATGTTTCTAAACGCGACGGGAAGTCACCCAATATAACAAAACCAGCCTTTCTCATTGGCTGGCCACCCCCGTCTGAATGAGATCGCCGAGCATGCTGACACATAAATTAGCTCATATCGCCACGTTAAGCGCCAGCTGCTCGCTCTCGAATCTGATTCCCATAAGCTAATGCTATTTTTATACCTATTATCTCTGTGTAGCAAGTCACTTTCATCGTAGGATGGGCACTGGATGGATAGAAAATAAGTACGGTTGACCGCAGGAAATGGGCTAGAATATAGGCGCTTAATTTTCTCAGGCTCTCTTCTCGCGCATACATATTTAAACCCACTAGCTTTGTTACAATTGTTACAATATATTCTCTGCCTACGCCTAAAAGACTAAGGTACATTGATAAACATACCTCGACAGTAGATATTGTTATATAAGTGCACACTCTCGGAGTCGCTACTAAGTAGCTATTGACTAGCTAGAAGTTCTCGCACTCAGTCTCTATGATCTATCATTTCTCACTTGCAGGCATCCGGGCACAAATATGTAACACTGCACTACTTATATTGACAAGGGTGGCGGGCTATGATACAAAATAAATCCACGGGTTATGTCTACAGGATAGCTCTTATACTCTAATATATTGCGCGGGATCGCTGGAAGGGATATCTCTCAGGCACACAAGGTGCTTATTTACAACAGATTTTACGGGTATCTAATCTGAATTTTCTGCAATCGGAAACTAACACGGGTAAGTACACTATGGGATAAATAACATTGTTACTGGGTGACTTTCCGTAAGGGTTTTTAATCCGCAGAATAAAAGAACAGAATATTTTAAGGGTCTCAGCCGTGAAGCCGCGCTCAATTAGGAAGGCGAGGGAAAAAGAATATCTTCCAAAGCCCTTGCATAAACCTTAATCTGTGTAGAGGGTCAACCACCCATGAATAGAATAAATTTATGCTGGAATACCGCGTTTTCGCCATAACACAACCAAATCATGCCCAATTTGGTATACGGCGGCCGTCACCGTAATTATTCTCACATTCAGTTTATCTCTGCTCATCGCTGTCGTGGTCGCTCTTGGGTCGCTCGCTCGCTCGCTGTTCTCCTCATTTGACGCCCCAATTCCATTGGCCATCATGGCCAACATTCCTAGATAACATCTCTCGCTGCCCTCATATATTGGCATGTTTGTTGACGTCGTTCGGCGATTCGGATCTCTATGTAACAGAAAGAGTCGCGCCCAGAACCATTGCGGACCGCGGCGGCTTCGATGAGCTCGTCTTCAGAGTCGGCGGTCGCTGTCATCATCTTCAAGGATAAACCATGCAGCTCCTGCATCAGGATCTATACTGGAGCGCACGCCTGGATGCACTGGGGAGCTGCAGCGAATTTCGAACTTGAGATGTGGAATAAAATATTGCAATGCCTTACGGATAGCATCGCTGATTAGATTTGTCGGAATATAATATGATTTTCAATGTCCGAACACGTATATACATCAATATTATATTCCAAAGGAGCTTACGGAAAGTCACCCACTTTACTGGCTTGAATAGTGCTGTACCATACCGTATGGCCCACTTGCAGCTCACGGATGTGAGTCCAGCATTTAAATATTCATATTTATTTTTTACTGCATGGGTTATGCACTGGTAGGTCCTTCTTATTTCACAGGAATATTTACTACTTGAGTAAGTCCTCATGGTGCTCTTGCAAGCAATTCTGCATATTACTATTCTGAAGAGTTTCATTGGAGTTTCATGCCTGAAGCCCCCGTGCTTCGCACGGGTTCACAGTAGTTTTTCTAGAAAGAGCAGACAATATCAATAATTTAAATCTACATGCTGACAAGGCGATGCTTTGAAGTCGATGTACGCAGCCATGATTTCTCATTTCCTGGATTTTGCGCCCTTCCTCATCAGCATCTCCACATCTGCGCATTCCTTCTGGCCTCGCGTGCAAACAACAGTGGCATCCTCTACATCGCCCTCCATGTCTGGAACAACACATTTGATATCTTCGGGGTTGGGGCATGGGCAATCTACGGGTCTGTGCACGCAGTCCAAAGTCTCCGGGCAGAGGTATTGCGAGCAAGCAACTACACCAAGCTTCAGGACAGTCCCCCGACGCGTAAATTTTCATGGAGGACGTACCGCTGTCAGAGTAGGCTGCCCATTGAGATGCACCTGACGGCTGTTGTTGTTGTTGGTGGTGTTGTTGCTGCCCGAACATGTTTTCAAAGAAATTGAACTGTGCAGCGACGAGCTGCAGACAAAAGAGGAAAAGAAGGTGAAGCGCAAGAGATTGATGCATCTTGGTCAATCGGTCTGGTGGTGATGTTTAGAAAGAGAGCACGACGCCAGTGAAGGGTAAGTACTCACCGGAAGATCACAGTCAACGTCACAGGGATGTGCGCGACGTGTCCGCTCGCGGCTCATGATCAGGCTTCTGCGGCTGTCCGCGGGCCGGACGGAATTGATGGCATAAAATGCAGAGCTAATTCTTGGCTAATTCTCGAGTTCAAGGCTGCGTCAAAACTTTCGCAAGAGCAAAAACCGAAGAACTATCTTGTTGTAGGTGTGCATATAAACTTTCACCTACAGTGGGTCTGCGATCACGAGCGCGGGTGAATCTGCTTGATTGAATTTGCATTCGCCTCCGACTGTGCCGGTCTTCTGGTGAATGTGTCTGTGTCAAACCATCTTCAAAGCTATGATTGAGCTTTGAGTTTGTTTTCTATAAATCATGACCATTCCCTTTGAGTCGTTTCCACTCAAATTGTCTTGAATCATATTCATTTACTTCGAATAAATGAAGATAATTTTTTTTGACCAGGTGGCAACAACTATTACTGGATAAAAAAATAGTTGAGAAATACAGCATTGGAGATGTAGAGCTTGCAGGTTCTTAATTTGCTTCGGGCTTCATAAGTATGTCCTTGAGTCCGATGGCCAGATTACCATTATGGGTGACTAATTCGACGAGACTGGCAATCTTCATGATCAGAAAGTAGAATCAACGAAGGGACTGCTCAAACAATGAAGAATGGTCAACATACCAGTTGCTGCTTATCTTGCAGCACAACAACACAAGTTACAAATCAAGGACGAGGTTGTCCGCTATGACCAGACAACCAGACAATCGATTTGACGTGTTCGCGACGTGCTAGTAGACTGGAATTTGAATGTCACAGCTCCCTGTGCTAGAAGAACAAGATTAACGAAAGCCGGTTATCACCTGAACTTACTAGCCACTAATTTATAGCATGATTTCCCTGCAATACCCCGGAGGGTTAATGAACGTAGATGCCACTAGCACTGGTGCCGGAGGATTCATTGTAAGTACTGGTCAAAGCCAGCCAAGCAGCGGTGGGAATTCAGTGATATCAGGTCGACAAGAGCTGTGTTGGAAGGTTGGTGGAATTAAGACTTGTACAAAGGCATATTGAAATGAGATGTGGTAACGGTTGCAATTGAACAAAAGCAAATTGCAATGGCCCTGGGCGTTCAACATTGTTTGCCACGGGCAAACGCGTTATGTCACGCGACTGTGACGAACTTGAACATCTTCTCTCCCCACTGACCTCCCCTCTAGCTGTCTTGAAGCCAGACATTCCTTACTCCCCTATGCCACGCCCAGGTCCTCTCCAGGAACTTCCTCTCGACGCCTTTCTTCTCCCTCCTCCGTCTTCCGGAAAGCCGATCAAGCCTAGCAAACGCCCACATTCTCCGGGTGGCCCAACTCCGTTCAGTCCCGCCAAACGCAGGATTCTCACTGAAGAAGGCATATTCTCAACGGAAATGACCTCCAAGAGCCCCTTTCCACGTGGAAAGGATGCCCTCGCGTCCCCAGCTCGCTTCAGCAAGGTTCTTGCTGGCCCCGCAAGCCCAGCGCGTGTTTTAGATTTCGGTTTGCCGAAGAACAGCGGAGGAGATCCGCAGAAACGATCCATGGCACATCCCTCGACTACTCAAGATGCCGATTCAAAGCCTATCTCGTCGTCATCGTCATCGTCGTCGTCCAGCTCAGGGCTCGCGCCTTCACCTGAGCTCAGACCTAGGAGCACGCGTCCTGTGCGAACGCCAGCATCGACATGCGGATCTCAATCTAGCACGGATTCCTTTGATGAGCTGCCTTCACCCTCCGTGTCTCCCCTCGGGCATCTCACCTTCGTCCCTCGAGAGTTACCGCCCCCGGTGGATCCACGGTCCATTCACTACCCTGGTTTTACCGTTTTCCAGGATCCGCACACCTTTATCTACACGCCCGTACCAAAGGACGCGTCCTCTGCACCATCATCTGACAACACGGAGGTGGATGTGGAGATTGACGGTCACAAGGAAAATATTCCGCCGCGTCGCAAGATTCGGAAAGCAGCGACTGAGCCGGGCAAACTAACAAAAATCGATCTTTTTTCACCGGGGGCAACATCTTTCAAAAAATCCAATTCAGCCAACGACACACCTCGAATAACGAAGGCCTGGAATAACGGTGACACGATGATGAGGTCACCGTCTCTGACGCCTCACAACCAGATCTATCGAGGTATGCGTCAACTGATGAAGGACATTGGGGAGAGTGACTTTTGAACAAATCTGCCACTTCAGTGACCTGCCAACTTCCGCAATAACTTCTGGAATTCCAAGTCTCAATACCCATTATCTCCGTCTATCTATCAAAGTGCATCAATCCGTAGACGGGTTGGGTATTGACCAAGGCCCGAATGCCGACGACGAAGGGCGCACAGTCGCCCGAATCACAGGCGCTCGGAACGCCACCACAATCAAACACTCAACTCAAATCTTCCAATTTCAATCACCTCTAAGCATCATCAACCCAAACGATCTACTCTCTAATTTTTTTTTTCTATTCACGACCACACCATGCCCTGTTTTATGCCTCCGATTTGTACAAGTTTCCAAGCCCATCTTACCTCCGATATGTTGCCTTCCAGTTTTAGTTCTTGTAGTTACTTATATATCTCACATACATATCTTCCTATATCATAGCTTAAGTGGCTAAGTAGCTAGCGCACACACAGATGCACACTGTTCCAAGTGTCGCTGTGGGGATATTTTTTGTACATACATAGTGTGGAGTTATGCTCTACAGAAACCAATTTATGATTATGAAAAAAAAATTCAAACTGATAAAAACATCATGTCTGGGCTGAAAAGGCGGCGGCTAATTACCCATTGTCCAAGATCTAGGGATATATGTACTGTACTTTTTGTCTTTTGCGCTTAGGACACAATGGGGTCGGCCGGCATCACAACGTCGAACACACCGGTTCCTGTAGCGTTTGGCCGACCGATAACAATGTTACCCGAGGGCGTCGTCAGGTCATCGAAATCACCGAACAGCGTCGCGTCCGACAGGAAGGCAGCGGTTGTCTCATAGGATGCCTTCAAGAGAGGCGATGGATTCGTGGATATGCCCTTCCGGTTGAATGGCTTGTACCCACCATCGAAAGTCTGAAGACCAGCGTGTTAGTCATTTGACATGAAATTTCGCGAGTTAAAAAAAAAAAGCACGCACCATGTAATCCGCAATCAGCTCAAGATGGCGCTTGTTGACATCAATGCTGTACACAGCGAAGATCCCCTTCATCTCGCGCAAGATTGCCGCACGCGCCATCTCAACACCGTACGTCTTGAGAATCGCATAAATATCGTTGGAATATATCTCGTCGTCTTCCAGAATACTTTCATCGGATCCAGCTGCGAAATCCCACATCCCACGCAGATTGGAACCGTTTGTCGTCAGCTACAAAACAAAATCATATAAACATAAGAGATTGATCGACATCCACAAAGAAAGAGCCAGGTCAGGAATAATGCGCACCTTAATCCCCGTCTCGCCTGGCTTGACATCCTTGACTTGGAAACAATCTGAAATTCCGGTAATTTCGCGAATGACAGTACCACGGCATGCTCGTTCGATAATACCCACGAAGAGCAGCTTGGGCATGTCGGTAGAGAACTAGCCG
The DNA here is from genome assembly GCA_009935795.1 of Pholiota adiposa. NCBI lineage: Eukaryota > Fungi > Basidiomycota > Agaricomycetes > Agaricales > Strophariaceae > Pholiota > Pholiota adiposa. Next base: position 771,807 of record QEYC01000103.1, read on the forward strand.
CAAAGAAATCAGAGCTATTCAATGTGATAATTGGATCTCGGAGATACTTACTTCGAGCTTGAAGGTGCATTGTTCTTCTTTGAATGCGAATGCAACGCAGTATTGCATGTGCCTCTGGAAAGCCGACGAAACGAGATCCACCATGGCCCGGAAGCTCTTCTTCTTGGGCTTTTTCACTTCAACCTTGGCGGCTTCGTCGTCACTTGCAAGTGCTGCCTCAAGGGTAGCATCGTCGAAAGCACCGATCTCCTCTGCATCTTCTTCATCATCACTGTCGTAGGTCGCCAACTGTTTCTTTTGTCTAGCATGCTTCTCTTCGTCTGCGTCGCCGTCGCCGTTTTCACTGCCATCGTCATTATCTTTCTTCTTCTTCGATGCTCCTCCTTCTTCGTCTTCATCGGTCTCACCAACTTTAGCCTTGACTTTTTTACCCTGACCCAGTTGAGCCATCTGGCTCTTGAGATCAGCGTCGAGCTTCTTCATCTCCGAAATAATTTCCTTCTTGAGGTTGAGGGGGAATTGGACAGCGAAACTAGAGAGAATCTCTGTTGGTTCAAGATCATATTCCTCTTGATACTCTTCCTTGGGATAGAAGTTGATATTAACCGTGAAGTGAGTACGACGCGCGTTGCCTTCGCTATGCAGCTCTTCTTGTACTGTGACATTGTCGACCACTTGCGAAAGTGTTACGCGGCTCGCTCTCTTGCAGAACAAGGCCACCTCCTCGTTAGACACACCCGGCTTGACCTTCATAGTCATTGATGGTGTTTTTGGCTTTTGCGAAGCTGTCATAACAATTTCTCGAAGACGGGGTATACCAAGAGTGACATTAGCAGCACCATGTCCTGATATTGCTCATAAGCGAGAGTGAAAAATAGGGAGTTTGTATTTAACATACCAGCAAAATGGAAAGTGTTGAGCGTCATCTGAGTCGACGGCTCGCCGACACTTGAGAAAAAAAAGGTAAGGGTGAGATATACTTTGAAAAGGTAATAACATACCCTTGAGATGCAAGCAGACCGACAGCTTCACCAGGCTCCACCAAACTCCTCATATATTTATGGTGCATCAACAACTTGAAGTTTTTCGTGCTCAGCGGGTCCTTTCGGCTCTTCCAATTTTTAGTCGATTTGGAGTCGGCCAAATGTTGAGGTTTGGATTTTACATATTCCTGTACTGCGACTGCAAATTCTTCGGATGTGCTTCCAAGGAACCGGGTGGGGTTATAGAGTGAAAGAGCGGGTGCGAATTCGTGTTTTCTCTTTCGATTTGACTTCGATAAGACCGTCTTCATGTAATCTACTGCTGTATTGTGGTCCACGGCATCCTTGACCCTGTAAGGTTCTAGGCGCCGAACGAATGTAGAGGAGTTTTGGGCGATGAAGTCAAATTGGTATAGGTGTTTTTGCTTCGTCACATCCAGAGCATCACCTCCATAGGCAAATTGGTAGATGGAGTTGTCGCTACCGCGAACTGTGTTGTCGTAATGGACTCGAATGCCTTCCAGATGCTTGATCAAGCATCGCTGCAAATAACCGGAACGAGACGTCTTGACAGCAGTATCAATCAACCCTTCACGGCCAGCCATACAATGGAAGTAAAATTCTTGGGGTTTGATGCCGGTCAAGAAACGGCTTGCCACATAACCACCTGCGATAGCCTTTGTCTCGAAAGGTCGGAAAGACGGAAGGGTTTTTCCACTGACCATCACGGGTACACGACGACCTTCCAGTTCTTGTTGACCAAGACCACAAGAAATTTGTCGAACATTAACAGCTGAACCTTTGGCACCAGAAAGAGTCATGGCCTGCATGTGGTTGTAGGGAAATTTGCGGAGAAGACCATCAGGTAAACACCCGTCCGAAATAGATGATGTCAGTTTCGAAAGCTTCGTTTTGACCGTCATATCCAACCCAGCCATCTTGTTATCGTCCCGAAGCACGTCTTCCAACAAATCTCGAAGGGCAGAAGGAATCTCGGCTTTCGAAAGATTGGCAAGTGATGGGAAATTCTCGATGGCACCCTCCTGTCCCCAGTTTTCTCCTCGTTCAAGAAGTTCAACTCGCGTACTGTCGCCCTTGGGCGTGAGCATAAGATCGTCCATACGGCAAGTGAACGCTCGGTGTTGCAAAAACTTCGTGAAGAGGCGACTGAGAACTCCAAGCAGCTTACCCGCTATGTCAGATCCATATAATTCGTAGACCGAGTGAACCAGACCGTAATCGGAAGCTCCAAAGGCAGCCTTATCAAGAACACCACAAAGCAACTCGCCATCCATAAAGACTACCTTGTCTTCTTGCGAGTCAGCACCCCAAAGCTTTCCTGGCACTTTGGTTTTGGCGTTTAAATTGAGGCCCTCGTATCGCGATGGAGTCAAATTCTTCAAAACTGTTGAAATCTAGGAAGATTTCAGTCAACGCTCGACAAAGACGAAAATGACAATCACAATCTGCTTTCCCGTCCATAGAGGTTTGGGTTTCCAGATTGTAGGTGGTAGTGTGACCAATCGTGTACCAGGATCCACCTCATCTTCTGGACGAAGGGCGCCATACAGAAGTTGGAAATATTCCTCGCGATCAAAGAAGGCATTCTGACTTGTCATCCAAACACCAGCGACGACATGATCCTGAATGAGACCACGAATTGGATTTCCTGAGGTAGGCACCAGATATTGATTGTCCGTATTCGCGATAAACATCCCTTCCGCACGAGCAACATGGTTCTCTGGAGGTCGACACTATCAGCAGAAGTTAGAAGTTGTTGGGAACAAGGCACTGACGAGGGAAATGGATGTTCATTTCTAAACACGAACATCAGTAAACGATGATATAAATATATCTTCGCAGGACATACCATCACCGTCGAAATCCGCTGAAGAGCAAAAGGTATAAAAATATGAGGATAGGAATTCAGGTTTGATGAAATAAAATCATACCATTATAAGAATTACTGTAAACCGGAATAGCAAATGAGTATAAAACATTTCCACATAAAATATGGTGAAACGAACCAGTTGGCGTAGTGCATACGAATCGTCTTTTCTCCCTGTAATACACGAGCTTTGTGTGTCATCATACTTGGCTTGTGCAAGGTTGGTTGTCGATTCAGAATCAAGATGTCACCATCGCGGAGGTGTCGATAGACCTTCTTGTTGACTGACGTTGTCCGTGTAAAGAGACCGTGCTGGCCAGAGGTTGCCCTATCGCCTTCTTGTGGTGTTAGTAGTTGGTTTGCAATGGCTGTTCGTTGTTCTACAGATAGTTTATCCTATGCACTCTAATGTAAGTAATCTGAGAAGCAAACAATTAAAGATAAATCACAAACCAAAGATTGTTGGTGCCCGTCTTCGTATTCCACCATAGATGCTCCGGGATAGATGTGAGGACCATTGATAACAAGTTGGCGCATTTCATGGAAGTTGGCAGGGGTAACAGGTTCAGGGAAAGTCAACTTTCGTGCAAAGACTGGAGGAATACCGATCTCATTCGGTTCAATGTTGACATCTGGGGAGATAACGGATCGTGCAGCATAGTTGACGCGCTTGCCCTAGAAAAAAACATATATCAGTGTAATAGACGATGAAATACAATTAACGGACCATCATGTGTTTCCGGAAGAGACCCTCTTTCTTCTCTAACCCTTGTTTGACACCGGCAGGTGGAAGCTTTCCTTGACGAACGATCTGAGGGTTCTTGCTACTATCCATGAAGCTGTTGACATCAATTTGAAGTTGTACCAAACGGTCAAGAAGTGCTGTCATAACTGTTTTACGTGTCGCTTCGTCAAAATCGTCAGATTTCTGGGATGCTTCACGGAGACTGATATTGAGATCACGCATGCGATATGAAGTTTGCAACACTCTTGAAAGTAGCTCATTCTGAGGGTGTTCAAAGAGTGTATCACCCATCTTCGCTGGAGGTCGAAAGCGTGTAGGCGCGACTGGAATGACTTCCATGAAAAACATATCAGCTGACGCAAAGGATAGTTGATGGGGAGAAAGGATCGCAAAAGGCCCATGTCGCCCAAATACTAGAGCGCAGATGATTGGTTCATTGTGGAATAGTCGTCTGAGATGAGCGCGACATTCTTCGGGAGTAACGACGCGTTCATTCCGACCTCGTGCAGTTTTGACTTTTCCGTTCGCGGCCCTAGGAAGAGTGGAATCCTTTTTCTTCTCAACGTCGCTCATGACATCATCTCCTTCGAGTTCTTCTTCCTCGTCCTCTTCACGTTCTTCGTCAGAAAGCATCTCGACATCTCCAGTTGTAGTTTTATTGGAAAAAAGTGATAGCGAGCCTGCTTTTTCCGCTAGGAGAACGTTGGGCCTCTTCCGATTCAGTTGCCCTTTCTGACGCGAAGACAGGTCATATTCAATTACTTTTATGTGACCCTCTTTCCTGTATGTGTAGGCAATGCTGAAAATGAAAATGATCAGAGAAGTAGAAAAAGAGCGCAAGCAGCCTTTAACTTACCAGCCACAGTCGCCATTTTGGCACTTTTTCAAGATACAAGACTTCAAGAATTCATTGATGACGTCCTTCCTGGCTTGATATATCAGGCCGTCCTTGTAGGAATCTCGCGTAGTTTTTGGGGCGCGAGCGAGGTGGATAGTAACATAAAGGTTGATTCGGTTAATGAATTCTTGGGGCGTTTCGTCTGGAACTTCAGGTTCCTCTTCCTCCTCCGCGCTAGCCTCCTCGTCCTCCTCGTTACTGGCTTTCGCTGATTTCTTCTTCTCCTTTGGCCGCACGCGAAGTTTAATATCGTCGACACCTTGTGCTGCTTCCAATAATCCGCGTTCCAGTAGTCGAAGTTTGGCCAAATATTTCCATAACTATGCAGGACGTCAATAGGCACGTCTTAAGCGATGAGAAAATGAACGAGCCAAAATGCACATACCATCGTCCTGCTCATTTTAAAACGATGGCAAAACATGCACGTCCCTCTTAGAAGATTGAACATATTTCCCATAAAAAGAGGGTGAAATACTGGAGCTGGTAGTTCGATATGTCCATAGTGGCCGGGGCATGTAAAATATGTAAGATGGCACGTCGAGCATCTGCAAAGGAAGTCAGGCCCGTCGTTTCAGTATATGTGAAAAAGGCGAACATGTCTGAGCGATCACTTGGACCAAGGGCAGGGTCATAGAGTCCTCCAATATTTGGCCTATTCAAATCATCGAGAAGTACGGGGTTGACGATTTGCTTGACCGATATTCTACGAATGTCTTCCGAAGTTAGAAAAGAAAAAGAGACATTCGTGACGGTAGATGGGAGGGAGTGCGAGATGTTCATGACGATTAGTAGAGGAAGTTAGAGGGAGGGTGGAGTTTCAGACCAGCTTCTAAGTGATCGAGCTCAAGGAGTGCACCCCGTCCGCTGTAAAGTAGATGTGCAGCTCTGGAGAATATGGACTGAGCGGCTGAGCGCTTCGGCGGCCTCGCACCTTGATCACAAACTTTTTTGATCATGTGATGCGACATACTTAATCATTGTCAATCCAAAAATAGCCTCCAACCAGTGAATAGAATGATAATAACATAGAGCCGCAATACATGAGAGAAGGGTATAAAGGACTATTAGTTATTTGATACAGTAATACAATCGATGTGGCCTCAGTAGTGCGTGTCTGAATTCTGGTGATGAAGGATTGGCTAGAATCTGAAGCGCCGTTCAAAAATGGATGTCAAGTCATCTTGAAGCGACATGTTTAAGCTCAGAAGCGGTCCAAGGGCTGCAAAGTAATGGTATGGCTGGAGGAGGATCTGCCTCCCTTCAAAAGAGAGTATTCGAGGTTGTACCACAGGATATCAAGCCATGCCACTGCCTCGCCTAATGCTTCCCATGCGTGTTTTTCCCGATTTGAGTTTTTGCGCCTCGCCCACCATTTCGGCAATGAGACCATTATATGTTTCAGAGTCTTGCTGGAGAGCGTCGCGAGCTTGAAGCAAGTGCGTCAGCAGGTTCGATGTATTAGCTGTTTGCATCTTGATGTCAGCAAGATAACGCTCCAAGTTGACCAAAGGCTGCATTGTTAATGAGTCTGAAATCAGGAATAAATTTCAGCATTGGATATATCTCAACTAAAAAATTTTACTTACCATGATTCAGCTGCAACAGCTTGTTGATTTTGTCCATGTCAAGTTCAGGTTTGGGACCGAGGTGGCCATAGCTGCCTTGCTGACCTGGCTGAGGTGTGCCCGTCCTTGAATTATGTCGTGTATTCGATCCACCAGAGTTGTTGCCATTCGGTTTTTGATTGCGACCCCCAGGAGGTGCAGACATCGGTCGAGTGTGTATTTCAAGTGTTGGTAAAGGCTTTCCATGGGCGCGTGGTAGCACTTCGTCGAGATTCACAGGGATTCCAAGAGCGATTAAATGTTGTCGCCGAATGCGTGAACGAGTCCAGTTTGGAGGCTTTGTAGGAGGTGGCGTTTGCAACAGCATTTTATACATTTCACGACTTGATATAGATTGGTAAATGTAATGTGAAATCAGAGTAATGTACACACCTGCTCGAGGTAACCAATATTTGTGCAATGCCTTCTGCCTCTCGAATAGGCTCATCGGTGGTGATGCTCGCAATATCTTCGCGTTGGTAGATGGGTGCAAGGGTATCATCCAGTTCTCTTTCTAGACTTGATCGTGAAGGAAAAGGATCTAGGAGCAATGGGCGCCAATTCTGCGATGATGGGCCAGGTATCCGAATTTCCTCGTCAAATTGCGCTGTTTCGGCGAAGCTCATCGAAGATCCTGCCTCTGCCTCTCCAAAATCTCCAAAGTCGTCGTCTTTGAGCTCCTCTTGTGTACCCTCTTCTGGTGTGCCAAATTCATCGAAATCGTCAAACGCTGAATCATCGTATTGAGATGGTCGACTGACAGGCGGGGGTAATTTGATGCTCGAAGTAGACTCTACAAGATCGCTTGCACCCCAAACAGATGCGCCAAAAGTGATATCGTCGTCCATGGCAGCAATGCTGCAAAAGAAGTCAATGCCTGTGCCACCCTGTGGTGTGGAAGAGTGATGGAATAGTAAAAATCGGCTTCGGTCGCCAAATCGCAAGCCTTTGGCGTTGTTTGCTAGTTGGATGATCAGCGCAAACCGTCATGTCTGCAGATACCCACATCTTCCTCTTCGCGTCCTTGGACTCCAAACAACCTCTAACTGCTCGGAAAGTACATCTACGACGGCTATTCGACATCCTTGAACTTAGTCTCCAACGGCAAGACTTTGAACGCGCCAAACGCGTCTGGGGAATTCTCTCTCGCTGCAAGGAAATCGACTGGAAAGCACTATGGACCACTGGCCTGCATATTCTGGGCTCGGACGATCCAAAAGAAAGAAAGCTAGAAGCTTGTATCGAATACTTGCGTACCATGATGCTCCAATATCCAGATGACGTTAGGACACTCGACATATTTTAGGCTATGCAATATTGACCGTATCTTCAGCGCGAATCAATTCTCAAAGAGCTTGTATTTCGACTACTCTTACAGGAGAAGTGCCGCGAAGCATTAGACGAACTGGAGCTGTAATTCCAATTACTTTTGAGTATGCCACTGCCTGTTTGCTAATGGATTCCTTACAGTTATTTACCTTCCTTTCCGTATCAAGAAAATCCCGTCCTGCACATCTATGCGGGTCTCTGTTCGTTGTACTTAGCGCAAGCTAATCCAGGTGCGAGTTTTATTGACATACTAGCGTTCCACATACTAATTTAGCACATTCCACAGGGTCTCGTGGCACCAAGTTCGATCCCATTCTGATACGAGATGCCCAAACTCATCTTGAGCACGCAAAAACCCTAGACAAGGATAATACTGTCACACAAACATTTCTAGATCAAGTTCGGATTTTTTTTTTGGTCGAAGGTCAAGAATTGACTATTCGATTTTTGCAGATAATATCTCTACAAAAAGGACGTGAAGATACTCAAGACGAATCGGATGGCGAAAGTATGGCAACTGACGATCTTCCACCCGAAAGAAAGCGCATCAAGACTTGACCCCGGCCAACGTATGGATATGTTTTCGTCCCTGGGAATCAATTTGATTCATCTTCTGAGTCGGAATCCATGTTTATGGCCGGCATTTCTTCGTCTTCGTCATCTTCAACTTGATGTACAGGGACAATCACTGGCCGAGAGGTCGAAGCTTTTGGCGCTGTCTGTCCTATTGGTTCAATCCTACTTGGTTGTAGAGACTCTGCAGATATACTATCGTTGCCTGCCATAGCTGAATTTACGAAGGAAGCTGTTGGTTGAGGAGGCTGAGGCTTGATTAGCGCTTCGTTCAATGGTGTTGTGTCAATTGGAGGAGTCACAATAGATGAATTGGTGGTGGTTTGGGTTATTGAAGCGACATTTGGGATTATGGTGTCATGCATTATAATGTCTTCATGTTCCCTCTCGGCTGTCTGTAATTCCAAACTCTTCAACCCCAACGCTGCCAGAGTTTCAGCTTCTTCTTGGGATTCCTCAACCTTGAATAATGAAAGCGCCTCAACGTGTGGCATAGATCGAACGAGTGGTGGAACACGGGGATGCAAAAGCAGGGTAATGTCGCGTTGAATCTAAAAATTTCGTGCATTGACAAACATGTTCAAAAATATGAACGAAAAGAGACATACTTCCGAATTGTGACCTCCGAAAGCAGATTCAATAACAAAAGGTAGAGTTTTGCTCATGATGCTTGTTGTCCCGGATCCAATTATTACGCTGAATTTTTGAATCTTCGTGTTTACGATGTGGATGAAACCCGGATCGTGAGAAAGGGATGACGGGGACATCCTTGAAATTGCAACTAGAATGGATGTGACAACGCGAGCAATAATTGATTGCAGTGTTGTCGAAAGATTCGAGTTGGTGAACAAGGACTGTAGTACTGGCAAGAGGTCATAAAGAGTGTCATATAGTCTGAATTATTCTTACCATCGATCGAAGTGAGAAGGATCTTTTCTTCTTCAGCTGTGGGGCAGACAATTTGACGGGAAGTCTTGAAGACTTCATCGCCTTCGTAGTTACGCGCTCTTTTTTTGCCATTCCTACCTTTGCTTGAGGATGGCTCTTTAATTTCGGACACTTCGGTTGATGTGAAGATTTTAGTAATTGAAGGTAAAATTGATTTTGCCAATCTAGTTGGAAGGACTGATGAATGCAGGGGATGGCAGTGTTTAAGTAGAGCGTCAGTGGCTTCGATGAAATGAAGGTTGTTATCCCTTTGAGAAGTTATTGAAAACCGAAAGACAACAATGAGTAATAAGAACACGTACGAATTATGTTTCTGCTCCAGTCGACGAGCGAGTATGGAGAATAACCTTCCAGAGTGCGCATCCAACCGATGGGGTAACCTATCTATAGGATGAATAAAGAGAGGGGAAAAGACCGAACAATATGCTTACCGTGTTGTCAGACAGATGAGAAGTTCACAACCGGCGTTCCATAGATGCGGAACCATAGCTATTTCCATGGCGCGAACCGAAGGGTCTACAAAACCTTCAACCTAAAACAGTCAGAAAAAAATACCGCGCAGAGAATAAAGACTCACTTCTTGGTCTGTCGAGCTTGTTAACAATGCTGTAACAAATTTTACCAAATTTCCAATGGGAACTTGCACCGGTCGCTCAACTGCAGCCCTGTTTTCAATGAGAAATTAAGAGGTTGGGATGACGAAATTTTTTTTACTTGAGCAAGTCGCAGAGTATGACTGTACTGCATTGGAGTCTGTCTTTGTTCAAAGGGATAGAAAATTGAGGTCCTTCTCCGGAAGCGGGTCGCGCAACAATTTGAGCTGCATTACGAGTTAATTATCCCCAATTCCGAAATTAATTCAAGAATTTACCTTCAATGAAGGAAGTAGTCCTCAGGGAGTAAAATGCTTCCCAGCCGAAGGCTAATGTCTCTTCCAACGATTTTCTCCACAAGTTTACGGCTCCAACTTTGCCTCCTGTCAGAGGAATGGTCGTGTAAAGTTGAGAGGCAGAATGAAGGATATTTTCATTCGTAAATCCGGTAGGGGATCCGTTCAAGTATCGTAGAGCAAAGGCAGAGAGCGCAGCAGCAGATGCACGGTGTGTAGTGGGATATAGAGGTAAGAGACACATCAAAGTCTCCATACAGAGTACCTTGCAGAATAATAATTAGCTCGTTGTCCGAATTTGACAAATTAGAGCTTACCTTCAACTCAACATCGGAGTGGTTATCCGCAAGAGGTATTAGAGCAGACGAGAACTTGACGACATGAGGTAGAGATACTTGTCTCTGAAATTCGGGGATGTCGGTAGCAGTAGAAAATATGATACGCAGGAGACGTATCGCAGCTTTTATGGTAGGAAGAGGCTCGTTTCTCTTATCATGGAAAGCAAATAAGCTAGAGTATTAGAGGTAAATGAATGAATACGACGGACTGAAAGTACAGGCAATACGGCACCAATCCAAGCTTGGGCAGAATCGATCATCAGGCTCTGAGACAGCAACGACGACTTATATGCCAAGCAAAGACCGGCCCATCTACCCCCTGGCTCTTTTGAATGAAGCAGAGAGTGTATCCTGGTTGTCCATTTAGTTAAGTGCATTGAGGGTTGAAAGCATTCCTTCGTTAAAGTTGATAGACAATAGGGAAGATATCGAACAGCAGACGAATCTGAGGCCAGTTGTATCTGAAGGAGCTGCTTGAGATGGGTAGTTGGCTCCATGTTCACCGAAGACAGTGAACGCGAGCAAAAGCTAATTTTGGAAGTTATACAAAAATCCGAAGCCGTAGCACGCACGGACAAGCACTACTTACCTAAAGTTCCTAAATTGGTAATTATGAACTTCTGAGAGGTTTATGAAATTTCTATTAAATATGAAATTAGATGTGCTCAAACTACTAATGCTACATGTAATAAAGTACAAAACAAACAAAAAGAGAGTTCCCCGAGAAATGCCGATAAATAATACACCTGAAGCGGAGTTGATGCCATTATATTCAGACTAGGAAAGCAGATTGACGATGGGGACTAATGCACTAATGACTCTTGTTAAGCCACTTTTTCAAGTTGGTGTTCCCAGATTTCTCAATGATCGCTTTAATATCATGCCTGTTGACGACACATCGATATTTGATGAATTGTTTTGCCATACTTGAGGGTGTTGCGATCGTGCACATAAATATTTTCGCTGCAACGAGATCTTCAAAAGTCTATGGAGGAACCATTACAATCGCATTCGTATAATTTTGAAATAAGGCTTACGCTCATCAGCACTTCACGGGGGCAACGCATCATGCCAATACTCCCGCCATTGAACTGGACAGGAGCTGATGCCAATGCTCGGACTTGGTCTCTAAACGATTCATATAACATCTCGAATGTGAAGCTCATATGTCCACCAGTGGCAGCATGTGCACTGGCAATCAGCAAACACAATGCAGGATACGATAAATCTGTGACGCGTTAGTGAGCAGATTTGAATCATGCTAAAAATTTCTCACTATTTAGGTGCATCCTGCCGGAACGCGAGCGTTGTATTTCTGCTGATGTAGTCAGAGCTTCAGGTGATAAATACGGCTGACTCGGCGTCAGCTGAATTATGCAAGTTGTCTATAGGTGTTATGAGGTGTTAAAACAACGTAGGATTGGAAGAAGAAACCATTTACCATCATTCGAATGATAACTTTGAAATCTCGTGTGAGTCCAAAGGTTTCATTGACTGTGTTCGCAACACCTTTGTCCTCGAGAAAACATTGCACGCCAGCGGTCCATCGTTGCTTCCATTCTTCTATATGCTCATCTTCTGCGTATACATCAGAAGGCTGCAAAATGGTCTTAAGTGTAGCTAGACTATCTTGCAAGCTACGAGGTGGCGCAGTCCGTATCGTCCTCCCAGAGAAACGGCTCTTGACTCGCTTTTCCAGTAACTGGGCTGTATCAACGCGGCTAGTGACACCAATGACGGCAATGCCTCGGTTGTCCGAGCTTGCACGACAGTTTTGAACTGTGTCCAAGAGGCAGTACAGGAGAGATTGTCGAGGATGAAGAGCAAACAGGTCGAATGCGTCCAGAACCACGATTACCGGACGGCTTAACGTTAAAAGAACAGGAATAAGGGCATGCAAGTGTGAGGAAGGCGGCAATGTCAAAGTTGACTCTCCAGATGCGTGGTCGACGGCATCTAGGAATGGATTCTCGTCTTCATCTGCTTCAGGTTCAGGATTTATGGGGTCAGTTTCTGTATCCGAAAATAGGGCGGTGCCTGTTTGTTGCAGCAATTGAAAGGCAATTTCGCGTAGCGCATGTCTATCTGTGGTTTGGATCCAGCCACAGAGACGAACGATGATGGGTTTGTTTAATGCCACTTGTTCCAGACAGGCATCAACCATCTAACTTGAAATTAGATTTAATAAATCAAGACATTGATATTCATGCCTTACTTGAGACTTTCCACTCCCTCGCGGACCGAGTAAGAGACAGCTATTTCCTTCTGCGCGTAGAACTGTCCCGCCAACTAAATCGGCCAGTTGTTTGGCTGCAATGTTATTCACAGAAGGAGAGTGGGATATGGACGAGGCGATATTCGGGGAATGAAGTGATTTCAGGACTGCAAGCTTGTAAGCATTGAAGCAGGAGTGAAGATGGTCAGGAAGTGGACCTGAAAGGTGCGTAGAGGGAGCAATTTTGGGACGAGATATTTGCTTTGTGGGGGATGAGATGTTCAATTCGTCCGCGTCCTGGTCGTCGTTTTCTTCGGCTTCGACTACGGTATCCTCTGGAGAGGATGCGGTACTGCTAGAGAGATTTCTTGACAGTTGAGGGAAGGCGTTGAGCTTTGGTGTATGAGATTGGTTTTCGTCAGAAGAGAGATGCTTTTCGGGGGAAGGTGAGATGATTCTTCGAGACGCATTAGCCTTGCTACGAGTGCTAGGTGACAAAACCACCTCTCCTACGGATGTAACTCGTGAGACCCGACGATGGTTAGGTGTATTGCCCCCCAACTTTGAGAATACATTAGGAAATTGCTCGACTTGTTGCGTCCGGGAATCAGCGGCTTCTTCTGTTAATACGGTGTCAAGATTTACTGTTGCACGATGGATCAAATATTCAAGCTTACCTGAGTGTATTGTTTCTTGAGCGGCTTGTTTCTTTGAAGTCCTGCCTCTGCGTGCTGTTGACATGACATCTTGTCAGTGATCCCGAAGAGTAGACAAGAGATATCAACTTACCTGAAGGTATTCTTTTCTCAACTGTAGTGTTTTTAGGTGGACGACCTCTAGGCTTTGGTGTCTTCACAGACTCAAGGCTCTCCAGATCCTCAACAGGAGCAGAGGATTGGACGTCCTCTAACCTGGTCAGTACATCCAGAGAAGTGACAGAAAATCCACTCTCACCGATACCAGCGGCCTCTTTCCTCTGCTTCCTAGGTCTGCCTCTGCGAGCCCTCGGTGTTGCATACACCAACTCTTCTGTAACCTTCAAAGAGGCAGGCGGACAGACACGAATTGTGTTCGTTTCGTCAGGAAGGTAATGGGTGTCTTCTAGAGGTCCTTCATCCACTAGGGCGGGTAAAACATCTAGCTCGTCATTGCTCTCATCTTCAACAGCGTCTACTTCAATTTTGGCTTGTTCGGCGCGTTTTCGTGGAGTTGACTGGGCGCGACGCGACGCGACTTTAGGCTTCGTAGGCGAGGATAACGGGGTTTGAGCCGGTACTTTGCTTGAACGCAGCTGGCGCTTGCTAGCAGGTTCATCGGCCACTACAATTGCGGCGCGTTTGCGTTTGGGCGGCATGTGGAATGCGTTTGAGTAAGAAGATGGCCGGAAACAAGATCGAGCGTGACGGATTGAGTGGCATCGAATCACGTCCAAATTCGGCCCGATCATGTCCGCTTCACCATGGTCACAACAGGCTTCAACAGCGAGTCGACCTAGTCTTGTCTGATTTGAGTAGCCTCGTGACCAGGCCCTCTAAAAGAGGAGTGTCGACCTCCGGAGGAATCCTCGTTAGAGGGCCTGGTTCAGATGACGACATTTTATCAGTGAACTCCAAAGCCCGGCGGCCATCATCGGCATTGCCACGCGATTGCCACTTATGGGACCGACTCGACGCGCGCAGTGATGCGTCTCTTGTACCTTTGCGCGCAACCTCGACAGCATGCATGTTGGCCATCTTTTCTTCCCATAAAAGGTGGAAAGAACAAGTTGAATAATAGACTACATAGATACGGATGCATATAGCTTGAAATGCACGTCAAATGTGGCTATATGCACTCCCTAATTCGCATAGCATCACGCCTCGAACAACTTGGGGTTTTCGTGCCTCAAAATCTACCTTGAGCCTCAAAATCAAAGCGCTTAGAATTAGGATTCTTGTCGAGGTAGATTTATACCTGACAACAGAGAGTTCTTATGATAGCGACGGTGCGATAGTGAACTCGCGTGTTGTGCGTTTTGTCCCGCCGAAGTTGCCGAAGTGCGCGCGTCGAGTCGGTCCTATATCGGGAGATTCTCACGAAATGCCGATGATGGCCGCCATCAAAAGTGGAGCTTCTGGAGTTCACTGATGAAATTTCGCCGATTGAACCGGCCCCTCTATCGAGGATCCCCTGCAAGGGTCGATTTCCTCTTTTAGAGGGGACGGTCACCGGCCTATGATTTGAGAGCCCTTTGGTGGTTGGGTCCGTTCGGTCGTAAAAGTGGAGTAAATCCGATCGGCTTTAGACAGCACCATCACGTGTAGTGTGCACATGACCGCTCTCAACGGAGTCAACGCGCGTCGCGTTGAGCCTGAGGGCAAATTTCGAAAAGCTCTTACTATTAGCTCGTTGCTCAATGCTCAGCGCTCAGCGCTCAGCGCTCAAGCACTCACATCGCTCACATGCATGCCGTTGGGCTCGCAGACCTCTCACGACGCCTTTACTTGGATCTCTACCTTAGGGCGTACCGTCATCCGCGAAATCATCGAAGCTCAACCTTGCTAGTAAGTCGAACAGCCCATATAGTCATTGCTGGTGTTGCATGTCTGATGTCGACTACAGGAGTGGATTCCGTGAACATATTTCTTCCAGGGGAAATGGTGGTGTCGCTGGCAAGGAAGTTGACTTCGTCAGCATTTTCCTTCAAAGGTTGGAGGATGGTTCCAAGGTAAGGCTTTGTTTGCCCATTAAGCATTGACTGCACCGACCCGCTGATGTCTTTTGCTCCGTGCAATAGGACGAATTGTGCCATCTCGCTTGGTCTCTTCCAGCAGCAAAAGCTTCTTGAAAAACCTTGAAACAGACCAACTGGCCCCATCCAGAGCATCAAGCACTGCTTCGATCTTGTCTCTATCATTTCGAGGACTGGAATGGGTAGCTGGTGTCCCCAACCGACTGTCAGCAGCTCTTGCAGGGGTTTACAGCGGTGTAAAATGGATTGCTGGATGGTTTGAACTTTGGAGGTCCTTGAGCCTCGCGAAAAGTATTTGTAGGATCCATGGTGGTTGACGTATCTTTAGAGATATATATTGCAAAAATTTCTATGTACGCTATGTCCCTACAGTGCTCTTAAGACATTGTTTTAGTTCTCTTCACCTGGCGCGTCCCCTATGTTATGAAGCACGTGATCGGAAATCTATGTGTATTTTGAAGGAGAAATCGCCGACAAGGCCGAACGGACCCACCCACCAAAAGGCCCTCAAATCGGAACAGACCTTATATATACAGATCGATTGTCATCTGTTATTTGGTCTGTTATAAGAGACTAGAGTCGACCACCTTCAATCGGATAGACAACACACAGCATTCCACCAGAGAGATACGCAGCAATATAATTCTGCTAAGTCAAATATCTCCAGATCACGAGTTCCTCATGTCGAGACAGGAGCAACCTCCCGCACATCAAGATCATGACCCGCAAGAGTATCTAGAGCTTTCCGCGTTCAAGGTGCGCTCGTTACTCCTGTTCCACGGAAGAAGCTAACTTATGCTGCTCAGGGGAAATTTGACGTAACAGAATTTGTCGGACAAGCATCAGAGAAACTAATCGCAGAGTCCAAAGCAGACAATGGACGTAGGTGGACTAGTCCGCATTGTATATCCGCTACTCTGTACTCATCATTTCTTCTAGCGTTTGACCCTAAGCCCTTCATAAGGTCCTTTGAGGCCGCAGTCGACAAACTCATTGCGGTTAGGAAAGATGTCCAAGCGAAGACGGAACAAATGGAGAAGTCTGTCCGTGTAGCTGAACGGGAGTACTCAAAGAAAATGGCGGAGTTGACAAAGGGTTTCGAGGTATGGATGCTTTTTTTTCTTGGTTTCTGGCCTTATTTGACACCTGTGCAGGCTGTTGGAAACTCTTTCTCTGGTATGGAAAGTCGTATGAATGAAGTCAGTAGCACAGCCATTCGAATAGGTGAGTCGCAGCACTTTCGTGTTATCATCTGGTTTACAGTAGCAATAGGTGATCAATTGGAGACTGTTCATGTTGAGCGCCAACGAGCACAAGCTGCATACGACCTCATTGATTTCTACAACCAATTTAGTAAAGGTGATACAAGCAGACTGGACGCTCTACGCAAAGAAGGTAGGGCCGGCAGGCGCCAAGTAGCGGTGGTTCTGCGACGCTTGAACACTGTTGCCAAAGAAGTGGATTTGCCCAATTCCGATAAGGTCAGAATAATCTATTGAAAAAATGAACTTTTGTTCATCCCTGCCTTCAAGACTAGGGAAAATATAGAAAAATATTGCGAGAAATTCGAAAAGGAAATGCTCAATCTATTCGACCGCTGCTACCGTAAAGGAGATCCCAAATTGATGCATGTATGTGTTATGTTGATTCAAATCTTTAGGCATTAATTTCCATTTCCAGCATTGCGCCCAAACACTTCTTGAGTTCAATGGAGGCGCATCTTGCGTTCAAGTGTACGTCAACCAACACGACTTCTTCATAAACAATGTCCGCGAGGCGCCTGCTCCAGTTGACACTGCCCTGTGAGTATGTTTCATCTTGCACTCGGAAGTCATGTAACGTAATGTTTTCTTTACGCAAGGTGGCAAACAATAGGCGATCCCAACGCCAGTCCTCCAAAATATGAAGCTGGGTTGACTGACCTTTTCGCTGAGATCCGGACCACTGTCGATACGGAGGCTCAAATTGTCAAAGCCGTGTTCCCAAATCCTCCCGTTGTCATGCAAGTTTTCCTGCAACGAGTATTCGCTCAATCGGTATATGCGTTGCAGTACATCTTTTCGATATTCACGCTCAAGATGGTCTTTTTAGATTCAACAGCACATGGAACAGTTACTTCATAAAGGAACCGATATTTCCGACCTCGCATACCTACGTGTCTTGCAACTTGTGCACATTCAAGCGTCCGCCTTGGTTGAAGATCTAAAAGCACACGAACTACCCCACACTGCATCACGCACACCATACGAGGCAACAGAATTTCGTAGATCGTTGACTGGCTCTGCGCCTGTAACAAGTTCCGCACCTTCGGCTGCGATTAGCACAATGTTAGAAACTGCCATGGAGGAATTGTTTGTGCCTTACACCGAAGGCCAGCGATACATGGAACGCGAAACGAAGAGCTTGACCACATTATATGCAGGTCTATTGGCCAACTTTGCACGATATCATGTTAGTAGTTCCCTCAAATCAAGTTGGACAACTCATTAAAATTTGCCTTCATTATAGCAACGGACACAAAAGGGCAAGTCATCTATGTTTGATCGGATGGTAAACCAAATCAGCGCCGCAACAAATACAACTACGACTGGAGGCGCAAGCACAACATCTGCCACAGCCGCGGCTGCCCTCATGCGATTTGGAGTGATGAATTCAGATCGCAGTAACGACAAGTCACCTGAAGAACCTATCAGGGAAGAAGATGGTGTTCTAAATGTTGATATTGCCGAAAAGATGCTGAAATGGCATGCTGAAGCCATCGGTCGATGCGTCGAATTGAGCCCGCAAAATGATGTGTAAGTTGTCTAGACAGTTCCGTGTCGAGCCAGATACTAATGTGTACCATAAGGCCTAAGAACACGTCTACACTTCTTCGAGTTTTGGCTGAAGCAATTGGTACTTCTTATGTTGACATTGCTCTCGAGACGTCAGTGTCGTCTCCTTTGAACTTTGAACTTTTATTCATGAGTCTTCGCAGAGCTCAAGTACGATTGGAAGCTGCAGATACCAAGACCGAACCCAGCATGCAACCACTAACAGTCGTGAAATGCATCGATCTTATCTGTCATCTCTGGCAACAATATGTCAACATCGCCCTGCTACCCCTCGCCAGCTCATCCGTAACCATCCGACGAGAGATGGTAATGTTTAACAACCAGACCGTTAACAGAATGGAAATGGGAGCAAACACACTCCTTCAGCGCATTACCGACGGTGAGCTTCTAGTACCTCGATTCATTTATTTTTGTTAATCCTTCGGTTACCGCAGCAATTATAAACTGGCTGGCGCTTCAATTGACTAAACAGAAGCGGAATGACTTCAAACCGCGCAACGACGATCTGTCCTTTGCGCGCGTGAACACCGAACCTTGTGTTGCATGTTGTGAAAGTCTCGAAAAAGTGCGAGACGCAGCAAAGCAAAACCTGAGCGGAAAGAACCTAGAAGTGTTCTTGACCGAAATCGGTGTTGCTTTCCACAGGTAAGTTTCATTCACGAACTATCAACTCAATTTGCTCACTGCATGAATCTGTTAGTCTACTTTTGGACCATTTGCGCAAATTCCCTGTAAGCGCTACTGGAGGACTCATGCTCGCTAAGTTTGTATTCCATTTTGTAGTCTTGCTCCCATATCTAATCGTCGTATAGGGACCTCAAATCATACCAAGACACAATCAGCAGCTTCGGTATCCCAGCCCTCCACGAACGCTTCGAATTCATTCGCCAACTTGGAAACGTCTTTCTTGTGCGACCTGAAATTCTGAAATCCTACATCACGGAAGGCTACCTCGGCCGCATTGATTCCTCTCTGCTCAAACCTTACCTATCTCTGCGCAGCGACTGGGGTCAATTCGAAAAGGGCTTCGATTCAGAGGCGCTCCCAGAGACTCAAGGTCCCGGCTTGCGCGACCGCTTCGCCCGTTTGAGCATAATGATGAAGGACTTGGAGGGCCTAAAAGTCGACGGTCTCTCAATGGGCACTCTGGCAATGCCTACTATCCCGTCTGGTTTGACAGGAAGCTTCTCCAGGCAATTTGGATCATCGAATGGGTCATGATTCGTAAAAATTGGTATTGGATTGTACTATAGACTTGTAAATGCATAATTATTCACCAGTGAAAATTGGGCGGCGCTTCTCTCGGAATGCTTCCAGAGCCTCATTACGGTCTCGAGAAGTAAGAAGTGTCTCATACGAGGCACGTTCGAAATCAAGACCTGCAATACCATGTCAGGAAGGGGAAACGAAATGAAGATAACAAATTACCTGTTTCCAGAGGTAAATCCTCCGACCTGGAAATTGCTTGCTTTGCTGCCCGGAGAGCTAATGGCGCTACAGGAGGATATTAGTGGGATGCAAGGTAACAGAAACTAAAAAAAGCTCACCATTTTTTGAGATGGCTTCAGCCAACTGGACAGCGCGATCAAATCCAGTGGACCCAGGTTCAGAAACATAATTAACAAGACCTATTCAGCAAAGAACCTTCAGTGAGCCTATCACCCATAAATAAAGTACAGTCTTACCCCATTCCAATGATTCTGCAGCGGTCAACATCCGGGCTGTGAATATCAAATCCTTCGCTTTTGAGGGTCCCAGCAACCTCGTTGCCCTCTGGGTTCCACCAGCACCCGGAATAATTCCAAGCCCTGTTTCAGGTAAGCCTATTTTTGTTACGTCGTGTCCTAGACGCCTCGAAGGTTAGAAATATTGTTGCACAGAATAAGGCGGCTCCGATTCCACACAACTCACCAGCAACTCGAAGGTCACAGGCCAAACTTAGTTCCAACCCTCCCCCAAGAGCTGGTCCATCAATGGCGGCAATAGTTGGCATCGGGAGCGACTCCAGTTTCCCTAGCGCGTCGCGTAACTCTGCAAGAAATCTGGCAACTTGAGGTTGGGACATTGTGCGTCTCTCAGCAAGATCCGCGCCAGCGCAGAAAGACCCAACAGTCGTCGAACGTAGAATTAAAACTCGAACGCTATTAAAATATCGATTTAGACAGATCAGAGAATATGAAGTAAAGCCCCTACCTTTTGTCATAATGGGCAATTTCCAGGCTTTCTCGCAGTTGCTAGGTTGCAAACGGTTGGGCGCGACACGGAGATAGGCAGTTTATATTCATACCTGGAGAAGGGTGATGGAAATCGCGTTTCTACTTTGTGGTCGATTGAGAGAGAGGCACGTTATTCCTGGATGACTTTCCAAAGGCTCCAGAAAGACCTGCTGTGAAGCTTGCACTTGCAAGAATCGCAGGTTCCGTCCAAGTGAAAGACTTGGTCGAAATCTGGAAACACTAGTTCTGGCTGCAAGAAGGACACTCATGGTTCGCGTTCAAGAGTATACACACTCGGTAGTAGTGGCTATCTGTAGCTCCGGAGCCATCAGTAGGATGTCATGAGACACCATGCCTTCCACGATGGCCAACGCAGGGAACTGTGTCGCATTTGGCAACGTGAGAAATGTAGACATCCAAAAGAGGGCAATATGCCCATGTATAGACAATATAATATTATATGAGAGTGAATTAAGGTTAGGGTTAGGACCACGAAAACACAAAAAAAGAGCCCGCCCAGCCAGAGTGGCCGGAGCGGGACAGGGAAATATTGAGACGGTGCATGAGCCTAAGCCCATACAAGCCGCAGACACCCCCTGAGGACAAGGTCGCCGTGCTATGGGGGATTTCCACGGCCCACAGACCCAGGTACATGAAGGGGCCTATGCCATCAAGGTAAGTATGACTTGTTCATGTCTCAGCGATTCCTATTTATACTTTCCTCGCGCGCACGGACCAGCTGCATGTTGTGGGGCCAACGTGACTCTCCCACTCCCGACTTCCATCATCCTCGTTCCTCCAAATCCTCTCCATTCGCCATAGGCACAAGGTATGAATTACTGACATCCTGAAATAATACAGATACTCTTAAATATTGACCTTGTTCGTCGCTTGCTTCTCCTCTGGTTCATCGAAACAATTGATATCCCACACTGGCTTGTTGGTTGTGAGCGGGACGTTGAATCTGCGACAAAAGTTCTTCAGCCATTTGGCGAGCTCCAATGGCAGAAAAACCTACCGCGTCCTATTATTACCCGCACCAATCGCTGTGATTTTCTCGTAGTCTTCTGGGCTGAGTTGGACTTGCTTGAAGTTCGAGATAATGCGATCCTCTTGCACACTCTTGGGAATCACTGAGTAGCCTCTGTAGACACCCCATGCAATGAGGACCTGCGCAGGCGTCGCGTCCAACTTCTTGGCAACCTCAACAACGACAGGATGATCAGTCAGTTTAGGCTTTCCGAATACTGTATACAAGACAATCAGCATACACTCTAAAGCTTGGACAAGTCACCAACCGTTGTTTCCGAGAGGACTATACGCTGTTATGTGGATGTTCTTCTCCTTGCAGTATGCGACTAGGTCGTCTTGGGGAAGGAGAGGGTGCGCTTCGACTTGGTTGGTGATCTATTCAAGTGGATGCAATGTCGTTCTATATCCTCTTTCACAGTCAAAAAAAACTCGACTTACGGGCACGACTCCAGTAGCCTTGATAATGCCTTCCAGGTGTTCAATTGTGAAATTCGATACACCGACAGCCTTGACCTAAAGAGTGTAATCACCAAGATTGATTTCCACTTAGCCATACACTCTACTGCGATACATACCTTCGACTTGGGAAGTTTCAGCATCGCCTTCCAGGTATCGACCAGGGTAACATCGTTATCAATCTCGACTTCGCCTGCAATGGTAGGGTGAGGCGGAAAGAGTCCTTGGCCGGGGGTGAATGCAATAGGCCAGTGAATCACTAAAAGCTCCAACCTCAACAATCCCTCCTTACTCCACACAGCGGAGTCGGACTCACAGTATAGATCGACGTAGTCGAGGCCGAGCTGCGACAACGTGGCATCGAGCTCCTTTTCGACTTCCTCTGGTCGGTGACCAGAGTTCCACAATTTCGACGTGATGAATAGTTCCTCCCGCTTGACGACGGACGGAATTACTTTCTTCAACGCGGCGCCGACCTCATCTTGGTTCTGATATACCATCGCCAAATCGAGGTGGCGGTACCCATTCCTCACGGCGATCTCAACCTAGACAACATATCAGATATTGACTTTTCTGTCACATATCAACCGCTAGACGCCCAATCCCTTTCTCTACCACAATTAGAGAGTGCTAAAGACGAACTCACTGCTTTTTCGACCTCCTTAGGCTTCGACATCCATGTTCCCAAACCGATCTGGGGGATCTTCGAGTTATCGGCAAGCGTGAGGTAATTCCCGAAAGACATAGTGTTAGCAATAAAGTAAGTCGGCGAGCGAGGTTGGGGGTGATAGACACTGCTTATCAGCTCTTCTCCTTTCTGCCCAGCTCTTTATATGGCCCCGGATGACTCCCCCGAAGCTACTGCGAATCGCCTGCTTCTCTCGACGAGGACTACTGGGGAGCGGTCCGCCCAAACGGTCCGTGTCACCGCAGGACTTGCACCAGGCGACCTCATCGACACCGACGTCATCATTCTTCCTTGTATAGGCCCTAGTCATAGGTTCGTCGGACCGTTATCAAATTTCCACTTTCCATTCACTCTTGAGCGCTTGATTTTACGAAAGATTGCATCCATGTTTTCTTCCATCACGCATTGCTGCTGTGTCTAAAAGCTTCGATGCAAACACGAACTCTTGAAGACCATATTATGGAATAATAATAGTACATGTTCCAGTTCCATATTCATCGCAAATTCAGGTCCGCGCACTCATTGTCGAGGGCATTCAATAGAACTTGCTTTCATTCTTCTCGGTCGATAATATCAACGCGCCACATCGTTTTCCGGTCAATGTAATCCACCTACGGGTCAGAACCCCTTCAATTCGATACAAGTCACACATTTAGATCTATAACGCCTCGCACGGCTTCGAGGTCGAAGTCGACAGCCTTGAAACACGTAGACTCACTATCAGTGATCACCATCAAGCGGACAGACGGTGATGTGATAACAGGGAACCCATGTGCGCATGTTAGGCGTGCATATCGAACGCATGAGGTGATGCATATGATGAAACATGTGTTGCAGTGGCACGGTCATTTCCCGCTGATGCGTCGGTCAAGACTCAACATGCCTGGATGCCATTCTAAGCAGAGCTTGCAGCGGGGAATACTGGAGAACACAAGCCATCTAAAATATAGTAGGTGATTGTGCCATCATAGCGATCTATGATATATACGATGTCCACAACAGATTCAGTTGAGTGTACCGGATTGACAGCACAACGAGGTTTGAATGAAACGCCGCGCCACGGACCAAAAATATTCATGTGCAAAGCAGTGTGTGTTAGGATGGAGTTGCTAGTTCCTGACTGTAGAACGTAGGAAAATCATAAGTTGAATGTCATACCTGAGTACTTTATTTGAGCACTAATGGTGTTGTACATTTACAGGTTGTGTCAGAACGGTTACGGTACATGCGAAATAAATAAAAATATAGACAGGGCACGTACTCTACAACAAAGGATATCCGAATTAAAATCCGAAGCACTATATCGAGTGGTTAAGATGATAGAAAATGATGACAATCGCCCGGAATGTACCACTAAATATTTATAAAGCGTACCCAGACGTAGGCGGTTGGCCAGCAATACCGCCGTAGAACGAATCAATTGATTGCTGATAGGACTCCCGTGCTACAGGAGTGCGTCCGACTGGATTTCGGAAGGACATAGGCGCAGTAGTCTGTCGAGCAGCCTGCGTCTCGGAGGGCGAAATGTATCGCGCAGGAGTTGTAGGTTGGATATAATAATCGGGATGTTGTACAGGGAGGGAGGGTTGCACGATGCGCTGACTCTGTTCGGCTGCACTGAGGAAGGGGTTTGAATAATCAACGTCACGCGTAGCGAATGGGTCCATTGGTGCGGCGGTGATACTAGGCCCAGGCGAGTTGCGGCCAGAGTCCGAGAATTTTTCAAATAGTTCTTCATGAAGGATATCCTGTTTCTTCGCAGTGCGGCGTTTCAAATAGCTGATAACCGCCACGGCTGCTATCGCCAACAACACCAAGGAAACGATCACAAATGTGGCCGCTACTGCGCCTTTATTTTGCCAGAAACTGTGTAATGCAAATGTCGGTGAATAAGTGGTCAAAATTCGGCGTTTACACCGTAATATACTTACCCAGAAGATTTGGCTGCGGCTGCGGCTGCAGATTCAGATTCACTGTTGTTGGACGGTGATGCATTAGAAGCCGGAGAGGGTAGTGATGTCGTTGTCGCGACGGGTGGTAATTGCAAAGCATTTGTTAGCACATTGAGAGTTGTGGCAGGTTGTGGACTGAGAATATCTGAGAGAGGGAAAATAGTCGGCACTGGCACTGGAACCACAGATAATGTAGACCTGGTAGTTTTAGTAATGGATGTCGTCGAAGTCCTATGATATAGAGCGTCAGTTTATCGAAATAGAGTTGGATTTGTATTTGACATACGAGGATGGCGTAGGACTACTACTACTTGTAGAGGATTGAGAGGTTGATTCAGTTGAACTTGAAGTTTGAGATGAGGTTCGATCCGAAGACGTCGTAGATGTGATCTCTGAGGTCTGCTGGGACACCGTGGATGACCGAGTGGTCGTAGTTGAGGTGGACGATGACAGCGAGGATGAAGTGGTGCTACTGGTGGTTGCAGTGCTTGATTGAGACGTAGTAGACGATGCTGAAGTCGACGAAGTGCTGGAGCCAGTTGTCACTGTGGTTGTTGAAGATGTAAAGTCATCTCTACGACCAATAAACTCCCGTCGGTTGCGTATGCTAGTCGAACGTGCCTCCGAGTCTCCAGAAATTACAATAAGGACAGAAACACAAGCAAGGACAGTGAGCGCAATGAGCGTATGAACGCGACTGGACGACCTGCGAACTGTCGCGTCCATATTCCGGCACAAATGTGTCCACTGAGGTCTGTGACACAAAATTTGTCCTGCAGAGGGCGCAGAAGGGCAGTGAAAGAAAGAAAGGCGAAGGTGGAGAAAACGGGCAGATGAGAAGGCTATTAATTGATTCCCATAAGTACCGATTGTGCACATATGTTAATGGGGCAATGTGGTTAGTTACCATTGTTACAATCTCCATATGGACACGACAATTAATCGAGAACACAGTTGTAATCATCCTCCGACAGTGGACGGAGTCATCGTACACGTTCATATGAAAAGACGGTGATAGAATCACCAATCACTCTTTGACTCCTTCTGCTCGTCTTTCATGTCTCGACGGACTAAAAGGCGATGCCTGTCGCCCCAACACCTCAGTAGCAAAGGCATGGGAAACCTGCCCATCTCCGACGGCTTTCAGCTCGATGCATAATTGCTGCAGATCCCCGTTATCAAGGAGCTTCGCCATCTCATCTTCCTGAACTTCGCCTTTGGTCCGTTTGCACAACTTCTTCACAATTTTCTTCTTATTCTGCAAAGATGGATCAGGTGAGATATCACTTTGAAGAGAAAGAGCTTAATACCTTTTCATCCAGCCTCAACCAGACATTGGCAATCTGATTCTCAGTATTCTGGACCCTTGCCCACTGCAAAGCTCCAACATAAAACCAGTTATCCTGATAGAGTCTAGTTCATCAACTACTTCAATCTGAACAACAATCTGCAAGACATACCTCGGTTGGAGGGAACAAAAAAGTGTGAAACACTGTGCTGACTGCTTTATGCTTAAAGATATACTTCTCGAGATTCCGGTTGACCTGAATGCCTCCCCAATCAAGGAGAAAACTTCTTCCTGGAAGGTCAACCAGGATAGGGTCATATACACAAGCTACAATCTTCCTCTGCGCAATTTCAAAGATCTGTAACCGCATGCTTACATCTGTAGACGACGAGAGGCTGCCCAAATCAAATTAATGCCTTTGACTGACATGTCATAGACGATGAACTCACCTAGACAGTGAATTCATCTTATAAAATCATGTCATTCAATGGTCAAGACATCATCAAGAATTAATGTGCATTACATACCTTATCTTCGTCAAGTGTCAAGCTGCTTCCAAGCTTCGTCAACGCGATTGGGCCATGTTGAAGAACCGAAACACCCGGCGGATTCTTGAAATGAATTCTCAAAGGCTCTGGTGATGTCTGACTGCCGGTTGGGCTCTGTGCTCGCAATAACACCTCAATAGAAGACACAAAAGAGCTGGAATGCTCAGAAACCGGAGAGAAAAACTTGCTCCTTAAAGAATTAACTGACCCACTAGCAGCTGACCGTGCAGGCGACACCCGACGACTTCTGGCTGGAGACGTAGAAAGAGAGGATAATGCGCTGAGATTGAGCCTTTCTGGACTGTGGGAAGGAGAGAACGGGGTACTAGCGCCCATGCGCACGGTCTTCTCACTGTCAGACGAAGAGTCGTCAGAGTGGTTGAGCTCTTCACCCAGGGCCTCTTCAATTTCCCTCTGACTAAGTCCCCCGTTGCCTCTTGGGCTGGACATATCCGGCTGCAAAAGGGCGGTAGTAATCAGCTATGGGCACAAATAATGAATGTGGACTAGGAAAGCATTTACACGTTCACCTAGAAGGTCCCGAATAACCTTCCTGGCATGCTTGAGCTTTTGAAATGCCATATTTCTCGCTTCGACTGCGTTGTTGACCTCGGGTTTGTGTCGCTCTAACTTGTTCTCCAGTTCGACATTCTGAGCTCGCAGCCACTTGGCGCTGTTCACGGCTTCTTTATGAGCAGCTTGAATTTCTTCGAAGCGCTGCCTCCACTGGACATCAGGGTCATGCGCTTCCATACGCTCCGCCAGTTGAAATAGGCGCGCTTGGGTGTCTGCCAGAGCATTTGCAATTCCAAAAATCTGACGAGCGTCATGAGGGTTGTCCTAGAAGTAAAGCAACGAACGTACCTCTTCTTTGAAGGACTGCTCATTGGAGGTTGTTAGCAAGGACATTTCGGCTGCAGGTTGTCTGGAATTCGTGCCACTGTCGATACTGTGGTTGATATACTTCCGCAATGAGATAGACCCGATCGGGCTATGATCTGCTTTAACGTGGTTTGCGCATGATTGGTTCGGCCCGCGCCTATCCTCTCCTCCTATCCTTGAATTTCCATCCGCACTCCTTATCTCTCCCTGGTCTCTTCCTGCCTCCATGTCTATCTCTAGCAAGCTCCTCGTCGACATTCACACCCACGTCTACCTCCCCAGGTATACCTCTTTGCTGAGGTCGCGCTCTACGGTGCCCTTCATTCGTCCGACCACAAATTCTGAAGGAATTGCAGAGGACCGGCTCCTTATTCTCGATCATGAGCCAAGCGGAGGTCGTCCTATCGGCCCCCAGTACTGGGACAGAGAAGGTTTGTTCCTCTGCCAGTGTTTCCAGGAACCCTGATATTCAACCTCGTCCAGAAAAACTCAAGTTCATGGACAAGCATGGCATCGATGTGTCGATAGTGAGGTAGATGATCGGCCTCAAGTCGGATCCTGTTATCTGCGATGTTCATTGGTCCTATCCTTCCCTATCTCTGTAGCACTGCAAACCCATGGTTGGACTTTCTCCCGGCGTCGCAAGCACACACTCTGGCCTCAGAGTTGAACAACGACCTGGAGGATTACTGCGCCACCGCTCCTATAGTCGCCAGCCATCAAATAAAACGGCTCTATGGTTTTGGTCTGTTGCCCTTGGTCCCTGAAATAACAACGTCTGCGCTGTTGGACATCGTGAAGCAGATTGGTTCATTGCCTCACCTTCGAGGTTTGATTATGGGCACTCGTGGAATTGGCAGAGGTCTCGACGATGAAGCCTTGGAACCCGTATGGGCTGCCATTGAAAAGGCTGGCCTTGTCGTCTTTCTCCATCCTCACTATGGCGTCGACGGTAGTGCATGGGGGGATAAGGATAATGGTCACGTACTTCCCCTAGCTCTGGGCTTCCCGTTCGAAACTACAACCGTGAGTATACAAACGCTATCTATTTTTCACCACTACCATCGCTAAAATTAAATTATCATTGTAGGCAGCAACGCGGCTCATCCTGTCAGGCGTATTTGATAAATTCCCATCTTTACGACTTCTGTTGGCGCACTCAGGCGGCGCGCTTCCTGCCTTGTCTTCGCGCCTGGCCTCTTGTATCGACCATGACCCGGTGGTAGCCTCCCGACTGAAGCACGATGCAAGATACTATCTTGGTAAATTATACCTTGACGCAGTGGCGTACGGCTCAGAAGAATTGGGCTTCGTCAGCGATGTGATCTCACGGGCTGATAGATACGAGACCGGAGCATCTGTGAACGTCGCCCCCAACCGAAGCGCTGGGAGCAAGCGCATGGTTTTCGGCACCGATCACCCCTTCTTCCCACCACTTTCATCATCGGAAAAATGGAAGAGCGTCACTGAAAATCTCGAGGCTATCGAAAGTGTTCTAGGTTGGACCGAGGAGGACAAGAACGGCGTTCGTGGGGGAAACGCCGTTTCTTTGTTCGATCTAAATAAATAACGGCGATATACATATTTACATGTATACCAACGGACTGCCTTCTTTTTTCAGGCCTTGGGTTTTTGAATTTTCAAGCTGAAGTCAATGTGTTGCACGGATTGATGCACGACGCTCGTGCTTAAGATATCGATATCTACGACTTTCGTAAGAATGTTATCTGTGGTAGATGCAAGACTTTTCGACGAACCATTAATAGCCCTTTCCTGTAAATTGGATTCTGTGATATTTCCGCTCGTCTCAAAGAGAAATTTCCTCTGGCCTTTCCACTTCTCCTTCAATGATCTGGCGACCTTGACCAATTCGGCGCCTTCGATATTATCCAACATGATGATATCTGCGCCAGCATCGATAGCCTCGTCTGCTTCCGCCTCGGAGCCAACTTCGACGTCTAGCAAAAGACTAAATCCACCAACTTGACGAGCTTGTTGAATCGCAGCGGTGATTGAGCCTATTTTTAAAAAAATAGGCATTTCTATCGAGAGGAATAAAGCAGACGTTAATCACCAGAAGACCAAATATGATTATCCTTCAGCATGATCATGCTTGAAAGATCGTGACGATGAGGATCAATTCCACCGACTACCATTCCATACTTCTCGACCAGGCGGAATCCTTGAATTGGTTGTTAACGCGATCCTATATCAACTAGACGAAAGCCAACCTGGTGTTGTCTTGCGCGTCCCAGCGATTGTACCAGTGAACCCATAGCCTCTGGCCAAATCCTTAATCCTCTTCGATCTTAATTGCAGAAAGTGAGTGAAATCCCGGCGTATCGAAGTGTTTGATTTACTTGGTGGCGATCCCACTGCACCGCGCGAGCAAGTTGAGTGCTATCCGCTCCCCGAGAAGCAGAAACCGAGCTTTGCCCTTCACAGTCGCGATATGCTTCACAGGCTCAAAAACGTCTCCCTCCTGGACATGCCATTCCACTCTGTGGCGCACAGACGGTTAGATAAGATGAAGGACCTCGTAAATGGCTGATGTCAAGGTCTGCAGGTAATCTGACCCACTTACTCGCAACCCAGCTGAGCAAATATTTCAGTGACGAAGGGGGATCCCGCAAGGACCGCAGGGTTGGAGCCTTTCCCCAAGAGAAATGCCTCGCGCTCGACCTCGCCGACGACATAGCCTCCGTAATCGAACGATGGCGTATCCTCTTCGAGCCAGCCGGCAACCTGCTGCTTCCAGCTTGGTGGAAGCAGATGCGCGTAAGAATTTTGGCCAGACATGAGTCAGGAAGCAAGGGGTTGTTGGACAAATGTGGGTGCAGGAAGGAAAGACGAGCTATAATTGGAGATCCGGAAACGCGTGATATGGCTCGGAGTGTTGGTCCGCCGCTCGTTCCGCTGCCTCACCCGTCAGTGTTACTCGCGGCACCGCTCAGAAGCACGACATCGTAGTTTGCTTTTTTCCCTCCCTTCGGCCAGCTTCTGGAATTCAACGAGCGCATGTATCGAAAATAAACATCCAACGTTGTTCAATTCAAAGCCCTAGTAGGTTGACAACATCATATGCCCTGAAATCACCTAAGTATTCGCCATAGGTTTGGCTAATGGACTATACATACAACAGTCCCTTAGCTAGAAATTGGAAAGGTTCTGTTCCCCAGCCCAGTCTAAGATAAGAAGGCACACTCAGATACGAGGTCACCATTCCCCTTTCTTCCGCCCCCGCTGGCATCATGTCTTTTGGAGCGTTGACGCATTCGGTCCTACGTCGATTCATATCTCGTTCCGGTTCCGCAAATACTAGTAGGCACGATGCAGCACCTGCAGTGCCGTACCAAGCAAATACATCCAGCCTCACAGCACGTCTCTCCGATGTGTTTTCGCGTACATACCTTCGATCTGGATTTCACAGCATTCGGTGGTCCGCCCGTTCACTTTCAAAAATTTCATCTGCGATTTGTCAACGGCCATGGTAAAACTCCATGGATAGATGAGCAGACGGCAAGTTGAAATGCAAGGTCCCAAAATAATTCCAAAATCTTATTTTATTTTTGCTTTGCAGTACCAGGAATTATTCGCCCTATCGCAGGCTCTCCCCGGCCCAGCGTCGACCAAGATGCTGTTCAACATAGCACAGATTCACGCAGGTCTGCTACCTGCCCTATTTGTCTTCTGCCTATGGTCGCTCCCGGGGTCCATTGCGATGTACGGGCTATCTCTAGGAGTGCAAAAGATCGGCTCCCTGGCCCAGCATACGCACTCCTCTCCGGAATCAATGCCGCAACCGTTGGAATCATCGCCCTTGCCGCTGTACAGCTCTCGAAAAAGGCCATCACAGATCCTTTGTCAAGGTTATTGGTCATCTTTGGGGGCTGCTTCGGATTGTGCTACAACGCGCTGTGGTACTTTCCAGTGTTACTCGTATTTGCGGGCCTAGTCACGGTGGCATGGGATCTAGCAGCTCAGCCAAAACTAAGAAGATGGCGAAACGCACGGAGAGCGTCATCTTCGCCGCCTGGAATTACGATAGCAGCAGAGACAGGCATTCCAATGGATCAATTCAAGGCAGAGACAGACCGCACCGGAAGTCCCGGCCCACTTCGTAGACAGACGGCCGGGGCAGCGCTTAATTTTCAGGAGGGAATAGAGCAAGAGCCAGTCTCTGTTCAACGTTCAACGTTCAGCCTGCACGAGTTGATATCTTCGCGCACAAGATCCAAGTCAAGATCGGGATCGCCATCGTTCTATCCTTCTTCGCCATCTTCATGATTTTGCGAAGCGTCTTGCATAGGGCACCTTTACTGCTCGGGTTAATCAACAACATGTTCCTTGCAAGAGCAATAATCTTTGGAGGGGGTCCAGTTGTGATACCTCTTCTCCGAGATTACGTCGTTGCGCCTGGGTGGGTGTCGCCTCGCGATTTCCTCCTAGGATTAGCGGTCGTTCAAGCCCTACCAGGACCAAATTTCAACTTCGCAGTGTATCTCGGCGCGCTTGCTGTAGCCGGACCAATGGGTCCCAAGTCAGTACCAACTATTGTTGGAGCTCTAGTCTCCTTCATCGGGATATTTGCACCAGGCCTTCTGCTCTCCATCGGATTCCACTGCGTCTGGCGGTCACCGGTCACTGAGGAAGCGGAGAGAAGTGGCGAGCAGCCTACGAGGAGTGAATGCGGCTGCTGTGGGCTTTGTTTTTACAGCAGTGTACCGGCTATGGGAGATAGGATATCTTACTGGGAAAGCAAGTACAGGAGTCAACCTCGGTTTGCAACCGTGGTGGTTGGTGATTGCGGCCGTCACTTACGCCTTCGTGGAATGGTTCTCGATACCCCCACCAGTGGCCATTCTTGGAGGTGGTGTTGCTGGACTAGGTTGGTGGGGTGCTGTTGGCCGCCCTTTGAGTGGGTAATTATAGCCCCGTTATCTCTGTCAAGGGGAACAGGTCGAGAGGCCTCCCAGAAGCCTCAGAAGCACAGTAGCTTGATATATACTTCTACTTCTGGCCAAGAAATCCAACGTGATGGAGGACTATAACGACATCATATTTCAAATGTAGTCTAGCCCTATGTAAGATAGTTGAAGGTCATCATCATATGAAAAAAGTACTTAATATAATTCAACAATTGTCCAGGCTATCATATACGTTCCAAGGTGTCGGTTAACCATCAATGAAGAGAGTGTGATTGTTCAAAGGAGTGGACGTCTTTCGCGGTGGAAGACAGTTTGACGTAGCCGATCAGGCAAGAACAAACCCTAACAGGGAGAATAATCCCAAGATGCCGAAGTTGAGGGGGTTACCTGCAACTGCAGCATTCGTAGTGGGAAGAATAATAGGGTCGGTGTTGACTGTCTCTGCAGCCGTGTCGGTGGGAGAGGTGATGATGGTGGCGCCTGTGCCTGGGGTGGTGGTGGTGGTGCTGGGAAAAGAAGCAAAGTAGATGAGACGTTATGAGAAAGAGAGAAAAGTACAAGGGAAACTTACGTTCCAGTAGTGGTAGCGCTGGTAGTGGTGGGGGCACTAATGTTGAAAAATTGGGATTGAGCAAGAATGGTGTCGAGATCAGTGTCGTCTTTGACCAGGTTAACACGGAAGTTTGCGCCAGTGGGCCATCCTCCGCTGGGCGGGTTGAGGTTGGTTGTTCCGAGAGTTCCATCGACCAATGCAGCAAGGATCTGAGGGTCGAACCCTGGGATTTGCTACGAGGACGAAGGTCGTCAGTATCATAAAAACCTCTCTGACAAAGGACGAACCTGGTTGACGAGGAGGGCAGTGAAGTTTTGCCTGTCGGTGTCAACACGTTGCCATACGAGCCTGCCACGAAGATTGGGGATAAGAATGCACATTTTGGATATCTGGAATGAACGTACGGTTGGCTGCCTTGGTTGGTCCATCCCTTGACAGAGTTAGGAGTAGTAACACTGTATGCAAAGGCAGAGGAAGCAAAGGCAAGAATGCAGGCAGCAAAACGCATGATGAGGCGGGGCGAGGGGGGTTATTAGGCAAGAAAGAGAGGCGAGGATTATATAGTTGGGAGAAGGGGTTAGAGAACGTTTAATTTAAATTTACGCCACAAGCATTCCTTCGAAATTGATCGTCACGTGCGTGGTAATATTTTTCACCTCTCGCGATCGCGGCGCAAGTTGCCCTCTAGGCTCTCAATTGGCTCCGAGTCTCAACGCCTTCCATATCCTCCAATATGACTTTTCCCTGCTGCCTTCTCATCTAGCGCTGGTCCCCCGACGTCGATTCTCGTCTAGCTCCTGGGATAAACTTGAATGCTGGCAAGTTGAAACTTGACGTATGGCGTCAGCGCCAAGTCAACCCCGATTCTATGAACGTTGCCGCGGTGATTCTGCGAGCTGGAATGCTGCCTCAACGTGTTATAACATGCTTGCATAGAACCCGATAATTCTTCAGATAGCCTGGTCGAGCCACGATATTTTTAGCAAGCGGTCGTCATCGCTCAGCTGGCATCTCCTGCGCATTGAATTCAGACTAGTTCTATACATGCATCTAGAGTCAGCGAAAGACGAGGAACTCCAAGTTTCTCGTGCCCTTGGTGCCGTACCAGTTCCTCGACGTCGTGGTAGGTTCTTTTCTTCTAGACTCAGGCTTGAGTAACGCTACATAAGGTCAATTGTGCAGCCCATCCGAGTCTTTGGGAATATGCCCAGTGCAATTAAAAGCACGAAACGCGTTTGAAGTTGATGCTTAAATACTCTCGCAGAACACATGCGAGTTTGAAGTAAGTCCGCCATCTCCAATGTGACTTACTACTGATCAGATCTATTGAAGGCCAAAATACAGTCTGTCCGTTCTTCACCAGGTTGACTTTCATATTCTCACCCAAACGCCATACTTGATCTTTCAATTCTTTCATGAAAACACGCCTTCACCACCGCATTCATGACTAGAACCTTTCAATTCTTCTCCGATATACATTCAGCAAGATCTCAATGAAAGGTCGGTAATATATTGTCGCCATTCCTGCCTATCATTTACGTTCTTCGTCCAGCGGTTTATAATAGGTCACTAATTCCCATTGATAGTGGAAACGATAATGCGTTAGTCGAATTGGTTCAGAAACTACGTATCAGTCAAGGATGACTAGCGCGGCGCGCTTGTTGAAGTTATCAGTGATAAGGTACATAGTTTCGCTTTAATTCGTGGTTCACTCCGCTTATCTTACGTCGATAAGTACAGCTACGGGCTGGTTTCTTGTTCGTCGCGAAGTCATGACTGAGGAAGCGAAATTAATGAAAAAATCCGCTTGATCCCCGGTTTGGCGTTTATCATTGATATGGAAGCGTTGTAGTTGCAGTCTGGATATCTATAAGTATTAAGTACTAACTTGGGTCATGAGCATTAGGCGCTGCTGCGAATATGTTCACATCCCAATTTACACGGTGATAAAGCTGATCCTTGATTTTTTGGTAGATTGTCAAGATCCATGATGTTGTTGGTCCGTGGGATCTTCTTGACTTTCTGCCGAGGCGCATCCATGAGAATACTTACATATAGGCATGACTCCAACATCAACCCTTGAACAGTGCACGCTCATCGTACTGGGAGTTGTACTCACATGTATCGTGAAACAATAGACGAAGAGGCACAATCTCTGGCTGCTCCTAGTGCTGTGCCAGTACCTATGCGTTATGGTGTGTATACATCATCTAT
Organism: Pholiota adiposa; assembly: GCA_009935795.1. NCBI lineage: Eukaryota > Fungi > Basidiomycota > Agaricomycetes > Agaricales > Strophariaceae > Pholiota > Pholiota adiposa. The sequence goes on from QEYC01000103.1 coordinate 806,539, forward strand.
TTCGTGTATGCGTGCTCACTGCTACAATTCCTATTATAACTTAGCTGACCTCTGGAAAGCGGCTAAAACATGGGAGGACGCGTTTGAATTTGATCCTCTTATGATTTATTTGAACGACGTAAGTGGGTCATTTTGAATTGGTTGATTAGTTAAAGATTTCTTGAAGGGTGAAAAGCAATCGCTTCCTGTTAAAAGAATGAAGAACATCGCCACGTTATTAGCCGCCAAAAGAAAAGGAACCACCTTGACGGTCAATATTGGTTCTGCTTTTGTTGTTTTGTAAGTACCATCATACTTTGGCTTTCGTCTGCTTCGTTTCAACAACTCACATCCACTAGTCTCCTCCATCTGATGCCGATGGACCCAAGCCACCTATCGATCGTTTGGTCGATTATGTGATTACTCAGATTTTAGAATTCTACGCCAGTAATGCTACAGCAGAGCAATATAAAGTATGTGATGCAATTTAACCATTATCTATCGTGATTTGACAAGTATCATTCAGCGAGTAGAAGAAGTAAAAGCAAAAATGGTATCCTTGGTGAAAGAGACTGTAGGGGATCGAGCTTCGGAGATGGTGTCCATAGAACTTCTTGCTACAGAACCTGCAAGTCAAGGACGTGGCTATGGCGGAGCACTTGTTGAAGCGATCAATGACATAGTATGGTTTCATCCCCTCATGTTGTGGATTTCCCTCTATCTGAACTCGATACTCAATTACTCCAGGCTGATTTGTATGGAAAAGCTTCCTGGCTTATGGCACTTACTCATAACGAAGCTTTCTATAACTTGCATGGATATCAAAGCGCTGGAAAATGCTATATTGGAGAGGGGAACCCTAATTGGACCGAAAAGCCGGTGATCGTAAACATGGTAAGGCCATTCTTCTCAATCATTGACCAACGAATAATCATATTCTGTAGATGGTTAGAGAAACTCAGAAAGAGTCCTTGATTTCGCCTTCGAAGAAACCTTTCAAGCTGGACCTATTAAGGTTGAATCTCGCCTGAAGTAGTTGTCACGATTATGTATCGTCCCTGTTGAAGATGGAATAGTTAATGGCGCGTGGTCTATCGCTGTTAGAGTAATGATATAATCTTCAAGAGCATTGGGCGGCTGTGGCACTGCGAAAATGGTCACATGGTCCACCCAATCTACACGGTGATGCTTATCTTTAACTTTTGGCAGATAATTTCAGTTTCAATTGTCAAGATGCCTACCTTGGATATCACTGTCAGTGTGGGATAGTCAAGACTTACTGCCGACGCGCAGTCGTAGGCCCAGGATACTTATACGCATTATTCCAGCGTCAAGTTCGTTCGCTTACATCTTAAACAGCCCATCGTTGAGAGTTCGGCTCCATATGTATCATCACATAAAAGACGAAGAAGCTCGACTTCTGGTTGCTCCCGTGCCAGTACCTCTACGCTACGGTGTGTGCACACTATCTGTTTTGCGTGAACGGGAGCGCTAACATAATAGATTATAGCTCACCTTTGGAAAGCGGCTAAAACGATCGAGGACGCGTATGAATCTGATCCTCTCAAGATTTATTTGAGTGATGTAGGGGGGTTATACAACCTTCAATAGTCGACTAGCTAATGGCCTGCTGAAGGGAAAACAACGATCTCCCTCTTTTAGCAGGTTCATAAACATCATCAGGTTATTGTCCGACAAAAGAAGAAAGACTACACTAACGATCAACGGTGGTGCTGCTCTTGTTATCGCGTAAGTATTACCGTGTCCTATCCTTCGTTCGCGGACACTTACACCATCACGCATTCATTATTAGTTGCCTCCATGTAGACGAAGATCAACCCAATGCGCCTCTTGAACGTTTATTCGATCTTGCAATCACTCGAATATTGGAAATATGCTCTGGTAAACCTACCAGAGAACAAAAAAAAGTATGTGGTTTACATTTCTCTATTGTCTTTCATGATTTCACAAATTTCTTCAAACGATTGGAAGAATTCCGGACAAAGGTGATATCCCTGATAGAAGAGACTATCGGCGATCGTGCTTCAGACATGGTATATATTGGAGGGCTTGCTACAGAGCCCGCAAGTCAAGGACATGGCTATGGTGGAGCACTTGTTGAGGTAATCGGTGACATGGTACGTATTTTCCGTCACTCTATAAGCCTTTCTGTGGAGAGTACACCATCTAATATGCAAACATTTCAGGCTGATTCGTATGGCAAAGCTTCATGGCTTATGGCACTTCCTCACAATGAAGTTTTCTACAATTCGCATGAATATCAAACTGTTGGAAAGTGCCATCTAGGAGAGGAAAACCCTAACTGGACTGAAAAGCCAGTGACAGTAAATCTGGTAAGATTTTTTTTTTCCATTACGGATCAGTGAATAACCCGACTTTGTACTTAGATGATTAGAGAAACTCAGAACAAGTTCATGATGCCTGCGAAGAAATCGAGCAAACCTTTCAAGCTAAATTTGTTACTCCTCAAAATCTCATATTTGATCGCTTGAGGTAAATGCCACGTTGTGCAGACCATAGTATGCATTGTCTATGAAGATAAAACCGATTGGCAAGTGACTGCTGTTGGTATCCATCTGAACTTCCCGCGGCTTGGATGTGTCCACATGGTCTACCTTGACGCTGAGAGATATGTGAATATTCCTGGCGATAGAGTGACTGATATTTTTGGCAAGCTTTAGGCCTCAATTGCCACGATATCCACTCATGATATTCTGGGATAAATGATGGCTAGTGTTACGGGCGCGCAGTCATGAGCCATGGATCAACAGACACGACTCAGGCAACTCTCTTGAATGCGCATGTACCATCAGCCTTCAGGCAAAAGACGAAGAAGCGCAGCCTCTTGCAACTCCTATGATCCTGCGGGAACGTTTGCGTTACAGTATGTATCAAGTATGTATATGCAATTGAGCAACAATTGAGCTGTTTCCAGCATGCCATGCATTACTCATCATAATACTCAGTGCATCTTTGGAAAGCGGCCAAGACGTACAAAGATGCATTTGAATTCGACCCTTACATTCTTTACCTGAGAGCTGTGAGTCTGATTTCTTCGTTAATTGACACAATTCTTTATTGACACGCATTGTGTAAAACCATCTCGCACGTCAACGAGAGCGCAAAACCTGTCTGCGCTGGGTCTCTGGTCGATAAAAGATATATTTCTAACAGTCAATGGTGGAAGCGCTTTGATGCTCGCGTAAGAAATTGCGTCCACTTCAAGATTTGCCCATAACGACATTCAATATTATGCCTTGCTAGATTCTGCTAGATTCCCGAAATTATTTGGCAACAATACCAAGACGCCTTCTGAATGCTTCGTTGATACCCTTTCGTTTAGGATCATAGAAGCAAACAAGAAAACCGAAGAGCAAGAAAGGTTCGTAATACGGTGCATTTTGACTAGCATCTGCTCGCCTTGAATGGTTGTTGTTCCACATGCAGAGAATACAAGGGATGGGTATCGTGGCGTTCTTCTTGTAGCTATGAACAACAGTGTATGGTTTTTTTTAAAAACAATTCATTACCGATGTACTGATCCCGAAATTCATCACCAGCAGATGAGCGGGGCAAAGCTATGTGGCTCACATCAAGCAACGTGTTGTACGACGCCTTTACAACTCGCATGGGTTCATGATCGTTGGGACGGGAGAAGAGAATCCTACTTGGACTGAAAAGCCAATCCCTATTCAAATTGTGAGGCAATAAATAATATAAAATATATAATTCTTTGTATCTCAGATGGTCAGGGAGCCCCAGAACAAGCGCGAAAATGCAATATCAAGAGTAGCCAGCAAAGCCTTACGTTTGGAACTGGTGAAATTCCCAAGAAATTCCCCTTAAGATCTCTTGTTTGATCTTTCTGAATCAACAGATGGTTTTGAACTTACGTTGGACGGATAAGATCATTTGAAATCCCTGCTCAATGACAACAACTTACATGTTAACGTTCATGGTACTCAATAAATGGAGAGTGCAGGGCGAATATCGACTGGAATTCAAAAAAATTGATTATGACAACTATTAAACAGCGAGTTAACATCGACAAGGTATTGTGCCACTACATAGGCATGGATCAAAGTTATTCATCACCTTTGCGGGCAACTGGAGTTCAACATGATCTCAAAGCATCTTCCGCATCCAACCAAAGATCTCTCTGTTTCCATACTCCTGCAACGATAGTGATGATGACCCAACAAGATGTTTCGCTCATCACATCTGATGTTGAAATTTCCGATGGTGTGTTCTCATTTTCTTCATCCCGCTTCTTGATATGCTTAAGCAGCGAAATGCATGCCCGGGCAAGATTTCGTAAGAGGTTCATATCGTCAGGCGATATGAACTCATCAATCCTTGATAACAGAAAGAATATCCATCTTCCATGCGATTCGGTGGGCACGCACGTAGAGGATTCTGGTAAGTTCAAGTGGAGGTTAATCCAGTAGGTAAAATACATGAGCAGATGCAAGGCATCGCGCTGTGATGAAAAAGATTAGTAGTCCTGAATGCATCAAAAAAGCGGGATACATACCTCATTGATCAATTTTAGGGATTGAGAAGTAGGTTCTCTGGGAATTAGTTTTTCTTCTTCGTTATAAATAGGCATCGCAGACACCGGCGCCTCGCTAGGTTGGCTAAGAGCTTCAAGATAATCCAATGGGACAGGAGTGCCCATAGGACTAGGCAAGGTATCGGCGGGATCTATCCTGAGTTCTTGCTCTACCTCTCCTTCATCGTTATTCCAAGAATTCGGAACGTTGGTGATGTTTTTGTCTAGATTTGACGATTCTTCACCCCAAGGATACGATGATCCTCGGAATTGTTGCTTCTTTAACCTGAGCTTAGATCGTTTGCTTAGATTCCACTCTGAATCAGGTCTTCCTGCTAAAAACAACCACCACAGATCTCTTTCTCTTCTGTCCGGGATGGAATTAATTTTTGGAGGATTAATCGGTCCCACATAAGTCGTAGGCTGTTCAAAATTCTGCAATGTGACGTATCAGTGGTAAGAACGCTGAACTTGATGGTACAAGAATTACCTTGCGAAAGTTTTGGAAGCGCCGCGTAAACAGTTCTCGCCATTCTTCAGAAGGCAGCTGAGAAGGTTTGCACGACGATTGCGAGTCTGAAAGCTCTATCGCCCCTGATGGCTCTGGTTCTGGCTTCTCATATGGATTGGGTACGCGAACAGTACTTGGTAGCTGCCGCGCATCTCTCCTACAGACGAAATCCAGGTGTTAGTAGCAACCAACCTGTGTATCCGTTTGAGATACAGACCTCACCATGAAGAGGTACTGCATACCATCCATTGGTTCGTCATTGAAGTCCTGGGGTAGATTTGCGACAGGAAGTATTTGTCTACCATATGCAGGCTCTTCTTCATCGGAGTCATCAATTTCTTCCCATTTGCGTTTGGAATACGACATGGTTGTCTATGAGTCGTTTGTCCTAGAGGCCGGGGAAAGTATCGTAAAGGCAGAATGAGTTGAGTCAGAGTCCAGTGGTGGTTGTAGAGACGAAAAGCCACAGAAAGTTTGATGCCAAAAAGTTTCAGCACAAACGCTCTTAATCTTTTACCACAACGTGTGCCTTTGGGTATCCTAGACTCGATCTCTATCTCCACATTCTTTTGGACTCTTAGACACCGTCAAACAACCTCGTCTGACATTGGAAATCGACATGAACGCGCAAGGGGTTGACGAAGATGCGTTGGACTCAGAGGCTCTACAGGCCCAAATCGACCTGTCTATGTCATTTGCTCAGGGCCTAGTATCATCATGGATGGATCCTCATAAATTCCAATCAAACTCTCGGAAGGACTTGGAGAAGGAATTGACTGATTATATGCGACGACCTCCCAGGTAGGGTGCGTGGTCTCGTTCTCGACATTCTTCCAGCCTCTCAACTTTGTCTGGAAACTCAGATTAGGAGTTGGCGCTTCTGTACCAGAGGGTCACCAAAATACATCACGCGAAATTGCACGATTAAAGGGCAAGCTTACTGGCTCGAAGCGGGCCAGGGAAGAGGAAGAAGTAGCGACGGCAAAGCAGGCATCATACGAAGAGGGCGAAAGCCGAGCAGGTGCCATTAAGAAGTCAAGACCCGACCCATTTGACGTTGTGCACGGCAAGAAGAAAAAGAAACAAAAATTAGCGCAACCTGTCCCTCTTCCACCTGTCGTCCTTCCTACCATCGCTACCCAGCCCGAAGGCAGTCCCGTTAATAACGCTAATAAAGTCGAAGACATGCTGTCGGACGCGACAGAGCTTCCGAATTTGAATGACGCCAATACGACGCCTTCAACATCCGTTAAGGGTAAAAAGAAAAAGAAAAAGGCCGCACAAATAGTGAAAGAAACGTTGCAAGATGCTATCGACGTTCATCCTTCGGGCAGCCCTGTTGCTGAGAAAGCTGTTGCTTCACGCGAGGCGCCACCCACCCCAAAATCTACATCAGGTCCGTATGTCGGCGATAACCATTTAAATTACCACTCAGTTGCTCACTGGCGAATAGGCAAAACTATTACCGGTGGAAAGCCACTCGATGACTCCGTTGTATCAACTCCATGGAGCTCAAGCGCAGCTCGCAAATTACTTCCTCCTGCGCTCGTGAACCTTCCCTTGCTGAACCTCAGCGGGCCTCCAAGTGATCCTGAGTCCGATGCCGACCGCGCAGTTGCCTCCACGAGTACAAAAAAGAAACGTAAGAGACGAAAAAGGAAAAAGAGTCATGTAACGCCCGAGGTCCACACTTCATCAAAACAGAGTACCGTTGACACACCGTAATCCATCTTGCTGCTTTATAGGATATTTAAAACTAACATATTGACTTGGAATATTATATGACATGTTCGGCTCATCTCTGGTAGCTATTGTTCAGACCACTCAATTCAAGCAACGTGCAAGCACCAACATTCCCGGAATAGTATTGAAGTTCAAACAACGTTTCTACTCGGAGACTCCAATGCTATCCCTCCGATGCGCTACGGCTGACTGACATCCACTAGTCAAAAAAACTCATCTCCTTGACTTTGCACATTTGGGATCGTGCAATAGTGTTTTTGACCGCTAGAGTGCCGATGACGACGGATTCCACTGCGTCGAATAGTATTTGGAATTTCTGATAGTCCCTCATATTTTGAGGGATCGCGATGCGACTATCAAAGAGGTTCACTCCTGTCTCCCTACTGGAAAGGACGATGGCCATGCAGACGTAGGCACCAAGCCAGCCCAGAGAGAGCAGATACGCAGCCATGGTAAACCAAATTGAGGGCATTTGGGCATCTTCTGGGTTCTTGAACATCACCGCGAACGTGGTAATATGAAATGTAACCGTCAGGATGGCGAAGAGTGGATTCAAGCATAGCTGAATACACCAATTAGCACGCAACATATGACGTTTTGGCTGCTCGAAAACTCACCGAGAGGATGCCACAATCCTGGATGGACACTGCCAGGATTATGATTGAGAGGAAGAACGAAAGAACATGGAGACCGTGGACAGCTGTTGGCGTGAAAGAATATTCTGAGGGCATACCAGGATATCTTCAGCGACCAGCACCAAATTATCGCCCTGAGGATGAGTGGGATCAGTCAGGTTGCATGGTTGGACATCATAGCCTACTTATAGGATTGATGTGGCGCGAAAGTGGCCACTTTTGTCGAGATGTATACATATTCGGCGCTGTTTCTGCCCCAAAGATGTCATAAAAATAGTAGCTTCATGATGGTATGTTTTGGGAAGGTGAAGGTTCGGAACACAGTCCATTGCGTGGGTTTATTGATTGAATTCAACAAGAACACCCTCGTATATCCGTCCGATTACCAGGGGAGGTTGGTACTCAGGGGATGGCATGCTCCTCAGAACATGCCAGTTCAAACATTTGAGATTATCGCCGACCGGGGCTGATATCGAAATGGCATTGCATATGTATTCCACATACGCATTTGGAAATTTATGCAGCGTTGCCTGCATAAATTTTATGTTTTCAAGTAAACGTTAAGCGCTTAAGCGCCAAGGAGGAGTATGTTTCAACGCCTCCCCAAAAGGATTTGCCAATGACAGAATCAATTAGCCAGCACAGGTATGATTCCAGGGCGTCTAAGAGCACAGAAGAGCGCATCGCCTGGCTCCCATCTCGACCCTGATCTCATCTAATCTCAATTGTTTGGCCGCGTTACGCCTAGTAGGCAACGTCCTCGATAATAGATATCCTGTGCCCAAAGGCACCCGTCCCGGTCTTCTACTACTAGCTTCGACAACTCTGTCCTTTATTATTGTCTCACCACTCTCCTCCTGGACCCGACAACGTGTTGTTCATCTCAAGGACCTCGGAAATGAGTCCAAATGACTTCGAAACAGTTTGGTTTATTGCACAACTATTATTGCCCAAATTAACGATGATATGAAGCAGAAACTGATACAAGGTATAATCCATCCGACCCCTCGAAATAACATACAGATAAACTTCCCCAACCCATCCATAAATAATCCAGAACTCACACCGTCTATGAATATCATTCATAAAGACGGCGCTGACGTAACATGCATAGAACTGAAAAAAGGAGCTCATCTACGGCTTGATCGACGTTGCCCACTCTGGGAAACATAACTGTCCTGCGTTCGACGGCGTTGGCCTGGCCTATTGGAAGTCCCCGAAGGTTTTGGTTGAGGGCGACTGGAATATCCGCTCCTGGACGAGTCGTGAGTCGTCCGTCTGCTCTGCGAAGGCCTTGAGTGTTGTTGCAGCACTCTGGGTTGGCGCGGAACCTGGCCCCTTGTGCCACTTCCACCAAAACCGAAAACCGAGAATATGCTCTTTCCAGTGGCTGCAGCATGCTGTCTTTTCATCTCTGCATGTCGCTTTTTCCTTGCAGCCGCTTCTCGCATCTCGCGCATACCCTGCAGGGACTCGGTATTAGTTCGACAGGCCACAAATCGTCAAAAGCCCCAGGCGATAATACGCACCCGCGATCGCAGTTCTTCATTGCCTATCAAGGTTCCCCTCATCTTGGCCAACCAGCCGTGCATCGACGATGGCGGTGGTCTGCGTCTTGTTCCGTCCGGGTTAAACTGTTTATTGGGACATGAGGCTGAATGTCACAGGCAAAGATTGATACTGTACGCACATGAGACGCCCACTCAATCTTCATGTTGGACGATAAATTGTGAGCACACAAAGTATAGGAGGGGGTAAGATGAGTGTTGCGGAAAGAGATTACTTGTCGGAATCGTCTGTTGTTCTCAAGTTATTAACGGTGCTGTGAATACGTATAAGGAAGGTGATGATTACGTGATCGATCAACCTCGTTGCACACACCCAACTTTGACATGCTCATTCATTACTTACGCTCACCTCATGTCCTCAGCCAATCTCAATGCGTACGCTGCATTGATATGAAACGAATCATCCGACAAGTCAAGTCCTAGGTCGATTTTTCGTTGATTAAGTAACTCGGAACCGCTGTCTTCTCTGAATGTTATCGTGAATCGGGGATCTGTGCTGATTCTGGATGAATGAGATTGTGGCATAATAACGATTGGAAGATCCTCAGATCTCTTTTTTTCTTTCTCTGTTTTTCAACCTTCTCAATTTCATTAGGACAATTCAAGAACAAAGGATAGAGGGATAAACTGGCCCGCAAAAGGTGCACCCCGGAATCCTATGCACGACATGCTGAGAGCCACAAAAATTGCTGTTGTAATCTTAGCGCGCTTATGTTGGTGCTAGCGATTGAAGTGATGATAAATTAATGAAGTGCGGACCGCGAGAGACCCCGGGCACGGGTGGTATGGATTCGGACACAGAATACCCACGTCGCCAATCCCCGTAGCGCATTCGTATAAGTCATTGAGGTCCTGCTGGAGGGACACTGCCTTGGGCACGAGAGGGCCTCCGTTCCCAAAGAGGAATGCCACGTGCGATTGGCGGCAGGAACGGAAGAGAGCAAGATCTGACGTTAGCGTGCGCGCCAAAGGGGCGATGCGTCACCAGCGAGTACCTGAGAGCACTGCTTCTCGACATTTTCTATCGCGTCCAAGATTTTGTCAACAACTCGAGAGAGGAATTGTAAATTTACACGGCAGTATAGAGCTCCGCTATGACTGTCGGTAACCCTGGGGCCCGCGCCTACGACCTCGCGACTACATAACGAGGCGCAAAATTTGTCGAGGATGGCATCCAAAAAACCCTCGAGTTCGAGCTCACAAAAAAACCAGTCGCCTCATCAGTAAAAATGGTCTGGAAAAACATCAACGCCGTCATCGAAAACAGACTTTACCTGGGAAAGTCAGTGGCTCTGCGCATTGTCATGCTAATCGGTCTGTTGATTTGTACCATTTTCCTAGTATCATGGCGGCGCGATCGACGCGTTCTTTGACAGAAAATCGCATTACGCATATTCTGTCAGTCTGCTCGGACCCTATCCCCGCTGAAGTTCCCGAAGCAGGGATTTACCACAAACGCATCGCGGTGGAAGACGTCGACTACGCGGATCTCCTCATCCACCTGCCTTCAGCAGTGCGCTTCATCGACCAGGCCTTACGCTCTGGCGGTGTCGTTCTCGTTCATTGCGTGCAAGGCATTTCTCGAAGCGCCACGGTGGTCGCTGCATACTGTGCGTACCTTTTTTTCCTGTGCCAAAACGTCGCTAACTAGCGGATACAGTGATGTGGTCGAGGCGCATTAATGCGACGCAAGCGCTGGAGATTGTCCGCACCGGTAAGATCGATTTTTTCGACATCTTGGACGACGGAGGACCTTACTATCTATATTTAGCGCGCGACCACATTTGGCCCAACCCCGGCTTCCAGGAGCAGCTCGTTCTCTTCGAGTTGTGTCAGTACAATCCCTCGCCATCGAATGGTATCTACGTCAATTGGCGTACCAACTTGGATCGCAAACTTCGCGCGGCTGGTTTATCATGAAGATCCAAACACTGTATTTCCAGAACAAGTTGCTCGTGTGCACGCTCTCTTTCCCTCTCTCTCTGTTAATATCTCTTGTGTTTTTAGTCTCCTTAATCTCAGCTTTGCCTACTACTGTTTCCATAGAATATTCGTGTATCCATTTCAGCAGTGTCTCTTGCCTTGTCTCCGTAGTCCTTTTGTATCAATTTCTTTGACAGAATGAACCATATTTATCCTGCCGTCTCTTTTTTGCCAGAGCTTCAGGGAAGACGAGAAATGAACAGCGCACGCACAAATAGCACGATCGCGCTGCAAATTAACAGAAACGGGCATTGTGGCGCACGTCACATTTTATAATTGGGTCATTCTTAGTTTAGACATAACTCTAGTAAAATGCGCCTATAGGAGTTCACTGCAGTCAATACTAGTTGTCGGTTGTCGGTCCAGCTGTTGGTATCCAAGCCTAGAAATATCATGAGCGGATCCGCCCCGGTCGGTTATTTGGTTCTGCGTCCATACGAGTCAAGCTGCATAGAAAAAAAGTGGAAAATCGCAGCAGGTATATCCGCAGATATCGACAGGTAGGAGCACGAGACGAAGCAGATGAGATGCCTTGCTGCGGGTGTTGACGAGGCAGATACGTGGCGATGGAGGGCGGGAGTATAAAGGCGGGTCTTGGAGGTGTTTGTCCCATAGCGGAATTTCAATCTGAGTCCCACGCAAACAGACGACAAAGTTGGTGCGTTCGCTGGCCTCCGCTTCAACCTCCCTTTGCATATCATTCCACTTTCCACCGTCCCCCGACACCAGCAATCATGGGTCTCTCAGTCTCTCGCCTTCTCTCCGGCCTTTTCGGCAAGAAGGAGATGCGTACGTCCCTCTTGCCCCCCCGTTTTGCGCCCAGTTGCTGACTAGCCACGTTTAATAGGTATTCTGATGGTATATATTCACTATTTTGCTTTTCGTCATCCAGCCCACTCAGCGTTCTTCTAGGTCGGTCTTGATGCCGCCGGTAAGACTACCATCCTCTACAAGCTCAAGCTGGGTGAGATCGTCACCACCATCCCCACAATCGGTGAGTTGCTACCCCCGGAACTCCACCAGCCGCTCATGGATCCTCCACCTCAGGTTTCAACGTTGAGACGGTCGAGTACAAGAACATCTCATTCACAGTGTGGGATGTCGGAGGTCAAGATAAGATTCGCCCGCTCTGGAGGCATTGTAAGTCCTCTTTTACCCCTCTTCGCGACCTCCACTTAAATAAACGCCTTCTATAGACTTCCAGAACACCCAGGGTATCATCTTCGTAGTCGACTCCAACGATAGGGAGCGTGTTTCTGAGGCCCGTGAGGAGCTTCAACGGATGCTGAACGAGGATGAGCTCCGCGATGCTCTTCTCCTTGTCTTTGCCAACAAGCAGGATCTACCCAACGCCATGAACGCTGCGGAGATCACTGATAAGCTTGGCCTCCATGGTCTCAGGCAGCGAACTTGGTATATTCAGGTATGTTCCCACCACCATCACCGTGAGTCTGGGTATGCTTACACAGCATTGACAGGCCGCTTGCGCTACATCTGGAGACGGTCTGTACGAGGGTCTGGAGTGGTTGAGCGCCAACATCAAGCGTCGAGTATAATGGATTTCTACTTTCTAGTCTGGGTACCTTATTAGCGTTGTTACCACGTGTCACGATCCCTCACGATACCAAAACGTATTCACCGCTGTTTATCTCGCTCTCAGTCCACTCCATAGCTAGCATCCAGTTCCCCAGGCCGATCTTCGTCTTTTTCTATCTTCTCTTTTTTTCTCATCTTGTTGCCTTCCCTTATAAATGTTTGATTTTAGTATGGCCTTTGAATCACGCTTCATCGCTAGACCAGTGATTATATTTTTACAGGCTATATTTTTACAATCCCAGTGATTGGAAAACGAAAAACTCCTTGATCCCAAATCAGACATACAGTATATAATTTTCAATCAGCGGTTCTCTCCAGGAAAAACCCGTCCGACAGCCTCGGCTTCTTTGCGCCTTCTCTCACCTAACTCTCGAGCGGCAGCGTCTCTCTGCGAAGCACCGAAGCGAGCCAACTTGTCGAGAAGTGACTGTAAGCGCTTTGGCTTGACCGCCGAATAAGATGCATGCCTATTAGCAGGCACGAGGTATTCCTGGACAGTATTCCCAAGCACGATGGATGTTGTCTGTTTTTATAATTTTCGTAAGCATTAGCAACTTTCCCAAGGCACACATACGGTGGGAATCTTTTACTTACCAGGCGAAGCTCAACGAAAACGGTGGCAAGATGAGATCTCCCGATTCGCTTTAGTTCATCTTCGAGGAAATCCACGTCGATGAGAATGTTCGATATGGCGTTCTCATTCATCATGGGAATATCGCGCCCAGTTAAAAAGTCCTAAGAGTCCAAATTCACTCAGTATGTGATGATAGAAGAAAATAGAGATGACACGAACCATTAAACAATCAGTAATATAGCCAAGAGCGCCCTTGTAGCTCTCCTCCTTATAACTCTCTTTGATAACCAAAGAATCGACAACCGTGGTTAGCCAGTTGACAAGTTCGTAGAGATACATGCTTGGCGAAGTCTCGCGAGAGTTCGGCGTCCAATCATACTCGGAGAGCTCGAAGCACTGGTCGAGCTTCGACTGAATTAAGCTTGACATCCGTTTGCGAGATTGTGCTATCACCGTCTCGAATGCAGAGGCAGCAGACAACCTGATGATCCCCCCGCGTTGCGTGGATCTATGAACAGTGTATTAATACACGAGGATTGGCAGCAGTGCACCAGTCCACTAGAACGCACAAGAGGGATCTACTCACCGGAGATTAGTGAGAGATCGCCCTAGCTCGGTACATGCAACCTGGAAGTACTCCAGGTTGGTGATGATCTGAGCAATCTGGTTGGGATTCTGTGTCCCTGCCAGGCGCTGACTAATGCTCTGGCCAACACTCTTCTCGAGTAAGGAATCCAAGGACTGGGGAAATTGGACGAGGGACGTCAGTTTTGGCATCCAGGTTGGTCATAGGGTGGATTTTATTTTTACCCTGCTCAGTAGGTCATCAATATCTCGGTGATGCTGGGATACCCCTTCGACAAATGCGTAGAACTTTCGGATAAAATTTCGGATCTGGTTGATGTCAGGGTGGTTTCTTAAATCTAGATGAAGGTGGGTGGCTTACGTCCTTGCAGCATAGGTAAAAGGTCGAGGACCATGGCAGGGGTTGATACATGGACGTTCTGAGAAAAGACTTGTTAATGTCTAAGTTTGTGTGGAAGAACAAAGATGGAGCTAACTGTTGGATAGCATTTCTCTCTTCTTCGGTGACCCAAACTTCGTCAAGGACGGTTTCTACAGGATTCTCAGCATCCACCTTCATAGGTGTGTGCTCATCTTCGCGTACGATCTAGCCGATAGATATAGGTCAAAACAGATAGGATAAAGCAGGAGTGGGGCGCTTACGGCTTCAAATCTCGTTGTAAACTGTTTTTCCAACAGTTTCGCATATTTCTCGAACAAAACAATGATGAACGATTGAAGGGAAGTGGTGGAATATGAATAGGTCTTTTTTAAGCATTGGTATGAGCAAAAAGATGTGCCCATAATGACGTAAAGGCTCACTTCAAGTGTCATTATGAAAGTGAGAAGACTCTCTTTGACCTTCAGAAAACTTTCGGGGTCAGTTTCCTTTTGGAGAGAGCCTTCAATGGCCGTCGTTAGACGCGCAGCTAGAGTGTCCCACAGTTCCTCGACGTCTCGAGGAGATCGGAAGGTCCCAGTAGTCTCAAGTACATGGGATTCCACGATGAAGAAACCCGAGATTTCTTGGGTCAGTGATGGGAGAGCAGATAGCGGTAAGGGTGTTGGCAGAATCAGGTCAGATTGCGCCTGCAATATGAGATAAGACCAACATGATTGCCTATCAATAGATGGGCGCGTACTTTTCTGTCTGCTTGGTATGACTTTTGAAGCTCGCTCAGCGAGTTCAAAGTGGTGTATATGTGGATACACTGAAACAGCGGCTTGAAGTCCACATGTAATTTGTCATTATCAAGCACGTTGACTTCTCAGGGATCGTATATCAGCAGAAGTCGGGTAGAAGACGATATGTGCTCACATTCAATCTTCTCATAAGTGATCAGTTCAACGGCGCTACCAAGTCGACTCGAGCGCAACAAGATATCTTTCTCGCGTCGTGCACGCCAACGCCGTGTGCGCGACTCCATGGCCTCGACAGCGAGGCGACCGACTTCGGTGCTTATGTTTCTAATTTCCAAGAGCCATTGTTTCATGGACGCTGTGACTGCGTCTTTGATCTGACCACGTAGTGACGGTAGTGAAGACAGAAGATGCTGAAAGAAGGGCGTTTGTGACAAGGAGGTTGGAGGCATACTCTGAATGTCCTCGAGCGACTGAAAATTGCATACGTTTGATTGACAATGTGTATACGACATGAGTAGACAGGAGACAAACCCTCAGCGCGCTCCAGTATTTGCCTTCTCTGATCATTTGACCGACGCGATCAACGACGTCGAGGACGCGCAGACATGCCTGGAGAGTATCTATTGCCTCGTCCAGGTTGGATGCAGTCTTCTTGGACTGCAGCAGAGCATGTTTCTTCTCAACTAGACCGCCCCCAAGCTGGGCGACGCTGGTGTCCAAAGAGATAATATTTTCCTTCATCTTGTCGGTGTAGGACTTGACTGTGAAGAGAGTGGAGACAGAGGAGATGAAGTCATTGTAGTTGTCACTGCATATCTTCTCAATCTCTGCATCCTTGGAGTCGATGAGACCCTGCACCGTCCTTAGGTATGCATCCTGTTGCCGGTTGGTGTGAATTTGCTTAATGATAGGGCCGAGTTGCTCGAGATTTTCAGAGGAGGAAGAGGGGTCTAGAAGATGGATCTGCTGGAGCTGCTGGTCAATGTAGTCCTGAGTAAACTGCTGCCTCCTGCGCGGAGGCATAATTGACCCGAGGGAAAGGGAGAGGGGCGTGCAGCGAGGAAAGAGGCAAAAATGGATAGAACGCGTCCGTACAAGGCAAGTTGCAACAGCGGAGGTGTCATTCGCCGACCCTTTGTTTGGCATCCACCTCCTCATTCAATAGCCCGGCCCGGTCAGCTGCCCCATATTTCGACGTGCCAGACGCGTTTATCCCGGGGGCATCGGCAGTCCTCCTCTCTTTCTCCAGAACACCATGGCTGACACCATCCTGCACCTAGATGCCCTGTACGTCGGTCTTTCTTCTCTCCTCCCTCCGACTCCTGACCCCCCGCGACAAGGCTGTTTGATATGGACGGCACACTCGTCGATTCGACAGCGGGAGTGGTCGGTGCTTGGGAGCTCTTTTCGGAATCTTATCCACACATTGACGTCCACGACATCCTGAGCTGTGAGCATAGCACCTCCCCGCCTGTGCTCCATATTCACAAATCGACACAGCTGCGCACGGTGTCCGCACTGTCGACAATCTAAGGAACTTTTGTGGCATTGCCGATCCAGAGATCCTTGAGGTTAGCATTCGATGCCTATCTTCGATCCCCCCAGATCCCTAATGCTGTTCTCCCAGACAGAGGCCGAGCGCTTTGAGAAGGCGATCCTCACCTCAGCCTCCGAGAACGGGCGTCAAGGCATCGTCAGGCTCCCGGGCGTGCAGCCTATCATCGATGAGGTACGTCTTGGAACCAAGGTACCACCACATCGCGCGTTCATCGCGTGCATTATTTAAGCTGGCTCCTGGGCGCTTCTTGCCCAACCCATCCTGGGCTATCTGCACCTCCGCGACACGGTCGTACGCAACTTCCGCCCTCCAGATGGCAGGCATTCCTATTCCAGATGTCTTTGTCGTCTCGGAAGATGTCGCCAAGGGCAAACCATTCCCTGAACCCTACCTTTTAGGCGCTGATAAATGCGGAGTAAAGCCAGAGAACTGTAAGTCGCGATAATTCATCGCGTCGCGTTCGCAATGTTGATGCTTCCATTTTTTTTCTTTGACTAGGCCTTGTATTCGAGGACGCGCCCAACGGTATTCTTAGCGGACGTGCAGCAGGCTGCAAAACCGTTGGATTACTCACCACCCACAGCAGGGAACAAGTTGAAGCATCCAAACCAGATTTTATTGTCAAAGATCTTTCATCGTATTTTCACCTTTACTTTCTCTCCATGGGACTGTGCTGACTGATACACCTGATGCAGTATTTCTGTTAAACGTACTGTGACTGGCGTAATGGTCACGATAAAGGCCAGCTAATCGACTAAGAATCAGACATGCATCGTCCATTTTACATCCAGGATTCCCGCTTACGGGAAACATAGAAGGATCCCCACCTACATATTACTCGGAGGAAACCATGCTACAAGCTATGTCAGATATTCCAAATAATCTATAGATATGTAACGGTCATCATTGTTGCTAAAGAATCAGTCCGTAATAAATTTGATTTTCCCCCGATACACAGAATATTCACACCACCAGACCATGGACCATGGACCCAGTATGCATAAGAAGTCGGATGTCGCGAGACCTAGAGTCGGTCCAATGTCGGTTTTTTATGGACAGCGAGATTTCTTGTTTCGCTGACATTGAGTTGACGCCGTAGACATATGGCATGAATCGAAATTGAAAGTAAGGGAAGCAGTTATGTCGAGTGACTCTGAGTGACATTGGCTACCGTAAGCATGACTGACTGACTGTTGTTCAATGGCACCTATAGAAGGCGCGGCCAATGTGTTACTTTAACAATCCTGTTCATTTCAATCTAAAGATCATCAAACAAGACTACAGCTACAGCAAAAAAGCTTAAAGAATCGATAAGATGAAATAAATCGATATTTCGGATTGAGATAGAAGATAGCAAACTAAGAAAAAAGATCAACGCAGAGTACGAATACAAAGCGACATGCAAGAAAAAATGGCCAGGGGGAATTTGTGAGGAAAGGTGGGGTATTTAGGCGCTGAGAGACTCCATCAATGAGAAAATAGGGAAGAACGAAATTCATAGTGCGCCCGTTTTTTCCACTAGTACTCGCCATCCTCCTCAACATCAGCCGAGTCGGTGCCAACCTCTTCGTAATCCTTCTCGAGAGCTGCAAGATCTTCACGAGCTTCCGAGAATTCACCTTCTTCCATGCCCTCACCGACGTACCAGTGCACGAAAGCACGCTTGGAGTACATAAGATCAAACTTGTAGTCTAGAAGCAGTTGTCATGTTAGCGTCGAATATAGATAACTGGTAGATAAGGATCTTACCGAGACGGCCCCAAGCAGCAGAGATGGCAGTGGTACTGGAGTGCAGTTAATTAGTGCGGTACTATGCATAGATGGACCTTTTGAACATACTTTGAGAGCATACAAAGACTGCGCGAAGTCTTGGCAAGATCACCGCCAGGTACACAGGCTGAGGGCTCGTTGCAAACACCGAGCTAGAAATGAATAGGTATTAGACGCGGCTATTTTGTGACATCAATCGAAACTCGCCTTGAAGCCAGTTGGGCACCAATCAACGAACTGGATGGTTCGCTTTGTCTTAATGCTGGCAACGGCTGCTTGGACATCCTTGGGCACAACATCTCCACGGTAAAGCAGACAGCAAGCCACTGGGAACACAATAAGTGTTGGACACAAAGATGCACACGATCAATAACGTACTGTATTTGCCCTCCTTGGGATCGCACTTCACCATCTGGTTACCATTCTCGAAGCACGAGAAGGTCATCTCGGCGACAGAGTTTTGCTCATGGGTAGCCTTATCGACAGAGAGCAGAGGCGCATAGGTGGCGAGGGGGAAGTGAATACGGGGGAAGCTTCATATGTGGAATAAACAGATCAGGGAAATTCGCCATTGAATGCACGTGATGGTTGACTTACGGGACAAGATTGGTTTGGAACTCGTTCAAATCGACGTTGAGCGAACCGTCGAAACGCAGCGACGCGGTAATCGATGACACGACTTGAGCGATCAGACGGTTCAGGTTGGGGAAACTAGGCGAAACAACACCGAGCTTCTTCTTGCAGATGTCATAAATAGCTTCGTTATCAACCTAGGGGCCAACGTAAATAAGATGACATTCGAACGCGTCAAAGTCGCGACGACGCACCATGAATGAGCAGTCAGAGTGTTCGAGGGTGGTATGGGTAGTAAGGACAGAGTTGTATGGCTCAACAACGGAACTGGAGAGCTGAGGCGCGGGGTACACGCAGAATTCAAGTTTAGACTTCTTGCCATAGTCGGTGGAGAGCTTCTCAAGGAGAAGAGCTCCAAAACCAGAACCAGTTCCTCCACCGAAGGAGTGGAAGACGAAGAAGCCTTGGAGACCTGAGCAGTTGTCTGCAAGTCTCCTTAGCTTGTCCATCACGGGGTCGATGAGCTCCTTGCCAACGGTGTAGTGACCGCGAGCGTCTTGTCTCAGGTAAGGATATGAAGGAACGACGACGCGATAACGACTCACAATTGTTGGCAGCGTCCTCCTTGCCAGTGATCAGAGTCTCGGGGTGGAAGAGCGACCTATATGGGCCGGTCTTGACGTCGTCGATGACACCGGGCTCGAGATCGATGTAGAGGGAGCGAGGGACGTGTTTACCCGAGCCAGTCTCTGAGAAGAAAGTGGAAAAGCCACTGTCTGTGCTGGATGGAGAGCCTTCGAGGAGACGACCATCGGGCTGGACGACAGGCGTGGTTAAGGGCATTGTGCGGGACCAAAAGAGAAACACATACGCTCAGACCGTGTTCGAGGGTGTAGAGTTCCCCTGAGCAATATGGGTGAGCGGAACGGGAGAGACGAGGCGGAGGGGACATACAACAGGCATTTCCGATTTGGACACCGGCCTGACCGACATGGAGGGAGATGACTTCACGCATAATGAACTTGTATTGAGAGAAATGTGGGGACGGTCAGAGGGCAACTCAGCTTTCCAACAAATTTTGTCAAGTATGCCCATATTCCCTTTTGCGGTTGTTTGGTCGCCATCATTCTGCCACAATATCATATTCAGGCTGCTACAAGTGCGTGTAGGTTATAGATCTCCCGTCGTACAATATAATATACATCCGACACGTTCCCTTCCAGCTCAATCTTTCCCTTCGCCAGCTTACGCACCGCAACCGAGCCCTCTAGTGTGTCCGATGACGTGTTTGTCCCACAAATCAGGACACCCTCGCCAATAAGCTCAGCCTGCACCCCAATAGATGCTAGGCGCGACTTCAGTGCAGTAAGCTTTAGCTCGCCAATCATCGTGGAGTGTGGAAGAGGCACCTGCGGACGCGCACCGAGCATCCGCTGCGTCAGGGCCCTGGCAGACGCCGCAGGGTTTGCTGCAGTCGCCATTGATGACGAAATAGGTTCCAAAGTAGGAATCGTTGATGTCGGGTGCGCCGCGATAAGCCCTCGCACATATGCGATTTCGTTGTCCTCGAACTAGATAATATCAGAACTATGGCTGCAAATTCAGATAAGCAAAACGCACTTTAGAGATCTTCAACGACGCAAGCAGCTCATCGCTAATATTGATAGAGAAACTATTGGTCTGTTGACCAATTTGGATGGTTTCGCCAACTTGGGGAGAATAGATATCTTTAGTCATTGATCGGATATTATTGCACGCTTCAATGAGGGCATCGGCAGCGATGACAGGGGCATGGACAATGATCTAACATTGGAGCACGATGAGAAAGGAAAACAAAAACATGTACAAAAACACATACCATTTTACGAGGATTGACTTGAGGGACAATTGTCTTGACGGCTCGACCGTCATTCAAACCTTCCATATCCACAAAAAGCAATCGGCAAGCCAACTGCATCTCAATTTCAATCGAGATATATTTTGAAGGAGGTTCCCGAATCGCTTTCTGCAATATAAAATATTAGAAAACCGACGTTACAGCAAGATGAATGCCAGTACCTTTGCTTCTTCTTCGGCCAACGCTCGTCGCTTGTAATCCTTCAAGTCCTCACTCTCAGCTTCCTCTTCAAACGCCTTTCCCTTTCTCAGCCACATCCCTACATCAATAGTCTCGCCATAGTCATCTACACGGCGCTTTTTCTCGACATATGGGAACATCCTGAATCGTTGACTCTGCCCCGAGGTCTTGAAGAATGACGTTGACTTTGACACATTACCCTTGAGATAAATATCGAAGGATAGCAGCTGCTTCGTCAACCCTTCGTCTCCGTCCATCCAATCAGCACCATCTAGCCCTTTGTCGATTTTTCGTTTGCTCTCTCTGGCATCGTCGGCGCCGTTCCCATCGTCGTCCATGGCATCATCAGCACCTAGGGCCTGCGTCACCTCATCTTCATCATCGGCATCCGAATCCTCTGAATCACTTTCGTCTTCGTCGGCTTCTAGCATGCGCTGATTCCGAAGAAGCGCCGCCTGATGTGCCGCCTCCTTTTCTTTAGCAGCTTGCTCTTTTTGCTGGTATAACTCGAGCTCTAAACCCGCCAGCGGTACTTTGCGGTGCATGCTGAGCTTGATGGATCCGTCCATCATGACGTTGCGACCAATTTTACCTTTGTCCCATTTATCTTCTGGACGCTGGGAGTCGTTCCATTTGTCGAATAATGCACGTGCGAGAGTCCCTTCGGCGCCGCGACTTGTAAGGAGGACAACGTTGTCTGGGACGGCGGCGAAATCAGCAAATAGATTCCTGGAAGGACCATGAGATAGTGATGCAGGAACTGCAAGAATCAGTTTGGGATCTTTTGAGGAGTAGGTTTGGAGTAGTGCTTGAGGACTGGGGAAGAATTCTAGATGTCTATAATAATGATTTCAGATGATTTCAATGTTTTGTGTTCAACCACCGTACTTGAACCGTAGAGCAAAAGCTCCCAGCGCTTCATCTTCATTATCGTCATCTCTGCGCCTCTTATTTCGTGAATGACCTCCCTCTTCGCCCAAGTCCTCTTTACTGATTGTTCCTCCCATCCACTCCATCATACTTCTCACAAACGTCAGCATCTCGCGTCCGGTTCGTGATAAAAGACATATAGGATATCGGAGTCGGGAGTAATTCCAGTGTTGGTCAAGGAGTACAAGAAGTTCAAGAATACGAGTACTTGAGTCGCAAGGTAGAAGAAGGGATGATCTTGAAGATAATGTTGATGTTATGGTATCTGATAAACGTTCAGAAATTTGACAGGGCAGGTGATGAAATAAAGCATACCAATAAGAGCAGCATCACGATCCTTTCTTCTGCTTGTGATGACAGGTGCCCTGTCAGCGTCTGTAATAAAGAGATCTGGTCGAGCGAGAGGTTCAAATATTCCGCCCGCTGCTTGGCGAATGAGCACCGTCCCATCAAGATGGCGTTCACGCATATGGTTCAAATTCACAGCGTATACAATTGTTCCAGATGATGGGGAACGAATTTTCCATATGGTACCACCCAAAGTGTGGCCAGCGTTGAACGGTGTGATAGTCAAGCCTTGACATTTTCCTGGAAGATGTCAGTAAATGGATAGTACATCCGAGCGAAACGAAGTACTGTACCTTGGAGGTGAGTAGGCTGAGAATACCTCAGTGTGTTGAGGGAGTCAAATGCATCCTGAACTTCAATGACAGAGGCTATACATTTGCCTTTGCTGTCGATAGGTGTGGTAGGAGGAGGGGGCGTATCTGTTGTATGTTCGCCAGTGGTGTCTTCATCTTCTTTCATTTCTGGTGACGGGTCTTTCACGTCATACTCTTCTCGTATGCCTTCAACATCTTCTGTCGCTGCAATTCTTCCCATTGCTTGCACAGGTAGCGTTGAATAAGCAGGCGCCTTGAGGCCCCATCTCGAATACGCCCAAGGGTACAGACCACAATGAGCTAAATCTCCATGAGACAGCAGAACCAAGTCAACTGTAGGCGCAAGTCTAAAATAATTATTATTATCGCCCTCTACGACGTGCCCTTATTATATTTAACACGAACTTTTGCAGAGCATCTGTATATTCTGTCCACGAAGGCGGTTGGTTTTCACTTGTTGATGTTGAGGGCTCAAATGGAGAGGGCTCTGGGGCCCAATCCGGGGAGCCGCAGTCGATTAAAATACGAACATCATCTACTTGAAGCAAGTAGGCTAGCGGGGTAGTTGTCGACGAATAGGCAGCCCCAGACAAGGGGGTGAAGGTGATCATAGCATACCTTCAGAAATAAGCGCTGACTAAGCGACGTTCATGAGGTTGTTTACTGCTGCCAAACAAGGTGCAAAAATACTTTATCTCCCTGACGTCAATACTGAATTTCAAGTCAGACGGCGGTGCAATCAGTTAGCCTGAAATACAAATGGTCCACAAAACACATATCTCCTCTCATCGTTTCCATCTGCACATATGCCGGTCACTACCACTTCCGCCGCTTTACACATAACACCAGGTAATCTAGCCATGGATTCCGTCCATACATGAGCTCAAGCCCTACCTCGTACTGTACAGTGGTCTTCAAAACCTTCCTGAAGCACAGCAAATCGAAAGCTAAAAGGCTTAGAAATTCCAGACCGGATGAAATTCCTCAGGATGACATTTGGTTCGATGAGTACGCGCTTTACAGCTTCGAAGCTTTCTGATCATATGTTCGTCGCGCTCATCGTAAGTGTTACAGGGCTTTTCACATAGTAAAAGGTAAATTTGTGGGATGCGACACCTTTCCGAGTCCTTGCTGCTGACGTTCTCCTAGCTTTTATCGACATGGGTACCAAGAACACCGTCGAATCACTGCAGGCATTGTGAGTCGTTTGTAAATATATCCATCACAGCATTGTCTAAAACCCTCATAGTACAAACACTCATGTTCCTGCACCATACTGGGCCGCAGTCTCTCCTGTTACAATTCCTCTTTCCTCATGCAACTCCGCAGCCGACTCGTTAATCGAATGGTTTGGTCCAGAAGAGCTTAAATATGTCGTAGGTGGAGAAAGATGGTGGCAAGTTCGTGGTTTGAATGGCGTGGATGGGGAATGGATAGCGGAGCTCGAGGACTTGGAACCCGAGACGGACGCCAAGGATGTTAACGGACGGAAACTGAGTGCCAGTGATGCCAACATTCTGCGAATGGAAAATCTGGAAACGGTCATGGTGCGCTTCTCTTTGTGTCGCAATGAAGGAGCCATGTGTCTGATAATAATTACATCACAAGCTTTATGTACATGGAGGTATGTTCCGCTCATAACTCCAAGACAGCCAACGTATCTCACGCATAATCGTTCAGGTGGCTATTTTTGGGGTTCCATAAGTACACACCCTTGCTGTGTCTTTTTTATTGTAGGTCTAACGCATTTAACAGACACCCATCGCTACCAAATTCTTCATTATGGTGCATAATGCTGTCATTTTCCAGCTGTTTCTCAACTAATGCTCCATAGCCCACAAATACAAAGGACGAGCTTTTGCAGTCAACTACAGGTCAGTCGACTCCACTCATTTGTGAAGACTCCATTGAAACTCGTTACAGGAAAGCACCTCAATATCCGTGGCCATGTCCTTTGCAAGACGTTCTTGCTGCATGTGTGTCCATTATCTTTCGTCCTTCCAATTTTTCATTTGACAAAAATATCGAAGATCTGTATCTCATACGTCCACCTCCCGGTGCCATTCATAAGGCTATATCTCCTTCAAAAATTGTGTTCGCAGGAGACTCCGCTGGCGGAGGCCTCTGTCTGACGGTGCTAACGGTGCTACGGGACCTGGCCCTACCCATGCCTGCTGGAGCGGTGCTCATCAGCCCATGGGTAGACCTCACCCATAGTTTCCCAAGTGTGATGGAAAATTACGAGACTGTGAGCCATACTCTACACACTTTGAATATAGGCATCTTCTTATTTCAACCCCAGGATATTATACCCAAGCATGGCTTCCTAGCCAAACCTTCTACGCTGTGGCCCATACCCTCGCAACCAGAAGAAGGCGGTAGAATCGTACCTACGGTTTCTAATTCCCTACCAGAACCCGGAAATGCAGATACATTGAAGCCAGCTCCAAGTCGTATCGATAGGATGGAAGAAAGCGAAGACAATGTACATGGACCCGGAAAATTCGTTGAAACTCAGAGAGAAATGCTAGATAAATCTAATTCAACGCCGTCCAGTTCACAAGGAAATAACTCGGTGCCAGCGTCCGACGGATTTGATGAGATTGAAGCTGCATTGGAAAGGCGTGGCCTCGACCATTGGGAACCTAAACCACCGAAAATATTTATGGAGAATCCCAACTCACAGCCGCTAGAACTGCGATCTCAAATTCAGATGTATGCGACTACTGAGTACGTCGTCTAAGTTATATCAAGTTTTTATGTTTTTGACGTTCTGTTACACATCCAGGCAACTCATACACCCACTTGTCTCTCCGATCTTGCAAGGCTCGTTAGGGAATCTTCCTCCACTCTATATCATAGGAGGAGACAGTGAACTCTTGAGAGATGAGATAATATATTTAGCTCATAAAGCTGCCCACCCTTCAAAGTACCCTACCCGAAAAGGTGTTCTTCGTGAATCTGTCCGACAACAAGAGAATGTCAAAAAGTTTACAACACCAACACAAGTGCGTACAGCCTACACATTATTTAACGTGCAGCGGTAGTTACCCTTGTTTTTACAGGTTCACTTGCAGGTCTTCGATGGTTTGTTCATATTTCTTACCTTTAATTTACGTCTTCTAACGCAATATTCAGGCATGTGTCATGTTCTGACCGTTTTCATGTTCACTCGGAGCGTATGTGCCGCATATATGAACTCCAACCACGCAGCTGATCTTCTTGGTCTTAGGCAAGATATGCATATCGCTCGATTGCAGAATTCATAAAACATACGACACAAAACGATGAATTGTACCTTCTCAAGAATCCCTTTCCCAAGTCTAGCCAGCCTTCGGAATCTGAGCAAACAGACGATCATTCCAATGCACCTACCGGTCATAAACTAAAGAAGAATTCACAACACCTAGAAAAAAATTGGTACCGTCGGTTCACAGGAAAGGAGGACAATCATGCTGAGGGCATAGTTGAGATATCATCCACATCGCAATCTGAAGTCGCCGTTGTCACGGAAAATGCACAAATCGCGCCTCTTGCAGTCGACCAGACAGGAGCTGAGGCTGATGTTCAGAACGGGGAGGTCAGTTCTAGCACAAGTTTACGAGTCATTGATCTTAACTTCCGTCCCAGGATGTTCCTAACTTCTTGATGATTCGCGAACGTGTTGACATTCAAGGCGAAGTTCGTCCTATGGAGGAAGCCGAGGCTCTACATGCGCTAAATATTGATATCAGCCTCATCGGACTTATCAAAGAAGCGCCTGCTGAACGTTGGCGTGCCGGTCAAGACAAATGGGACAAGAAATATGCCAGAAAGACGAAGAAGGTTATCAAGCAGAAGTCCTCGAACGCAGCAAAATTTGAGCGCTTGTTGCAAAATGCATTCGACGAAGGCTTCATTCACGTATCTAGCAGAAAGGATAGAGAATTGCCAATCGAGCCTACCATTGCGAAGACGGCATCCATGGGTGAGATTCAAGCAGATCGTCGATGGGGGCCTCTTGACCTCGAAGATGAGCGGCCTCCTGCAACGGCTATTGCTGGTCGACGTGATACGGTACGTCGTGATTAATTCTTCACCTCATGTAAAAATCTAAGCGCATCTATAATAGCGCGAGGCTATTGCACTATTGAAGAAAAGCATATACAATGCGGCTCCAGTTACTCATCTTACGGTACCCAAACTGAAGACTATCGACGTCATCCGTTCCGCTTTCGACCCGAACGACAATCCAAACAAACCTCCCAAGCAGTCCGTCGCCGAGGAACAAGTCAAGACCCACATTATTCCTATACATGGACTTAGAATATGGGATAGTCTAGTGAGGTATGGGGGTTTGCTTGAACTCGATTAACACAAATTCATTGGGTATCTCCTCATTTTTTCCAGATATTTTGGCAAGAAGACCTCCATCAAAGCTGCCAATGGGATCAGTGCAGCTGCTGAAAAAGTTGGCGTGAAAGACGCAAAGACCGAGTGAATACACTGTGTTCGATTTTGATGTCCGTTGCCTAGTTGTCGAGGTGACCACAGCATATGACGTCCGCGTACCAGGATTTTAGATGTAATTAATTTTAGGCGCCTAATTTAAATGCCCTTAGAGTCTGCCGACCTTTGTTGAATCTAGCCTACCCTCTGTTCTTTAGTGCAGCGTCCGGGTCAACGCACAGACCAAGCGGACGTGATAGGGGCGCGTGGGAAAGCGAGGGTCGTATAATTCTGCAGTATGTTGGGTGCCCTTTGTCCTGTTCTGCCATCGCAGTGTCGCATATCATTCTCCGTACCTCTGTAAGTCCGCCCCTACGTGTCGTCTGGCTTTCTCATTCGTGATCTCTCCTCTGTCCCCTTCCAGTTTTCTTCGTCTTTTGAAAATGCGTGAAGTCATCTCCGTGCACGTTGGTCAGGCTGGTGTCCAGATCGGCAATGCCTGCTGTAAGTTTTTCACGCTTCGTTTTCTTCTCAACCTCGTGAATACTATATGTCGCGCGGAATGTCCTTCAAAACGCGTCGTTCGTTTCGCTATGTTGTGGGATATGAAAAATATGAAAAAGTGGCACCATGCTGATCTGATTATCTCAGGGGAGCTGTATACCGTCGAGCACGGTCTCAGCGTGAGTCCCAATGTCACGCAAACATGCCTGTACTCACTAATATCTAGCCTGATGGTCGTCTGCTGGAAGGTTCGCCATCTGCCAACGATGGTGGCTTCAGCACGTTCTTTTCCGAAACCTCCTCTGGCAAACACGTGCCCCGTTCGTTGTACATCGACCTCGAGCCCAACGTTATCGATGAGGTCAGGAACGGCCCTTACAGGAGTCTCTTCCATCCGGAGACTCTTGTCACTGGAAAGGAAGATGCCGCGAGCAACTGTGCGTAGTTGAAAGCTACGATATGTGTAGCCCCTTTCTCATTTTTTTCGCAGATGCTCGTGGCCATTATACCATCGGAAAGGAACAAATTGACGTAGTAATGGACAAAGTCCGCCGTCTTGCAGACAACTGCTCTGGTCTGCAAGGCTTCTTTGTCTTCCACTCGTTCGGAGGTGGAACTGGTTCTGGCTTTGGTGCTCTTATCCTTGAGCGTCTCTCAACCGATTATGGCAAGAAGTCCAAGCTGGAATTCAGCGTGTACCCTGCGCCCACCTTGGCCAACTCGGTCGTCGAGCCCTACAACTCTGTCCTCACTACTCACACCACGCTCGAGCACTCTGACTGCTCTTTCATGGTAAGGGTATCTTGTACAATGCAGGAGCATAACTAGAACCTCCTTCCCTAGGTTGATAACGAGGCCATTTACGACATTTGCAAGAAGAACCTCGGAATCACTTCGCCCAGTCTTACCAATCTCAACAGGTTGATTGCTCAAGTTGTCTCTTCCATCACCGCTTCCCTGCGTTTCGATGGTTCCCTCAACGTTGACTTGAACGAATTCCAGACCAACTTGGTTCCGTCAGTGCATTTAGTCCCAGAATTTTTTTGATATCAATTGCTAACGCTCCTAAATCAGTTTCCCTCGTATTCATTTCCCCCTTGCCACCTTCGCTCCCATCATCTCCGCAGAAAAGGCTCACCACGAGCAGAACTCTGTCGCTGATATGACCTTCTCATGCTTCGAGCCTGGTAACCAGATGGTCAAGTGCGATCCTAGGGAAGGCAAATACAGTAGGTCTTGAACGAATTAATTTGAGGATCATAGTGTTGATAATGTTTCTAGTGGCATGCGCTCTTCTTTACCGTGGCGATGTCGTCCCCAAGGATGTCAACGCCGCTGTCTCGATTATCAAAACAAAGCGTACGATTCAATTTGTTGACTGGTGTCCCACTGGATTCAAGCTCGGTATCTGCAATGAGCCTCCTGCCCATGTCCCAGGCGGTGACCTCGCCAAAGTATCCCGCAGCATGTGCATGTTGTCCAACACCACCGCTATCTCATCTGCATGGAGTCGTCTTGACCACAAATTCGATCTCCTCTACTCAAAGCGTGCCTTCGTTCACTGGTACGTCGGAGAGGGTATGGAGGAAGGTGAATTCTCTGAGGCTCGTGAGGATCTTGCTGCTCTTGAGAAGGATTACGAGGAGGTTGGCATCGACTCAGCGGATGTCGAAGAGGCTGAGTACTAAATGTTATAATTCTATGCACTTGTCTTTCGCTTTGGTTTCTAGTTTGCGTATAATCTTTCCCTTTACGATCCTCTTCACGTATACCTTCACGTCCATACACTGCGGAATTCCATTACTTTTCAACCTTCATTTTATGAAAATTCCGTCAAATTCCCTAAAGCATAGTATAATAAATTGCTGACAGAGCGCAAGTAAACTGTTGGTAAACTGGGCAATATTATTATGTACTAATTTCAGAGGTTGGTCTATTTCATATAACTGTATTTATTCCTCTATGACTTTCCAGAGTCTTCCTTCAAGCTGACGATACGGTTCAAAACGACGTAATCACCTTGCTGGCGGCTAGTTACTGGCGATCCGTCTTCCAGAGAGGCAATACGCGCATCTTTATCGAGGGCGAAGTAGGCAACGCGTAGTCCTTGGAACCGAACACATTCATTGCCAACCAACTGATCGCTGGTCGCATGAGGAGTGTCATCCCCGGCCGATTGTTCACGGGTAACGTTCTCTTTTTCAGCCTTAGCAGTCCTTGCTTTGGCGTCTTTTCTTGCCTCTTCCATAGCACGTTTCGCGAGCGACCAGAATCCTACTTCGATGATGGCAGTCTTGACGACTTCGACGGTATTTGGTGCGATATCCGATCGGAAGTCGCTGGGGACCCGCTCGCTCTTGAAAAGCTGGTTGAAAATACGAGTCTCGTCAACTTTGACAGGGCTGCTCGAAGGTGCATGTTCTGCCACCCATTGGATATATGCTTTAGGTTTCTTTGTAGGCCCCTCGTTCTCTAAATTGCAAATGAGCTCTATCACTTCTCCAGTTGCTGGGTCTGTCTTGTAAGAAGTGCAAGTAATGGGATAGGGTGCCTGGAACAGTCCAACGGTCTTGCCCGGAGCGAGACGGAAATAGTCTTTCGAGTCTTCTGTCCTGAAATCGTCTGCCTCGATGTAAATAGTACGCGTGAATGGAATAGAAGACGATCCGAGCTCCGAAACTTTAGGATGAAGAGGTTTCTCTACCATCAGGCAATAGTCTTCTGGAAGATTCTCAATGGTGACCTTCAAGGGTTTCATCACCATCAGGAGGCGGGGTGCGGTTCCTTCAAGGTATTGCCTAACGGACTGTTCGAATCGGGCGAGCTCGATGTTCGATGCGGCCGTGGACACACCCAGTGTGCTCACGAAAGAAATGATAGCTCCTGGCGGCACACCGCGCCGACGAAGAGCGATGAGAGTGTAAAGACGAGGATCGTCCCATCCGTTGACAAAGCCCTCATCCACTAAGGCGAGGATCTTGCGTTTCGACATGATGCTACCTTCTAAACTCAGACGTCCATATTCCGATTGTCTCGGTTTGTAGACCTCGAGGGCATCACAAAGCCATTCATACGATTGGCGAGATGCAATGAATTCAGTGGTGCAAAGTGAGTGGCTGGATAGAATTTATTAAGACTTCGTGTGTGACGCAAATCAGCGAAACATTGACTTACGAGATATTCTCCATGCTATCGACCAAACAGTGGGTAAAATCGTAGGTTGGATAGATCTTCCATTTGTCGTGCGTGCGGTGATGGGGTGTCTCCAGAACTCGGTACGCAGTCAAATCCCACATTTGAGGGTTTCCGTCATTAAGATCCTGTTTCATGCGAAGGTTCGCTTCCTTGGGTTTGTACTTGCCATTTTTCATATTCTCGAATTCGGCAAGAGATTCTTCAATTGGTCGATTTCTGTGTATGCAAGGTCTTGGTTGACCTTTCTTCTCTCCTCTGTCAATCTTAATCTCCTCCTCTATACGTCGAATGAGAAAAAAGGGTTAATAACAATGTAGGGAAAACGTACGAGTGCAATGGCATACATATGCTTTGTCACGTTTGATTAATTCGACCGCCAGTTCATATAACTCAGTGAAATAATCACTGGAGTAAGTGATCTTCCAAGGTTCAAATCCAAGCCATCGAACCATCTCGAGAATGCTTTCGAAATATCTAGCCTCTTCTTTTTCGGGGTTGGTATCATCATATCGGAGGTAACATTTTCCACCATTATGAGCGGCGTAGCCAAAATTGACGAAGATGGCTTTAGAATGTCCGATATGGAGATAACCGTTGGGTTCGGGAGGAAAACGCGTCCAAACTTGTCCGCCTGTTGCTTTTAGATGGGCTTCACGAAGGTGAGGGTGGATCTGGGGGTTTCCTCCTGGTTTATGGAGCTGTCCCAAGAATCCTTCTTCAAAAACCGAACGCTTCGGAGCAGGAGCAGGAGCAGGAGCGGCTTCTTTCGCGACATTCGCTGCAGCTTTCGGTTCCTACGAAAAGTTAGTAAAAAAAAAATTCCGTGCGTTGTCCGCTTACCTTCGCTTTGGGTTTAGCAACTTCTTTTGGTCCAAAGGTGTCCAAGAATACTTGATCCACGGTCTTCTTCACGTCCAGAGGGCTTGCCCATCGTAGTTCTGGCATGTTTTTGAGCGCGCTTATAACAAATCCCAAGCTTACCCATCCGGCGATATTGTTCGATGCGATATGTGTTTTCACTACAGATATGAGCTTTTCTGGGGTAATAGAGAATCCTAGATGATATGTAAGTGCCAGAACGATGAATGACTTCAAGTGGAAACCCACCGACACCGCATTCCTTGTTGAATTCATCTTCATGGATTGGCAGTTTATGCGATTCAAGATACTTCACAGCAGCTTTGCGAATATGACACAAGGTGGTTTTAGAGTTTTATGATAATCGAGTATAATGAGAACGCACCAGTTACTTGATCCACCGATTTCAACTTCGACTCTGTTATAGCCTTGACAATATAGTCACGCTCGTCTGACCCGACCACACCAGCCTTTGAAAGTACAACGGACAGATTGTAGATAAGCGTGGCCTGCTTATCTTCCAGTCCGGTGAGCAAGGTGGGGTTACTCTCGACGATTTCCTTTAATAGAGCAGCGCTCTTCGGAGCCTTGAGTGCCTCCAGAGCCTTCGCTTTAGTCAAGCCTATCGATTCAAAAAGAGGCACGAGGGGGTTGTCGTTCGCCGGCGATGCTTTCGACATCTTTCTAATCAGACGATACGATTGTCTGCGGGTTCAGAAAGATCGATGGATCAAAAGAAGATGACTCGTGCGATGTGGATGAAGACAACAGTTGAAGGAGCCAAGAAATGATTGACGGTGACCTATCTTTGGATTTCACCGAGATAAGATAAGATCAAGATGTGTACAGGATCTGATCACAATACAAAACAAACTACAGGTCCGCGAATAATATGCAAAGTTCACTTGTAATAGTGTGCAAGGAGTATAATAGCTAGACTGTGGCATGTATATGTCCATTCTAGAACTAGAGCATAGCGCTACATTGAAGAATTACCCACGTAAAGAATGTGGCGCACAACAACATATTAGGGTAGATGAACTCCGCGCCGCTCTTGGCGTTGTTCGCAGTGTCGGAGGTTTGGCCAGGGTCAGTGGACGTTCCGTTGCTAGTAGTAGTACCGGTCTTGCTAGGTACGTTTGGTGTAACGGATATTCCACCAGCAAAGACGACTGCCATTGCGGGGGAGGGCACTTCGATTGTGCAGCCATTTGTGCAGTCGACTTGGATATTAGCAGGTGCCCAAGAAGCATTCGCTGTGATTAATTTTCCGTCAGTGACGCTTGCATACGTCTGTCCACCCCATGCGATGTTGAGAGGCTCCTCCAGGCTGGCGCCAGAAAGGTATTTCACCGTGACCTCATTGCTAATACTGGACGGGAATGTATTGGCAGGGATTGCGAACGAAGCGGGGGCGCTATCAGAGGAAGTCGTGTTGGCATAATTAAAGAGAACCAGTTGGTGAATAGCCTTGTCGCTAGCATCGTAGATGGCGTAGCCGCTGACAGTGCTTGCGGCCGTGTCCGATCCCCCAATGTTAAGGTCCACAACAGTAGCTCCGTTATCCGAGCGGAGAGCCTCTGCTGTGACAAGCAAGCTATAGAATGGCGATCCAGTTTCCCATGCGCCGGGTCCGCCGTTGGGTCCAATGGGAGGGGTGAACAAGTTATAAGTAACGCCTTGTTCACGGGTGTGGACATATGCGGCGCTATATCCAACAGATGCCAATTGCAGAGCATAATCAACCGTCCACAAGGACCCGACAGCGAACGAATCCGACACAGTGGGTACTCCGCCGCAAGAGACAGAGTTAAATTCGCTCATGATGACTTCTTGTTTGTTGGGACCTTGGTTTGAGAGAACTTTGCCAATTCCTTCGTTCTGCCATGAGGCGAGTTTGATGACTGGATATTTGAGGATTAGATTTGACGAATCGTGTTATGGCGTATTTGCTCACCATTGGAATGCTGGACATAGTATGGAATGCCGTAGCGATAACTACCGTGGCAGAAGTCCTGAGGGTAATGTTGAAGGCTATAAGATAGTCAGCTTCTGGCATCAAATTTGAACGGTGGCACTAACGATATATATTTCAAGTCCGATCCAAACCGCTCCGTATAACCATCGTCAAGAAGGGCTGCCAAATTCTGGAAAGATAAATTTAAATGTTAGCGATCAAGCTGGAAATGAAAACAACAAGGGACATACCCATGCGCAACACAACGTGGGACCACCAATGTCATGTTTGTCCAGGATGTTGCCTGCAGACGTCGTCTGGAGACTATTTAAGACTTCTTGGAATTCCTGAGAAAATGGGTGCCATGGTCATTGACAGTCCCTTTCGATACAAAAACCGAGAAGAAGACGAACATCCATATAAATAGCTGTTGTATAGTTTTTGATTCCGACCCTTTTTTGGTGGGGGGTGTAAAGGTCGGGCTCCTAAAATATTTTCGTTAATGGCCAAGAAATGCTTTCTTAAAATATTTGCTTACATTGCCGAGTAGGAACCCATCCAGATTATCGCCCAACTTCTCGGCCGCGGAACCTAGCAAACTATAAGCCAACATACTACACGCATCTTGATATAAAGCGTACCGGCTGACAATGGAATATCACTGCTACTCGGGATCAGCAGAGAGAGTCCTAGAAACAAAAGCATAAACCAAGTTGCAAGAATAGCGTAAGACTTGTAAACTCACCGATCAGATAGTTGGCGCCCCCAATGTCCGACGATACCTTGCTCATCACATCCCACAGGACTGGGCCGTAGTTAACGGGATCATCGTCTGGACTAGAAGCCCCAGGGATCTTTGACATCATGGGAGACGTTACGGAGGGGTCGTAATTGGAACTGTCCAATGAGTTTCCTCCAACCCGCAGACGCAAGGGGTTGTTGCCTGTCCTTGACCGCATGGCTGTCAGGTAGTTGATGAAGGTAGAGGGAATCGTCGAAGTATCATTTCCAACTGTACGGTTGAGATTTGTTATAATTATTTGGCTTATATTACCAGGGGATTTAAAGACTTACAGTAGATGTCCATATAGCTAAGCTCGAAGCTAATTCCAAGGAAATTCGACTGGACGAGATGAGTGGACGTAAGGGAGGAGGGGATGGTGACTGGGATAGGATCGGCAAGGACACTCTGCCCAAGCCATGAGGGGAGAACGAGCGCGCTAAAAAGAATGGCGGGGACAAGCATTGAACTTGTCAGTCTTGGGACCAGGAGGGATATTCGTTTGCGATTTCAATCAACGCGTACCCGTTATATGAGGCAGCGGATGTAACGGGATTTTACTTATGTAAGAGGATAGAAACTTACCGTTACAACGGGAGGCTTGATGGCAAATACATTTTGTCAAGTTTTGCTAGTCTCCCGTAGGCAGACTCCGAAATGCACAGCCGTTGATGATAAGTCGATCAACTTGGCATTCGGAGTCTGCTTGCAGACGCGCCGTGTACACTGGCGTAACCACTTTTCCACGGTATTTACTCCCACGATATACCATGTGACCAATATACACGACGCGTCTACGCGTAGTCTCATAGTAAACAGAACTCCCAGTGATATCTACGCGCGATCTAAGGCTTCATATGTCAAATTCTCAGCAAAATAATGCTCTACACACTCCCTGTAGACCCACTCTACACCCTCCCTTGCCTAATTACTCCTCATTTTGGAATACTCCAAGTACAGGTGTATCTGGTAATTATCCTGTTCTTTCCATTCCTTTCTCCCCTACCTATGACAGTCTGGCAACTCCCAAGATATCCATCCACTCGAAACGCAAATTTTTTGGCAAGAAGAACTCAATGGGAGCTGCGGATCGACGAAAATGCGGCAAGAAGCCACCCCTAACCATCACCGACAAGATTAAGCTTTTTCACGGCTGCCTCTACTACAGCTCTCAGGCGACAACCGATTTTGATTTTACATGGACCTCACTGGATGACAAACTCTCGTCTCCACAAGTGGAACATGGCACGTTGATGGCACCGAAATCTATCATGGAAACCCTTCAACCCTTCTTAATGGACACTTGATGGACACTTCAAATTTTCACCAGCAAAAATTATAGAATCCTGATACAAACACCACTATGGGCGTCTGGAACTAAATCCTCCTGAAATGTACTCCACGGACACGCTTACAGCGACATCAAACCCCATCCATGCTGCACGCACATCATTAGCTGCGCAAGTTATACTTCCGCAGATGCGTCATCTAATTCTCCTTGCCTCTTGTTCTCCAGAACATCTCCTCACGAAAAGAACATTGAATAGAGGAACATTGGCGCTATGATTCGAGAATGCGTCACGAGGGCAGAAAGGGAATATTTTGACGGGGATTTGGGGACAATAAATGAGTTCTTTTGACTACAAAAATTTAACTCTATCTGGGAGTACTTACTCTGACAGAATGTACTGGAAATAATGGGTGTGAATGTGTTAAAACGCGTAGATAATACCAGCGAGGGGTAGCTAATTAACGACGCGTCGAGGCCCGTGGGAACAGAACGTGACATGCACATGACTAAAATGTTTACGCCCATGAACCATGCGCGTGTAGGAACAGACTAAAGTTTTGCGCTGTCGGATTCAGAGGGCACTTGCTTGATCTATCAGGTTTGCGGCGAAGTAAGGCCGTTATAAATAGTGATGACGGCCTTGAACGACCGTCACATCTGTTAGTTGGAAAATAAGTAACCTAGATTCCTGAAGAGATTACAAGGGGCCTGCAA
The DNA here is from genome assembly GCA_009935795.1 of Pholiota adiposa. Classification (NCBI taxonomy): domain Eukaryota; kingdom Fungi; phylum Basidiomycota; class Agaricomycetes; order Agaricales; family Strophariaceae; genus Pholiota; species Pholiota adiposa. The sequence goes on from QEYC01000103.1 coordinate 842,706, forward strand.
GGTCGAACATTTGGTTGCTACATACACGGAATGGCGCGCAACGAAAGCATGTGGATGAGTGAGCCAAGTTACTTTTTCGATCGATCACCACGATCGATGTTGGGATGCCTGCTAAGGTGAAATCTGAATTCAAGGCAGCTGCAGACGCGCTCTGGGGATGATCAGAGTCTCTATGAAGCGGAAACGAAACACAGGATTGGACTGAGCCTTAAGTTAGACATCATAACCTGCGGCGTGCGCCAGAAACGGAGTTCGGATGGGAAATGTGGCATGTGGACTGGCAAAGTCCAGACCGCCCGAGGATGGAGGAAGAGGAGACAAGTTCCCTACTCCGATCAAGAATGCGGTACCCTTCTTCCTTCCGGCGGACCGGGATGGGGCGCTGACGGGCTCATCAGAACTCTGCCTTCTTACAGGCTGTCAGGAATCGAATGTGAGCCATCCTTATGACCCTTCATATACGGCGCATCTCTAAAGTCAGGTTATTCCAGGTTTTTTCTGCCCGCTATTCAAGGCCGTTTTCCTGTCGGAGTTACTACGTTCATAACGCCTGTGCGTCCGTCTCGAACGATAGGCTCTGTCAAACTTCGTATTCCCGAGCATACAAAGCAGGAACAGAATGAGCCTGCGCTTCTCTTAGAAGAGGTCGCGTTTACCGCCTATTATCCAGCAGAAGTCAACGCTACGTCCAAGAAAGGCGTTCCATGGTTCATTCGGTGCGCAAACCCAAGCACATGCACCGCCCTACAATGCTTATTTCCTTTGCCGAAATCAATTAGGCCTATTCGTGAATCTTTACAAGGATTTGCCGCATTCCTAGGTATTCGTAATACTTAATGCTTTCGTGAAGGCTAAACCAATATACACTCAAAAGGCGTTCCAAAATGGCTGTTATGGCCTGTCGTATATCTTTTTGGCGCGCTGTTGAAGGCCTGTATCACGTCACGTCGTTAGATAGGTCGTTGAGAAAGGCTAATTCTATTATCTTCACCTAGATTCCTGCATACCCAAATGCTCCTCTTCTCAAGCCGGAAACGCCATCTTCCCAATGGCCCCTGGTTATATTCTCTCATGGACTTGGAGGAAGTAGAACTGCATATAGGTGAGTAACAATAAACCAAAGATATCAGATTCAATGTTTTACACGCAAGCACAGCCAGTTTTGTAGTCGCCTAGCGGCATCCGGAAAGGTCGTTTTAGCCATTGAGCATCGTGATGGAACAGGCACGGTTTGTATGCCTCGTTCATGGAATCAAGGCAGCAAATCCGAACCTCGGACTTTGTTTTATCTGCAGGAAAGTGATCTCCAGTAAGTTTGGACTTTTCCAACTTTCCAAAGTATATTCTCAACAATTCTTGAAATTTAGCTGGGATGATAATGACGCAGTAGATATCCATCCTCTTCCCTTGCGCGCTCAACAGTTGGTGTTCAGACATCATGAAATGTACATCACCTATTCAACGTTCCGCCTTTTCATTCACGGAGATCATGCAGCGGGCCTTGAGACTATTGATGGTACATCATATAATCGAGAAAGTTGGATCACACCCGACGCCTCTAGAGTTACAAAAGTTCGATGTGATGGCCAAGTTACACTTGCCGGCCATTCCTTTGGGGGGTGCACTGTTGTAAGTGCATGCAAAATTGTAATATCGTTGATTTCAACTTAATCGTCAAACAGCTGTCTTTATTGTCATCAAAGCCCTTAGAAGACTATACCCCCATCCCAGTTGATCGTGTAGTACTCTTAGATCCGTGGTTGGAACCCCTCGCATCTCCCGGCCCTGTTCCTATCGGAAAGCAGTCTCCATCGCCCAACGGCACTGTGGTTGATGAATCTGTTCGTTCATCACTGGAAACAACAGTTGTGCTCTCCAGTCAGACCGACGGTAGAGAGATAGACCCTAAGATCTCACATCCACGGATGCTGGTCATCAATTCGGAAACGTTCACGTTGTGGAAGGATCACTATGCGAGGTTGCAAGAGATCGTTGCTAATTGGGAGCCGCAGGGAGGCAGAATTATGACTATCGGTAAGTTTTATTTACTTTTGTAACCACGTTCGACACTTACCTCATTCTATGCAGTTGGTTCTGTCCATGTATCTTTCTCCGACTTTCCCATCCTCCCATTTGTGCGAAAGAAGACGGCGCGCCCCATAATGGAAACGATTTTGAAGCTTTCTCTCTCATTCCTTGACGATACATTCGAGGAGACATTAAAGACAATTCCTACTACAGACATGGAAATTCAGGTCATCGGGGTCAAGAAGGACGGAAAGCCAAAGAGGAAACTGCTTGGGAATGTCGGAGACGTCATAGCCCAATAGACGACATCTTGTAGACATGCTGCATTCATTCACGACCCGCCACTATAATCATATCTAGATGTCTTATATGTATAATTGACGAAATATATAAACTTTTTTGCGGACACGATAACGGTGTAGAGCCATAAATGACAGTTTTGTAACATGCCTCAAAAGCGTGGTGAATCGTGGTTGTCTTTCAGCCAAACAAATCGAGTCGCGTCGACGACGTGAATTAGCAACTCTGTTCACCATTACCACCACCGTTCACTTTTTTGAGGTCACCCTCCGCAAACAAGAATGAATATCCGCTCAATGCGAGTAAGACACGCGTCTTTGTGAAGTCATTGCGACGCGTTCTGACGGTTTATCCAGGTAGAGGATCTCGCAGGAATGCAGTCATGTAACCTGCAGAATCTCCCCGAGAACTACACCATAAAATATTGTACGCTGCCAGCCTATCCAACCTTTCAATCACTCTAACACCGTTCAAAAGATATGTACCACGCAATGACCTGGCCCTCCATATCTTTCGTAGCTGAAGACCAAAAGGGACGGATCATTGGCTATATTCTGGCAAAGATGTGTGGAGTCGGACTACTCTGGGGAGAGAGGACTATTGTCTAACGGTGCTCGGATTTTATGAACTAGGGATGAAGAACTTGCGGAGGGTGAAGAACCTCGCGGGCATGTTACCTCGATATCGGTGCTGCGATCTTATCGACGGCTCGGACTTGCGAAGAAACTCATGATCCAATCTCGTACGTCCAACTAGATGCTTTTCTGTGCTAAATGACTTCTGACTTTGACCCTTTTTTTATTTTTGGTGGTTTTGCAGAAGAGGCTATGGCTCAAGTATACCGCGCTTCGTATGTATCTCTACACGTCAGAAAATCCAATAGGGCTGCTCTGGGCCTATATAGGGATACGCTCGGTTTCACTGTCCACGAAATAGAGAATAAATATTGTATGTCTTTTTTTGCTGGGTGTGCTCATAGATTACTCAGACTATACTTCGACAGACGCTGACGGAGAAGATGCATATTCAATGCGCCTATCGTTGAAACGGAAATAGAAAGATTATCTCAGAGGTATCTAATAATATAACACGTATACAAGAAAAGTACATATTTGATATGGCCTACATAACAGCCAAACCCGTCAAGGCATCATAGCATGTCCATGTTCCATGTCGTAAATCGTTAGAATTCAATCAAGTCGCTACCATTATTTGTCTTCTCTTTCTTTGATGACTGTGCTCTCTGGGATTTTCGAGAACTTTCAGGTGCACTGCTGATGATACCGCGACTTGAGAGGACAGCATCCCGAATGATATTTGCACTAGCAAGCCCAAGCTGATAATAACCATCATTGGTAGCGGCACCGAACATCCCAGTGTGCCCTTGGATCTCGTCTGAAGCAATTCCATTAGTTGCTGATAAAAAGTGATCTGTTGACCGACTGCCGTATTTTGGCAGTACTATAAATGTTCGCGATGTTAAATTTTCGGGAGGGCTTGGGGGTAAAAGGGAGTAAAGGCTGGATAAATGTTAGATTTATGGGTACAGTGGAGAATACCAAATTACCGACTTTCGAAAAGCGACCCCGAGATCTCTCTCAATGTCAAGCAATGCCTCTACCCTTTGCTCCAAGCTTGCTTCATCCCACAAATTCCCAACATATTTCATATGGTCTCCTGCCCAGGAAATACCCTGTGTCAAGTCATCTTTCTTGTAATAAGCGCCCCCAGCCGCAGCACCAGCAAGGATAGCACCGCCGACTGCATACGCTGCAGGTCCTGCCCATTTCCCCCATCCAGATTGTGCAGCAGCACTTGGTGCTGCTGGTTGAGTTGCTTTCTTCGCTCCGAAGCCTGCAAATGAGCCAAGAAGGGCGGAACCCACAGTCATTGCGGCATTCGCATGTTGCGCTACTTTGGTAACACTGTTCTTCACGACGAAAGGATGGAGGCCATAGTACTGATGCAGCTGTTAGCCGACAATATCATCGTATGATACGCTGAACTAACCGGAGTGTCGAAAGCGATACATGCTACGATCTTGGGCCACAATGGGGCATCTTGATCTGGGCGCGAGCGGACAAACTCCCGCAGAGTATCGGCAGCAAGCAATCCTCCCATGCTGAATAGATGAATGAAACGTTAAACTCGATGCTGTTCTATAGGGTCAAGAGGACGTACCTATGTCCACATAATACAATTTTTGCCTTCCCAGCACCTAATCCTGAAGCGACCTCACGTTCGACAGTCAAGGTCGTAAGCCAATCCGCAAAGCGGACAACAGCTTTATCCTTGTAGGAAATAAGTCGAAACCTATGCTACCAGTAAGTGCAGTAGACTGACTAGTTCTCCCTTCGTCTACGCATACTGATAGTCAGATATGCAGATGCATATTTTAAGATGAAATCGATCGACATTACCTCGTAAGCAGGGAAGACGATAGACTCCACTATAGCATGTTCAAGGGTTTGTGAGAGGAGATGCTGCAGTCGTTGAGGAAATTCTACGAATGTTTCATCTGTGCCTTTGAATCCATGGATGAAAACTAGCAGGACGAGTTCAGAATACTGTTTCTCCGAAGGTAACGACAAGCCCTGTTGCTGGACTTGAGAGTCGGTATTGAAGCCAGGAGCCATCTTCAAAGTTGTGAAGATTTATGACTTTGGGAGTATAGCAAAGCTTCAGATCGAAATAAATAGATAACTTGAGTAGTGGAAGTCTTTGGTAGTGTGATGATGGCTGTAACAATATTCAAGATTGCAATGGTCAACTTCGTTAAATTAAAATAACATGACTCCAGGTCTCGGTCGGGCGTATTTACCATTTACAACATTTTATCATACAAATTTACAATTTAGCGTTACTGAACTACATGTTTCTTTAAGAAAAACTTCCAATTTACTTTCAGATTACCAAGTTGGCAGAACTTGCATTGGAAGAGCCAGAAGCAGGTGGTTGATAATTACTATCATGTCTAGCAAAAGGGTTGCCGACACTCCATGCTGGCTGAGAAGGGTTGATATCGGAAGAAGGCCTCGAATAAAGTCTGTCCGATACGGCCTTATCTGCACCAACAGAGATCCTGTCCATGAGATCGCGGATCCTTTCTCGTTGGTTATCAGCAGAGGAAGGATCGTAATAGTCACGCTTGCTAGGCGGAGTAATTAGATATCTGCGCTGAGTGGTAGCGTCAAGAGTGGGAGACTCAGATAACGTATCGAGAAGGTCTCGAAAATCGCGAGTGTTGTGGCCAGGGGTTACACCTGTGGAGTCAATTGAGGATCGATAAACCCTGGCGCGATGAGGATCAGCTCTGGGGCTGACTTGAGATATAGTATCCGCAGGTATATCATATTCGTTATCGGGACGTGGGGGCCTGGTAGGAGATGGACGATGGAATTTGGCAGTGCCGGAATGCACTTCGGAATCCGTCGATGGAAAATCAGGATGGAAGAGTTGTTGGATGTTTGCCTGTTTGTCAAGTTGCTTTCGAAGGGTGTCAATTTGTTTTATCAAAACAATCTCGAAGGCAGGTTTTTTGTCTGCCTCGATTCCAGCGAGAGTGACCAATGAAGAAACACTAAAATATTGGCATTGTCAGCAAATATGTGCAAGTTTACCAGATGAATTATGAATTATCTCACAAGGCTTCTTTAAGATACGCAAAGCTGAACCTGTCGGTCAAACGTGCAACTTTGTTGACGAGACGGTCAGGGAAGTCTATCTCTTTGTTAGGTCCAAGCTTCTCTTGCCAATATTGAACATATAATTTGCGCTCTTCTTCGTCGGGATCATCGAATTTGCTGACAATAGCAAATGAGTTAAAGAGACCATTCAAAATGTGAACCCAACTTACTATTTTCTATCAAATCGACTCGGTCTGGTACTGAGACCTGGGTCCAACCTCTCGAAGTGGTTGGTAGTTCCAATAACGAGCAATCCGTCATTTCCTTCTAAACCATCCATCTGGTTGAGGAAGAATGAACGATTGCGATCATTGATGAGACTGTCGAGGTCTTCAAGAATTATAACACAAGGAGATAGCTGGCGGGCCTTGTTGAATACATCAGCCATTGCGCCTTCTTCTCCTTTCCAGCCTGCAAAAATAAATGAACGTTAATTCAATGGCAAAATGCGCAGTATCACAAGCGCACTTACTTTGGAAAGACTTCACGTACAAAGGGGCAAAGCCCTTCTCTCCGCAGGTTTTCATTACAGTTTTCAAACTAATCGTCTTTCCGTTTCCTATTCATTGAAATCAACATTGAACATTAAAGATCATTCAGGAAAAATTATACCTGGAGGCCCATACATGATTAAACCGCGCTGCGGGGCTAAAATTAGCAGTCGACTATATCGCGTCAGATCTAACAAACCTTCCAAGGAATGGCAAGCTCTTTGTAAACAGCTTCAGAAGCGAAGAAACCGTATACATCCTTCTGAAGCGCCTTCTTAAATTCTTCCTTGAGAATGACATCCTTCCAGTCTGCTTTCTGTACTTCTTGCCAAAGGCCATGGTCCTTTTGCCAAAACCCTTGGTTGAAAACCCAGATTTCGTCATGTAAGGAATCGGCCCATGCACCGGCGGAGAGGAGATACAAGCGCGAGACTTCTTCAGGACCTAAAATTCCGCACTTCCTTCAGAAAATGCTCTTGGTCACTGGAGAGAATTTAAATCACCTTCATGGAGGATAAAGTATTGAGTCATAGTACCAAACCCTTGTGGATACTGGTGATGAATTAATCAATGTAGAAATATCATTTGAATGAAGAATAAAAACCTGAATTGTGTAAATAATGAATTCGAATTGCTGGAACGATAGAATTTAGTGACATAGTCGAATGGATAAAACGTATGTTATAACCCACGTTCCAACTGAGCTTGAAGGATCCATACTCGACTTGATCAACAAGGAGTCCTGGGATCCCCGTGCTACGAGAAAGGGGCACAAAGAATAGGTTTGTGATCAGAGGAGTATTTGGGAGGGGCGTAACGGAAGCTGCAGGAAATCCAAGGATGCTCATCCCATATCCATTCGACATAACCAGCGAATGGTTGGGATGGAGTTTGCGCAGAGCATCGGCGCTGATAATGATCTCGTGAGTTAAATGTCAAAGCGTTGAAAGATACGATGTCTACCCAATTACTGGCGGAATAGCTTGCTTGGCAGAAGCTGCAGCAAGGATCGGTCAACGAAAGGACATAGATATGAACGCAGGGAGACACTAGGGAGACACTAACAATGTTCAGCCCACTGGCCGTAGAAATCGGTCTGGATGTTAGCGAATTTCTCTCCATCTGCATCGGTCCAGACGTTTACGAAGTCCTCTAAATCGCTCTTGCCTAGCTTAGGTGCCATATCTATGTCGCCAAAGGTTTAAACAATCGCGCGAGGGGCGGTGTATATGAGCGCTCAGAGGAAGAGGCTCTGCAAGGTAGGATTGGTGTGTTCCACGTATCTATAACGCGATCCATGTGACTGCGCAGTACTTATATCAAAGGAGATAAGAAGAAGGTTTGTGTCCGGGCTATCATCCCCGTTCTTGAGTGTGAGCCGAAGCGCCCGTGTCGTCGAGTTGCACACGTGATTGCACACCTCTTCCTGAACTCTCATGGCTGCCTCTGCCGCCGACATTCGCAGCGCGCTCTCTATACCAGAAGGGAATGCAACAGCGGGCCCTTCGCAGCCCAAGAAACCTACCCAATCAACCACGCGAAAGCCAGAGGGGATTTCACGCGAACTTTACTCGCTCATTGGACCTTCGGGCCCTGTCCATCAGCTCGCCAAACCACACTTTAAGCAGAAACCTAACTTCGGTGGCGCTGCTTCAAGGATAAAATGGTTGGAACATGTTGCGAAGTATCAGTTCTTTGATCTAACATTGTTTCTCTCAGGGAATTACGGACATTCAAGAATCCATCACGACGTGATGGCCTCCAGCTTCAACATTGGGTGAAAGCATCTGAGGACCCAAACGCAGGTATGTGGCCTCAACTCACCATTTTTATCAGCTGGATATTCAATATTATTGTCTTCAGAATATCGATTTGGTAAATACAACATTCAAACAACGCAATATACCTATTCACAAGATGAATACACCCGCTTCTTGGAAGGTTTGAATGTTGCTCGCCTCGAAAATTGGATACTCACTAACGTCAATCGTAGATAGCGAATGGACCAAGGAGGAGACTGATTATCTTTTCAACGTCGTTCGAGAATTCGATTCACGCTGGTATATTATATATGATCGGTACGAATATGCAGGCGGTCCAACTCGTTCTCTTGAGGTTACACAACTGCATACTGTCCACATAATCACGACCTAACATCCTTATTTCTGAAGGATCTCAAAGACAGGTACTACAGCGTGTGTAGGAAACTGGTGCGGAACCGACCTTGGGCCGGCGATGAGGCCAGCAAAGCGCAATTGATCTCAAGCTTCCAATTCGACAAAGGCAATAATCATCTCTTTTATTTATCAAAATTCCATCAATTAATGGCTTTTCAGATCGTGAAATAACAAGAAAGAAGTATATTCTGAGCCTCGAAAACCGAACACCAGACCAAATTGCAGAGGAGGAAGCTCTTTACGTTGAAGTCAAGCGTCTGGAACATACGGAACGAAGGTTCAAGAGAGACAGGGAAAATCTCCTTCGTATACTTGCTGGCATAGATTCGGGACTCGCAGATATCGTAGAGGACGACGGAGGACCTTTAGGCGTGCTAGCAGATGGTGTGAGTACTAGCATCAGTAGTGCCGGCACTAGCAGGAAGAAAACCACAAAGAAAGGCACGCAGTCGGCAATGGAAGTCGATACTCCTACAACGCCTGTGGTTGGTACACCAGCAATTAAACGGCCGAATACCGCCAAGAATGCTGCTTTTGGTGCGCATTTCTTAAAATCTTCCAATTTCATCATGCACTGAACATTTCGCCCATTTGTTGTAGATGCTCAGAATTGCATTATCCGTACGGAGACACCCTCTACGGGGGCGGCCACGAAGGCTGCACACCAGCCTGCCTATCTTCGTTCATATAAACTCCCAACACCTAAACCCGCAATAGCGCCTAAAATTACTCAAGCTCTGGCGGAATTGGGGATCTCGTTAACCCGCCTTGTCATGCCAACGAAAGACACGACTGCATCTCTCGAAGGTTTACTGGATGCGACGACTGCGCTTATTGAAACTAAGCGTGTCGTTGACAAAGTCAATTACGATATCGGTGTCCTCAAGAATCGCCTTGGTATGCGAGAGCAGAGCCATTCAGCAGACGGAGAGGCAAAGGCGGAAGGTGGGGATGCTATGGAGGTCGATGAGACACAAACAGCGGCAGACGGTGAAGGCGAGACGGAGGGTGAAGATGGACGAGCTCAGAGTGTGATGAGCACAAGAAGTGTCAGAAGCAGGAAGCATGTAAGTACCAGATCTAGTTCCATTACAATCATCGTAAACTGACCACTTACTCTCCCATAGGCCCGACGATCCGTATCCATCTCTTCAGTAGATACTTCTTCCACTAGAGCAGGGCCAAAACGACAGAAACGCGGTTGAAGGGGATAATATGATACGACGCGATGTACATGTCTGCTACATAAGTATATATGTACAATGCATGTCCGGGGTAGATCATAAGGCCCGTGAGCTTTTCTGCCCATAAGATAGATAATGTGGTCGGTAAATGGTTGCAAGATGCAAGGTTACGAGAACCGTAGGTTAGGGTATCGTGTTCTGAGGGTCTTCACGTCGCACATCACGTATTTCGTACGCAAATCTTATGTTTGCGTGAAGCGAAGGATAAAGTTGACAACAACCGCGACTAAAGAATTCCATCAGAAGGCAGAACAAGAAGAAAAGAACAAGATATACTCAGAAGAGCAGCACATAACACGGTCTGTTTCAGAGTCAGGTTAGAGACAAATTCGTGTGGCATTAGAAGCAGCACTTACCGGACCAACTCTATCGTCATAGGGTCCTCGTCCGCCGCGACGTATTGATGCTGCCCGCCAGTGGTATGTGTATAGCGCGTAGACCATGATAGCCATTGCTGGACGGATTGTTGCCATGTGAATCAGAATGAGGAAAATGTTGGATGCTACTCACCAACGAAAGAGAACATGGCGGCACTGATTTTGCCAACCTACGGGCAAGAGGCGAGTCGGTGAACAGATTTCCTATCTTCCGAGGATCATCGTGGACACACCTTATCTCCAAAGTTCAACAGACCCACTGCAAGACCACCAAGGACGACAGTAAAGTGCAGCCACGAGAGGAAAGTTCGCTCGTTTGCAAAGGAGACCTTGGGCTCGACCCGCACAGGTAGTGCGATGCGCTTTTGCGCGGTGCGCTGGAGGAGAGGCTGGGTCGACATGGTACGGACGAAGGGGAAACTGTGAAAGTAATTACGCCAACTTTGCGGGCTATAATTTTAGAATTGGACCCGCAAAAGGAAATTGATTGCACCAACCCAGACACGCACGTTCGTGTGCTTATGTACTTGCCGATGATGATAGTCTCGACCTCACTGTCCCTTTCCTTGCGAATTCTTTGTAAAACAGCATTGCTCTATTACTCGTACATACTCAGAGGGACTAGAAAAAAGAGAACCAGAGAACTACCGTAGCTGTCTCACCTTCCACCGCCCATCATACGCAAGCGATCAGGGTGAATACTGGGAGCAACAGGTTGGGATGGGTTGCTTGAAGGTGCTGAACTCGCGTTCGGCGGAGAAGAAGTTCCGCTGAAGTTCATTCCAGGAGGTGGAGAAAAGTTGCTCTGGGGACCATTGGGTGGGAATGGAGGTCCTGCCATACCGCCTGGAGGTCCGTTAGGTGGGAAGGGAGGGGCACCTAATCGGGAGGTTGATAGACTGAACGTAGGGATACCATATGAAGACGTACTGAATCCTGCAGGAGGCCCGCTCATGCCTGGAGGCATATTACTTGGTGGGAATGGTGGTGCACCAGGGGGCATCATGTGTGGGAAACCTTGACCAGGAGGGAACGGAGGACGAGCTAAGTAAAGAAAATGTTTAATAAGGCTTTCTAGCATGCGAATGAGAAGGACCCTTACGACCACCGAAGCCCGGAGGCGGCATTGGCTGTCCTCCGTATCCCATCGGAGGCCCACCAAATCCTGGTGGCGGACCCCCGAGATGTTGAGGTCCGAAACCAAAGCCTCCAGGAGGGGGACCACCGCTTTCATAGGCCGACGTGATTTGGTCAATGATGTTCTGAGCCTTGTCGTGTCCTAGGGCTAGAAGAAAGTATGATGAGAAGAGCTGTAAAACGTATACAGATCAGTGAGCTTACATGCATAGTAGTCGCGGACGTTTGAAAGGTGGTTCCTACCGCTGTTGTGAGCTTTTCGCACTGCGCAAGGAGTCAGATAAATATGGACTGATGATAGGAAGACAAACTCACCTGATGTTGAGTCGTGAGTGAGGAAGACATCACAGTAATCGCAGTAGTGTTTCTGCGATAATATGGCGTCAGTAAAGGAAAACTCCCTTGGGAATGCGAGAACAACTTACCGGCATGATAAAGGTCAAGATGAAGGTTGTGCACGTCCCAGCAGCCAAGTCAGAATTGTAGGTGATCGGAGCTTCAAAAAGTGGCACGTGATGTCAATTCGCGAGCGAGTCGTCCTCGAGGGCGCTCTTGAGTCTTGAATCTTCCAGCTCCTTCTCGTCCCCTTCCTACACCCAACATGGACGCTTCAGTACCGGGAATACAAGAGCCATTTGATTTGATCAGACTTTCTTTGAGCGAACGAGTATTTGTGAAGCTACGAGGAGATCGGCAGTTAACTGGCATACTACATGTATGGATCCATTAATGAAGCTGGATTGTCAGACGCGTACTAACGTCCTTTCGTGTAGGCATATGATGGTCATATGAACTTGATTATGAGTGACGTAGAAGAGACAATAATGCTTGTAGATCCCGAGGGTGCAACTAATGGGCGAGGGGTCATCAACGTACGCCTGCTTGCATCTCCTCGCAGCATTGACTGATTCGATACGTAGGTCGCAAAAAGGAAGATGGAAATGTTATTCGTGCGTGGAGATGGTGTCATTCTAGTACGTTAATCCTCGCGTCGCCCCTTATGCCCTCTAACAAATTTGTTCCCGAAGGTTTCCCCCCCTTCGAGAACATAGGGCGCTTCCTAAACATCGATTCCGGACTCTGCAGGATGCCATCTCGATGGATCCTAAGTTTTTTGAGCCAATACTGCCCCTTTATTGAGAAGTTGCCTGACAAACGTGAAGTGTGCAATTTGCACTTTCTACCACACATTTGTTGTCATATTATCTTGCTTGTCAATTTATCATGTCAGAGCTAAACAGAAGTAGCGACGAGTACAGGCGTGTGTATTACCTGGAACAATGGGCAATGGGATGGGTGCGATAATCGTCAACCAGGTGTAACAGTGGTTAATGATTGTGAGTCTGCTTATAACTTTGGCATCTACAACGCGACAAGATTATTAGAAACATTTTCGAAATATTCAGAATGCCCTAGACTGTGTTGCTTGTCGAGAGGAACCCGCCACCGGCTCAGAATTTGCAGGCTGTTCCTCATCGGAGTCTGGAGCCACTCCTCCAGCAGGCCATGTTTTATCTCTCAGCCATGCAGCATGTGTAATCTTTATCTAGATCGGGAGGGATTATCTTTGAGAAAAATAAAATTACAGTATTGAAGTGGAGACGCACAAGGATAGGGAGAGGCAAATTTCGTCTCATCTTTTGGCCAGATGATATCGTTCTCCAAGCCTGAGGGCTGTAGAGCTTATCTTCCTCTTTGAGCAGAGTTTGCATTTTTCGGCTCTGGTCAATTAATCGAGCGGATGAAGCGGCTTCATTCAACGGAGTAAGCCAGAGTTTGCGACGGGCGGCGTAGTATTCTGGGCCTGGCTCAGGCATGGGTGTAGCTTGAAGGAGAGCATCAAATTGCTAGAGATGAATGTATGTAAAGCCGCTGAGATTGAAGAGGACAAGAGGGACAAACTTGGGTGGGCGGAGCATGGTGGGTAGGGAGGGCTGTCATGGAGGCATATCTCTTGCCGAGAGATCATTGAAACGGGCTGAGGCAGCTAGGCACGTGTCCGTCTGCATGTAAAGCAGGCCGGCTGAACCTCCCTCTCCCATTCACAACCATGGTGTCCCTCTACAAGCACCACGCCCCCTCCACCACCTCCCTCTCAGACGACGGCGACGACATCGACGGCGACGAGGAGGCCCCCCAGTTCGCCTTCTATCCCGACCACCAACTCGTCCCCGCTCAATGGGCCAACAAACGAGACCACGATATCGTCCAGCGCCCCACAAATGTCTCCCCAATTGCAGCTATACCCCCAGAAATCATGATCCAGATCTTCAAGCATATCCACTCTCCAAGGGAACTTTACTCCGTTATGCGGGTATCCCGCACCTGGTGCCAATGCGCGGTTGAGCTCCTGTGGCACAAACCAACATTCGCCAAGTATGATACCATATACAAGATGGCCAAACTCCTCCAGAAGGAAAGGCAAACGTTCACTTACGCTCGCTTTATTCGCCGCCTTAATTTCCTCAATCATGGCTCTGATCTCTCCGACGATCTAGTCAGCGTGTTTGCTCGCTGCGATCGCCTTGAACGCCTGACACTTATCGGATGCAAGCAGCTCACGGGACACGCCCTCGCCAAACTCCTCCCCAACTTCATCAACCTCGTCGCTATCGATTTAACTGGCGTGGCCGATGCCTCTAGCGACTCTATCATGGGGCTCGCCAAGGTCGCCACCCGGTTGCAAGGGATCAATTTATCAGGATGCTCCAAGGTTACCGACGTCGGTATTGTCTCTCTAGCACAATCGTGCCCTCTCCTTCGAAGGGTGAAATTAAGCAATCTGACTCGCATCACCGATAACGCCGTTACTGCTCTTGCACATGGCTGCCCTATGCTTTTGGAAATTGACCTTAATCATTGCGAACTCATAACGGATGTCTCAGTCAGGCTTATTTGGACAAATTTAACACACATGCGAGAGATGCGTCTATCTCATTGCTCGCTTTTGACAGATTTGGCCTTCCCAGCCCCTTTCCGAACTGACTCCCAAACCGATATCGTCAATCCCTTTGGCATCTCCAGTTCGAATAAGAGCAACGAAGTTCCAACGCTTGTTATCAATCGCACCTTCGAGAATCTGCGCATGCTGGACTTGACTGCTTGTGCCCTCATTACCGATGAAGCGGTGGAAGGCATCGTCTCTCACGCCCCGAAGATTCGCAATCTAGTACTTTCTAAATGTGTGCTTCTTACCGACAAATCCGTCGAAACAATATGCAAGCTTGGCCGGCACTTGCATTATCTCCACCTTGGTCATGCGAGTAAAATCACTGATCGTTCTGTGCGGGTTTTAGCCCGATCCTGCACACGCATCCGCTACATTGACTTCGCAAGTGAGTATTTTCTTTCTTTCTATAGCTTGTCGCAAGTGCCTTACCCATAATTAAAGACTGCGTGCTTCTCACGGATATGTCTGTTTTCGAGCTCTCCGCATTACCGAAACTGCGACGAGTTGGACTCGTCCGGGTCAACCAGCTGACAGATGAAGCCATTTATGCCCTCGCGGAACGACATGCCACCCTCGAGCGAATCCATTTATCCTATTGCGACCAGATTTCCGTCATGGCCATTCATTTCCTCTTGCTCAAGCTCCATAAATTGACCCATCTCAGTCTGACTGGAGTGACGGCATTCCGCCAGGCAGAACTGCAACAATTCTGTCGTGAAGCCCCTAAGGTAAGTTCGTTGGACCAATTAGTTCATACTTATCCGTTAATTGCGATATCGGTAGGATTTCAATTCTGCTCAACGTCAAGCGTTCTGCGTCTTCTCTGGAAAAGGCGTGTCGCAACTACGCGCTTATCTGACTGAGCTGTTTGATCGTATAACGGAGTTAAACAACACCGACGACACCGAGTACGAAGAGGATGAATTTGATGGTGAAGGTTATCAGGAAGACGATACCCCCGAACCAGAGGCCTTCGGCGAAATGGAAGGATACCCTCGTCAGCAGATCCTATACAACCCAAACGTAACAACTACTCGTGGTCACCCCCTCCAGCATGGTCACCATGTCCACCCTCCCCAACCCCATGAATTCACTTTCCAGCGCGATCGTCAGCTTCGTTCTAATGCCATTCCTCCTCCTACAGTTCGCTATAATGGACGCGAGATTCGGCCAGAACTCTCGCCAACCTCTAACCTGCAGGCTGCTACTTCTCGTTTGAATGCACAAATCCAGGCTTCGACACCCACCGCAGGTCCTTCTCGTGCTTCTCGAGTGCATGTCCGACACGGTCGTACTGCTGCCGATGTCCTACCTATCATCGAGTCCTCGCAGTCCTCGACGGATGCAATACCCAACATACCCACCGATAACATGGGGCCTGGCGTTGATGATTGGGCTCTTTTCCGTACATATCAAGAAAGGACTGCAACAGCTGCATCATCTCATGGAAATGGAGTTTTGACCCCTGATTTAAATTACGCGGAGATTGGACATGGCAGAGGAACACAAGGAGGGACCATCCGTAGTCACGAACTCAGTCGTGAACTTACTCCGCACCAGTCATCAACTGCTCGTCTTTCCCCCGCGCCAGAACCTCCCCAATCTGGAAGTTCCCGAGCGAACTCTGACTCAGAACCCGAACTCGAAAGCAGGGGATTGCCCGAAGATTCCACTCCCATTGCTGCTCACATGAACACCAAGTGGACCTATCAGGAGCCTGTTCTGGCCCCTCCAGCTACAAGGGAACTTCAGGAGTTTGTGCAGTCGGCTCTTGGTGCGGAGTCCTCTCGAGGCCGGCGGGAACAACCTAGAAGTTCAACCGATGCGCATTCTGAGCCAAGGGCACGAAGTGTGAAGCGGGGCATTCGTAATACCTTGCACGCTGCCGAGAACTATGCATCTTCATTGTTGTTTGGCCGCAATACAGGCGATCCACGACAGGATGCAAGCGGGTCTGGCGCGGGAGGCAGCGGTCATAGCAGTGGTCATGGTCACGGTCATCGCGCGCAACGTTGATATGCTGGTATCAGATCAGAGATGAACGTGTAAACGGCATAATTTTCCTTCCTTTCTGTTTCTGTAGCCTACAAACTAAAGATATTGTGTTCTGTAATTTTATCTCCCTCCCTTCATTGTCGCTACGTAGCGAAAGTGGCTATTACATGTACTCCTTGTTTGTTACCTCCGACAGGCCTCTAATACTTCTGTCTCCTCCGTATAGGAATGTCACCAATAGTATAAATTATTAAATACACTGTATGTATCTCATCAAGTAAATGTAAATTGAATTGAATTCAAATGGTCACGTCCACCATCTGTAAAACTAATCATCGTCGTCGAACCACCGCTCTTCTGCATCTCGTTCTTCGACATCCAGACTCTCATCCCAGTCAACTTTATCATAATCTATATTCTGTGAAGGACCTATATAAGCTGGTAGATATTTCAATATTAGGGGCATACATACATCGAGTAAACCATATATGAAACGTTCTCGCACGAGACGCTTAAAAGCTGTTCTAAGTTCTGCCTCGGTCTCAACTTCGGAAGCAGCATTGGAGGTTGGAGCTTCCTCGTCCTCGCTATCAGTGTCCTCTTCAGGCACAAATTCATCTTGGGGAGGTGGTCTATTCCTCCTCAGCTCCCTCACACGTTCAGCTTCTCTTTCTTCCTCATATTCCGCCAGAAGCGTACCGAGTTTCCCGATGTGTTGCTTACTGCCGCCCAGAAAGTCGCTGTTTACCCAAGCTTTCTCGTCTTTTCCTTCTTGTATTCCGCCTCGTTCAGTGCGTCCTTGCCATAGCTGTGGCCATACATTCCGTGCTATGTCAAATTGTAGTTCAGGTGGATTTTTATCGGCATACTGCAAGCGCCTGTTTCGTATGGGTAAAATGACTGTACGCTGTTTCGGGGTAGTAATGTAGCTATAATGCGCCAACAGATTTGGAGGGAGCTGAGAGAGATGGCGGATTAGAAAAGAGATAGGGTCATTCTCTGGTGAAGGTGTATAATCTTGGGGCAGCCCAAGATACCTAAGGGAAGGATCTTTGTCGAATTGGAAGGTCATGGTCGGAGTCAAAGATGTCGACACGCGTCAGAACGTCGTGATTAGGGTGTCACCGTATGTGACAGTATAAGTTGAATTTGTCATCCACTTTATGGTCCACGACCACCATCCTCGTTTCTTCACCCAATTAGTGCTCTTCCGGAGAATACTTTTGGCAGTTCTGGGGGACGACAATACATTGGGATTTATATTTCCTAGAAAAACTGGCCAGAGCTCTCAGTTCGTACGGCTTACTTCGGTTCTTCGCCTGAGCGAGATGGATCCTTCGAAAGTCGATTCACAATCTTTGAACCCATCTTCTCAAGGATCTTCTGGCCACATATTCAGCTGCAAATGGGCTTGGTGCAGATGTACATTCTTTGAAAATGCCTCACTCGTGCACCATGTCATCCACGAACATGCCCGGCGTTCCATCCCGATTCGCCGGAGGGATATTGCGTTGGTACGAAGGGTAGAAGAAGGTTCAGGAGCATCTTTGCATATGTCCTCTCTTGTCAAGGGAATGTATGCATCGGATTCGTCGCAACATCTGGGGATGCCGAGAGGTATGCTCCATGAATAACCACTAACATATTGACTACGACTCAATTGCCTATCAATACAGGTTCAAGCTCAAAGCAACCAAATCAAACTTCTTCATCTCTTCCGTCCCCTCCAATTTCAAGCCCATCAGTTTATACTTCAAACTTATGTGGTGAACATGATTTCGACAATGACTTGGACGACGGGGAACCTTGCAGCCATCCAGTAATTTCCAGGCGTCAAGGTGAAACTGAAATTGAGAATGGGTTATCCTCCCAACCTTTACTTGAGCATGCAATGAAGCATTCCAAACTACTTATTGAACCAGGCCAAGGAGACCTTCAATCGCAACCAGAACCGACGTTTGCTTCGTTCAACTTTCATTCTAACACGCCTTCTCCGATATCAATACCAGCTTCCCCTTCATTCAGCTCTTTAGTATCCAAGAAACGAAAGCTGAATTTCAATACTTCTGAACGTGATCCCGCACCACAGGCTCAAATTCTCCGCTCTCGCTCGCATCCTTTATCCCAATCCACAAGCACAGAGTCCTCATCTATATCGCGAGCCTCTGTTGTTATGCAGTTGACCCAAAGTCTTTCAGATGGAAGTAGTGCTGGCGATGATGATAACACAGGGAAACAGAAAGCAGCACAGCGAAGCAGTGAACCCATTGCCACAGAATTCCTTGCAGATGACACACACGAAGAAAATCTATATCAAGATGAATTGTCATGGGGCTCATCTCAGTTTCAAGAGTCTCATCAAAAACTGGCAGAGGCGGAACATGAGAATTCCAGCAGCGAATCACAAGAAACAGGACCTGAATTTATGAATTTTGGATCACTGTCTCAACCTCCATCTCAATTTCAACATGACTCTTTCCCCTTACATCACCATCGTCATCACGGCGCTGAGCTATCCCAACTCTTGTCTATTCAAACCGATCTAACCTCGAATGCGCCCCTGCCACTCAGTACTCCAGCACCTCTTGCATCGCCGAAGTTTGCTATCAGCACTCCTGTCAGGCAAAACTGGTATCAACCGGCACCAAGGCGAAAGTCTGGTCAAATGGTACAGGATTCGGGACATGACCAAGGAACTCAAACGTCTACAAATTTAAATAGGTCTCGGCTGAAATCCGCAGACGGGCAGTCCCCAGCACCAAGGTCAAGGTCGCCAACAAAGAAGAAAAGTGTGTTTCGATCCGGAACTCTTCAGATCATGCCTATCACTCCAGAACCTCTACATTCGCAGGAGGATGAAAATAATTCGCAGCAGGCTCCCCATAAAATACAGCCTGATGTATTGGCTGCACTCGACAACTCGCAGGAATCCATAGGTGTAGATCAGGACTCATTCGAAGAGTTTGCTTATCCTCCACTTCAGTCACAAGCTCCTTATGAAAGCCAGCTTATGAGTCAATTTTAATATGTTGTACTTTATTTGTTACTGACCTCCAACTGATGTCGAGGCTCCACAGCTTTTTTTGAACTTGATATTGACACATGTATCAAATCTTCTTGCGCAATTTTATACTGCAGTATATTGCCCATGTAGAGTACATATCCATATGCATCAATGCTGCAAGTCTACTATGTACGAGTCTTAGTTCTCGGTTGACGAGAACTTTGGCGTAAGATGGGTTCCACCGCATCCTCTTCCAATTTGACCTGATCAATTAAATCTACAGTCCGGGTGTCTTCAAGAAAAAAACTCCCCCTTCTTTCAGAGATCTGAAGACCAATAGAAGAGAGGTGTTTGACAGTGTAATGGTGTGACACCATCAAACACAACGCCTCTTGAACAGGGTCGTCATTCACCTTCCAAGACTTGGAATTCAGGATGTGGATAACTTGTGGAGATAAGAGAGTTAAATATTCGTCAGTGAGTTGTAGAAGGTCAATTGTGTGTGCACATAGTTGGCAGTGCCATGTAAAATGTCCAATTTGAATAGTTGGTGACAAATGGAGAACGTGGGGCACTTTGGCAAGGTGGATTGATGTTAGCCCTGAGCCTGACTCAGAATCAGAACTTGCTGTAGTCGTTGCTTCGCTGAAGTCTGAATCGTAGTGAAAGACTACTGGATGATTGACTGTATCCTCTGGGGGGGGTCGAGTTTGTTTAGGCTAGAGGTAGAACAAAATAAAATTCAATGCCAACGTAAAGACTCAAAAAAAGGGAACATATATCTACCAGTTTGGCCACAACTGATTTCTCCGCCTGAATCCTGAGCTGCTGAGTCCAGAATGCTTCAGTTTGACCGTACATTGCTAATCTTTTTGGAAGATGATGAATTGATGAGGGATGAGCCCATGATGAGCCCCATTTGACATCATTTTGTCTGGCTTCAATAGCGTCGTCTTGTGATTGTTTGCAAAATGCAATCCACTGAGGAATGTCGACAAGTCTAGCATTAACGCTATTCGTGGCTATTTGATTGGCAAGGAGCCAGTCAGCATGTTTGGCGAACCATCCGCGAATTTCAGCACGGGGAATATGTCGTAAATGACGGCGTTCATTTTCTATGGCTGAGTCCGATCGTATACCAGGTATGTGTCGTTGATCCTGGTCCCGAGGCCGAATTTCAGCAAAATAACGACCAATAAGCCAGTCAATATTTCGGCGTTCCAGTGGCGTTGAGTCTGGATCAGTTTCAGTCAACTCAATAATTAAGGCCCGCAGACGAAAACGCTCAAGAAAGTTAACGCTTTGGCGAAAAGTCACTGCATGAAGCGACTTGACCCAGTATGTCCGCTTTCTGGTATCCAGTCAAAAAGATACGGTCACTGAATTATTTCTGCCATTTGATAATGAAGCTCACGTAGTTTCACATTTAGAAAAAATCAAAAATTTCTCGGGATTTCTTTCAGCTGTATGCAAATCGTTAGCTAGAGTTTTATTCTAAAAGAAGGCTCGATGACTGACCGGTCAGATAATGCGCAAGGAGGTTCTTTGTGCACCCAATTCTGACCTTCAGTTTCATGGTTTTGAACTGTGTGTACAACTCGCGAAGGTTGCGCCGACTTGTCAAATGCGGCATGTGAATTTTTTTGTCGCAGTCATTGACGTCTTGCTCTAGATACTGTAGGCCTTTTTCGGAGAGCCATTCAAGATTTTGAATTTCCAGGATCCCAAAGAAGCTAACGCTGTTTTGGTTATTCGCAAGGGGGGAGCCCACAGGAGGATTAATTATGAACTCAGATTGGTCAAAGCTGAACGTTGAACCATGGCCATGACTTTAGTTTTGTCCAAGAGGCTAGCTAGTTTGAAATTACCCAAAAGGTTTGTCCTCTAGGTAGAGTTCTAGTTCTTCGAGGGGGAGTATTGTCCCAGCTCTAGGAAACGAGGGATTGAGAAGGATATGCTCAGGATAAGGGCCGAAGACATGAGCAAAGACATCGCCGATTGCCATTTGAGAGAAAACGGATACAAGGCAGACGAGAACGATGAGATCAAAACAACAAGCGGAGCGTGATGGTGTCACGTCGCGAGTGCTCTCTCGACTCCATCTCTCCCGAGCCCACCCTAATGCTGTCGTCGATCACCACTCCATCTACGCTCACAGACTCTTTTGGTCTCAATTCAAACGCAATCAATCCCGGCAAAATATCCTCTTCGGATCTCCAGGATCCCGCAGAAAAGAAGAAGAAAAGGAAGAAGAAACGCGCCCGCGAAGATGATCAAGCCACTACAACTGAAGGCATAGACTCAGACGAGCAGAGGAAAAAGCGAAAGAGAAAGCACAATGAACTCCCAGATCAACACATCGCGCCCCTTGCCGAGGAGTCAATATCGGCTCCTACGTCGTCTTCAAAACCCAAAAAGAAGAAAAAGGACAAGGGCAAAGCCAAGGACACAAAGCTGGTAGAACAGACAGATGCGCAAATCGAAGCTGAATCGCAGGCTTCAGCGGCAGCCTTACTCTCTGCTATCGTCGCAGTCTCGGTTACTGGTCCCGAAGTGTCTCAACTCGCGCCTCCTTACGATCATCAATTAGCACCATCCGACCAATTCATGTCGTACCCTCTCCAGTATGGATATTCTCCTGGCGCCTACGATCCCAATGCGCCTGTACCGAATATCTTCGCTCCTTCTGGTCCAGCCGGAGGGGGGGCGTTTTCTGAACTCGCCTTCGGGTCAAATGAAGATCTACTTCGCGCATTACAAGATCTGGACATGAGTAAAATCGCGAACGTTCTCAAAACGCTTAATGAAGCTTCACTTGTCAATCCGCCGACCGTTGCGCCTCAATTAAGTTTTCTGCCGACTCAGTTGGATCAACTGCCACCACCGCCTACCCGACATCAATCGAACTCTATGTTAGGTGTTCCCCCCAAGCCATCCGCGACGTCTGCGGGGCACAGAAGAACCATCAACATGAGTTTGCCTGGAAATGAGCAACATACCAATCCCGACCACGCTCATTTACTTGCCAACAAATGGCTAGGCGCAAACAAATTAGCCGAACTTGTCAGGCTCCAAGGTCCTTCATATTCCGGCGTAATTAAACGAATTTTTACTCAACCTGCAATATTAGGTCTTGTCTACAAGAAAGGAAAATTCTCTGCAATTGAGGAAGAACAACTTCGCGCCGCGATCGAAAAGTACCAAAATGTTCGTCTCAGACAAATGTCAATTACCCTCTGCTCCTCCGCACAGCTGATTTCTTGCTAGGAGAAAGGTTTAACAGACGCCCAAATCCAAGAGACCATATTCTCAAAAACGGATAAAAGTAAAGATACCGCTTTCTGGTCAGAATTGAGTACGTGTCGTTGCAATTCGCTAGATAGGATCTGAACATATTTTTTCAGCCTCTGCCGTTCCTTTACGTCCAATTATCGCTGTATATCATCATGTTCGTCGAAGCTATCACCCTATGAAACAGCAGGGTCCTTGGAAAGCCCACGAAGATGATGCACTGAAACAGTATGTGTTTTCGCGATTAATCGACATTGCATCTAATAAACGTTCAGAGCGGTTACGGACCTTGGTCAACAGTGGGAAAAAGTTAGCTACCGCGTTGGAAGAATGGCCTCCGATTGTCGGGATAGATATCGCAACCACATCGTCAATAGTGACATTCGTATAACAGGTACGTGTTATTTTAAATAGAGATTCTGCAGAGCCTTTAACTCACACCCACGAAAGGGCATTGGTCCACTGAAGAGGAAGAAAAGCTCACGCGAATAGTCACGGATATGACGATCAAGCAGGGAAAAGATATCGACAATGATGTCTTCTGGGGAAAAGTCAGTGAACTCATGGGTGGTACTCGCGGTCGTCAGCAGTGCCGAATCAAATGGTATGATAATTTATCAGTTATTGTCAAATCATCCAATAAAACAATGTGTAGGACCGATGCATTGAGCAAAACAGTCAAGAACGAGGGCCGGAAACCCAGATGGAGTCCGCAAGATGCTTTTATTCTTGTTCACAAGTACGATTTCAACATCAAAGATCTGACTATTTATCTAATTTTTTGTCTAGAGTGGACTCTCTCAATGTCAGAGATGACACAGAGATTGACTGGAAATTAATTCCAGACCCAGATTGGAATCTCTGGAGTGCGCACACCTTGCAGCGACGCTGGTTAACGCTGAAAAAAGGTGTGAAGGGTTATGAGGATATGACTCATCAGGGTGAACTTTCTATTCTCTTCAATCCCTAAATCATTTCTTATTTGTTTGTTTAGAAATCATGGACATCCTCAGAATCAAGAAAGCAGATTTACCACCCCCTTCCATTCCGATTACGCGGAAAAAGAAAGAGAGAAAGGTTACAAGTGCAGCTGCCGTTACCGATTCGCCTGACTCGAGGGTAAATAATGAAAGTTCAGTCGTAGCAGGTTCAAGCACAGGGCCAGGCACTTCCGCCAGGCCATCCACTGATCATGAGGGCCAAGATGACGATTCCACGGATTCCGATTCATAATCACCAACGAAGTGAAAGCTGAAATATTGGACGCACTGGCACAGTATAGTGAGGTCACGGTTGGACTCCTTCAAATTCCCTTCATGAGGTCAGTAGTGTAGTCAAAATTTGAAGCATCCATCTGGCGTAATAGAATAATACCTACAAGCATATGATTTCAGATATACGTGCCAATATCGTCATTGCATCGTGACTTCCACAAGGCCGTGGCCCGATAATGTGAAATGATCTTCTATAACCTGGAAGTTTTTGTATAAGAAGTCCGTTTGATGGTTTGACGTCGTCAGCCATCCAAAAATATCATCCCTAACCATTGACGCCTGTTTTTCATTTGCAAATAGGCAATGCGGATTGCACACCTCCACTATTAAGCTGGTAGTCAACCCTTCGACTGCTGTATACGCTTCACAACTACCCATCTGCGATGTCCGCTGAAGGACTCCTGCAAAAGCAAATGCCTTGGCATCGCCAACCGCATGCTACGAGCTATCGACAGTCTAAAAATCTTCCAGTTATCGCAATATCCTTTTTTGTGGCCGCAGCGACGACACTCTTCCTCGTTTCTACGTCGGGCTGGGCACTGTTGAGCAACCCTCTATTATCGTCTCTGCTTTCTTTCGGACCGAAGCCATACACTTTGTCTGCTCTTGACTTCAGTGCCAAGCAAGCTATCGTGTCTCGTTGCGCGGCTCTCAAAGTCGTTCCTGGACCTCCCGACTCGATCAGTTCGCGAGAGGAATCAGACAGATTCGAACCCGGTACAAATGGAACTTGGATTCGTAACTGCGTAATTTTTACGGGAAAGGATAACGGAACAGATGTCGTTCACGGTGACCTGCTTCTTGACAAAGGTATCATTAAAGGCGTTGGAAAAATCTCGAGGCGCATTCTTGACAGCATTGAGAACCTTACTATTGTTGATGCCGACGGAGCATGGGTTACTCCTGGACTTGGTATGTTGGCTGGATTTTTTCAGGTCCGAAATACTAAAGTATAAATCTACAGTCGATCTACACACACATTTAGGTGTCTTGAGTACACCTATTCTTTCAGGTATATACTCTGCTTGAATAAATTCATAGATTCACTATGATTAATTCCAAAATTTCAGGCGCTGTTGACTTCAGTTCGGTAACAGGACCCATTTTACCTTACTTACGAAGCATCGATGGGCTGAACACGCACGACGCCTCGTATGAATTGGCTATGGCTGGGGGTGTCACATCGGCTCAGGTTCTTCCTGGAAGCGCTAGCGCAATTGGTCTGCACATAAACTTTGTTCTCTTGTTGGTCATAACCTAATTTGCTTATTTAAATTATAGGTGGTCAAGCATTTATGATCAAACTGCGTAAACCGAAAGATCGTTCTTCATCTTCGATGCTTATTGAGCCTCCTGATAATTTACAACTTCCATCTGATGGTGAGGACAAAAGTCACACCCAACTCAGATGGAGACACATGAAGTACTTCTCTTTTTGTGAAATAATCCCTTCAGACTGACACTAATTTACTCCTTCGTATTTCAATAGGCAAGCTTGTGGCGAGAACTTGATGCCGCATGGAAATAGGATGGATACGATGTGGTCATTCCGATCTGCATATGCTCAGGCGTTGAAGATCAAGGAATCGCAAGATGAATATTGCGCCCGCGCTGAGGGCGGTCTATGGGATTCATTATCCGGACCATTTCCAGAAGATCTTCGGTGGGAAATGCTTGTCGACGTTCTTCGCGGTAAGGTCAAGGTAATAAATCCCTTCATTTAATTCGCAAATAACTCAAATACGCCTTAGATATCTACGCATTGCTATGAAGTCGTAGATCTTGATGCGATAGTACGAGTACGTCTCCCCATATTTAACGACCACATTGGGTACTTATCCGTGAATCATTTTTATTAGCTGACCAACGAGTTCAAGTTCAATATTGCCTCTATCCATCATGCCGCTGAAGCCTACCTGGTACCGGATCTACTGAAACAAATGTGGGTAATTTTAATAACAAAGCACATCCCTCAAATTTGCCAGTGTTGACCGCTATTCTTTTAGGTGGGGTGGAGTTCCGTCTATTGCTCTTTTCGCAACAAATTACCGGTAAGTTTGTCTTCTTCACGAGGCAGTTCGAACTATAGCATAAGTTATCGTTAGGTTTAAACGCGAAGCTTATCGGGGCTCTGAGTTTGCAGCGCGGGTCTTAGCTGACGAAGGCATACCAGTAATCATGAAGGTATTGTTCCTCCTATGGTTGCCGTTGTAAATAAAAAAAAAACACTCACGGGTTCATCTGAACAAGTCCGATCATCCCGTTATCAATACTCGATATCTCATCTACGAAGCTCAGCAAGCTCATTACTTTGGCCTACCGCCGGAGTTAGCCTTGACTGCAATTACGTCCACACCTGCCGGAGCTGCGGGTCTATCGCATCGTATTGGCGTAGTGCAAGAGGGCTTCGATGCCGATATTGTTCTGTGGGACTCTCACCCCCTTCAGCTAGGTGCCACCCCCGTCAAAGTGTGGGTCGATGGTATTTTGCAGATCCCTGTTCCGTCGAAGACTGGCGAAGAAAATCATATAGAAGTAGGCAAAGGAAAAGAAGACGCCCAATGGCGACAAGTTCCCAGTACACCGAACTGGGACAAAGAGCGAAATCAAACGATCGCTTGGGAAGGTCTGCCTCCCTTGGAAGGACGCAAATCCGGGGATTCTATTCTTTTCACTAACGTAAAGGAAGTATGGCAGCATTCCCGTGATGGAGGTGTTGAACAGACATTCGGAGCTGGACAAACTCTAGACCACCCCGAACGACAAAATACCGACCTGAGTAACGTTCTTGTCGCGGGAGGGAAAGTGATTTGCATTGGAAAACATTGTGCAGACGTTCAAGGAGATGCTGTCACGAAGGACCTCCGCGGAGGCGTTATTTCACCTGGCCTCATGACATTTGGTTCACCGATAGGACTGGAAGAAATAGCCTCCGAGCCGTCAACAGTCGATGGAGAGACTTACAATGCCTTCAAGTTCAATGTGCCTAAGATTCTTGATGATACCGGAGCTGTGGTGCGGGCAATGGATGGGTTGATGTTTGGTACACGCAATGCACTGTGAGTCTTCGAGGTTTTTAAATATTGTTGCTGACAATTTGTTTAGGATCGCGTATCGTTCGGGTGTAACTTTGGCAACTTCATCCTTAGCCAGGCCGATATATCTGACCCCAGACGCGCGCATTATATCTGGGCTTTCCGTTGCCTTCCATACAGGTGCAGCTCATGCCATGCAGAAAGGAGCAATAATACAGGATGTGGCTGCTTTGCACATCGTCATGGGCAAGTCGAATCCCGCATTCAGAGGGGTCAGCGTGAGCACCCAGATAGCTGGCCTCAGGCGGTTGTTGTACGGTTGGGAATCCAGCAACCAAGAAACTGGAGCATGGTTTAAGAAAGCTGCAGAGGTGCGTCGAACAAAGTCCTCGATGAATAAGGCTAATATCAGGGAAAGGGTGTTATTCCTCTGGTAATTGAGGTGGACAGTGCGGACATCATGGCCAACCTCCTAATCCTGAAGACCGATGTCGAAGACAAGATCGGTTCTCGGATGAGAATGGTTTTCAGCGGGGCCATGGAATCACACCTTTTGGCGAAGGAGATCAGTGCGTTACGTCCTGTTACATCCGTTCTTGAGGTTCAAAGATCTGATCCTTGATTTGTGCGCAGGTGATGCCGATGTGGGCGTCATACTCAATCCATCGAGGCCATTCCCGATGGTCTGGGATCAACGGAGGATGTAAGCAAAAGCATTTTTTTAAATTGGAGGAGGCTTGAAACTCTGTTTTAGATTGCCCGGTCCCCCTCTTACTAATGATACGGCATTGGTGACTCTACTTGGACATGGCGTTGTCGTTGGTTTAGGTATTCGAAGTGCATGGGAAGCTCGAAACACGCGATTTGATGTCCAATGGGTGCGGTACATTGAAAGTTACGACTGGATAGTGACTAACACAATTTGATGACAGGCCGTACTCGAATCTAATGGTCGTATTTCGGAGCATAAGGCGTATGCTCTTGTGACCACGAATCTCCAAGATCTACTTGGCATTCGCGGTATGGACGACGAGACGAATGACCTAGTGGCATATGAGGGCGGAAGCATGTTTAATCTATCCAGCAAGCCAGTTGCCGTTATCTCTCCTGGTCGTGGGCTGGTAGACATTTTCTGAGGAATTCGGGGAATCCGTGATCCTGGTACTGCATTCTATACGACGCCTAGCAGAGCGGCGGTATTCTTGATGCCACGATTCCTGGCAGCGGCTAAGCTTATTCCGATGCAGCTGATAAGAAATCCTGCAAATCTGCAAAAAACATAATGTTGATAAATCGTTGGCCTAAATATATATGATGAATTTCTATTCACCTAAAGAAAGCTATCCTCGAAATTGACCGTTCTTCATGAGGGGAACGAGATGAGGCAAATATAGAGCGCAGGACGGCAGGAGTGACTGGTATCCGCCGTTTAGAATCCAAATCTGGCGGCTGTTGCTGAAACTCCTTGTAAAGAGGCCTCGCTGTCGTCGAGGAGGTGGACGTAGAGGAAGACATTGGGGGACTTACGTCAGCAATTCGGTTTGTGTAGACGGTCATTGGCTGGTTGTCGGCACAACTCAAGGCTTCCGACTCCTTCGTTCCAACTGGCTGCAACTGCTCCACCGATTGGCTCTTCAAAATAGCCGTTCAACATTCTACTGAAGTTCGTGCCACTAATTTGGACTGTAGTAATTCCCAGTATTGGCTCTGGTGACTAATTTCTGTAGACCAACATTGGACCAAAGAAGTTCAAAACCACTTCAAAATCTCCCTGGAATTGCTCCGGCCCTTTGGCAGGTAGGGTCACTTTCAAAGAACCATCGGGGGGTCCAATAATTTGAATCCTTATATCCGGATCTCTGTATTTCTATAGGTTCGACTTTTAGCTCATGAGCAACGAACCTAGACTGATCTAGACGCGTATTATCTTGCCATTCTCGCGCGAAGATTTAAGATCTAGAGGTCTATTCCGGTCATATACGAATGCAAGATGTTTTTGGATGCAAATACTGAATCCTCAAAGTCTTTCCATGAAGACATGATCAAGATTAGCGACCGTCTGCCTACAGAAGAAGAGTACCGTCGCGTTCGCCATCTTCACTTGGAAAGGCCAAAAGACCCCATTGCAGATGACCGTCTGGCTGCAGTTCTTGCCGCAACACCACATCTGGAGACGGTTGTGCTTTCAGGCGTACCCGATACGACAGACAGGACCATCGTCGTGTTGGCAGAAAAGGCGATCAACTTGCTTGGACTCGACATATCAGGATGCATCCAGATCACTGATGTTGGAGTCTTGGAACTCACGAAAAAATCATTGCCTCTACAATGGCTTCAATTAAACGGAGTGGTGGGACTCACGGATCCCTCTATATCTGCTATTGCCAAAACATGCTCACGTCTCCTAGAACTCGAGTTGTGCGACCTTCCACTGTTGACACCAGTCGCGGTACGTGATATTTGGTCGTTCTCTAAGTGAGTAACGCGACATCCTGGAATATGTGGTGCAGTAATGACATTTAATGTTTTATTGCCTACAGGAAATTGCGGAGTTTTCGATTGGCCAACAATCCACTGCTCACTGATAAAGCCTTCCCGTCGCCGTTCCAGAAGGGCCAATCCACAGAGGCTACGTCGAAAGACAAACCGTTACCTCATAGACCCACGACATGGCTCGAGCAGCTTCCGCCACTGATCCTGCGGCATTCAGCCGACAGCTTACGAGTGATTGACTTGTCCCAATGCAAAATCACGGACAATGCAGTCGAGGGTATCGTAGGCCACGCGCCAAGGATTCAGACTTTCATCCTATCTGGTTGCTCAATGCTCACCGATAAAGCACTAGAAAGCATCTCCAAACTTCGAGACCACCTCGACGTTCTGATGCTGGCGCACGTTTGCAATATCACAGACCGCGGAATCATCAACCTTACGCGTGCGTGTAACAATCTGCGTTGCATCGATGTGGCATGTGAGTTCAGTTTCCCCGTCTTTCGGCCATCCTAGTTCAGTTTTTTCAAGGACACGAAACTGACGTTGTGAATGCAAGTCTGCCGTAACTTAACAGATATGTCGGTGTTTGAGCTGGCGAGCCTGTCAAGTCTTCGGCGGCTGTCTCTCGTACGCGTTCATAAACTAACAGACATTGGGTTATATGCGCTAGCAGAGCATGCCACTGAGCTAGAGCGTCTGCATCTTTCTTACTGTGATCGGCTGTCTTTGGAGGCTGTTCATCTATTGCTGCAAAAGCTTGATCGTCTGCAGCATCTCACCGCCACAGGCATACCAGCCTTTCGCAGGAAAGGAGTTCACCGTTTCTCGGAGCCCACGCCCGCTGTAAGTTGCACTAGTCTAATTTTACAAAAGTCGCTTCCCTTCTCAGCGATTCAAACCTAGAATTACGATCCGGATCAGCAGGCTGCGTTCTACGTCTTCAATGGGGAAAATGTCGCTCGCCTGCGGCGGTTCTTGGACAAGGAAGATAAGCGTCGGCGGGAAGCCGAAGCTCAGAATGTTCCTTTCATTATGCGTGAAGACGATAGGATGGATCTGTATTAAGGCTCGTTTTGGTCACCCTTCTTTGCTCATCTTGCTATCTGTAACCGGGTTGTACTCGTATTAACATGTAAGTGACCATTTTGCGTTCATTGCTGTCTCGCTCATGAATGGATTCGTAGTTATCGCTATCACTATTTTACTAGATCTAGATACCCATACCCATGTCATGTCTCTGCAGTCATTCACGCAATACTGTATGTACTAATTGTTTCATTATTATTCACGTTACCGTCCACGTTGGAAGAGGAGGTGTGTAAAGACAACGTCCGACGCAAAGGAGTGGTGCATCGAAAAGAAGGTTTGCTAGAACCGACTGCGCGATATGGTTGGATCACAATAATGAACGTAAACGCGATTCAGATCGCTAACCTCTTGTGGCCCAAGGTGGTGTTCTGAGGCGGGGCAGAGAGCGCGCGAGAGAGAAAAATAACATGGGCTAATATATTGTATAGACCGCAGAGGAGTACGACAAGGCGATGTTTCACGTATGTCGCGATAGCTACGTTGAGAGAGGACCGAAACGGGCGGGGGAGATTTATCTCCGCAAAGGCGGCCTCGATCTGAGGGCGTAATGGGATCACTCGTCCTCTGCGGCAGAGCCGTTTGGCGTCTCACTCCCCGCCCTTTATCAGCCCCGCCTGCCAGCCCAGTATGTTCCCTCATCGCCCCTTTTCCAATACTTAACTCCCTCCCCAGATCCCTTTCCCCCGCCGTGCTCGGGATGTCCATCGTTCCTCCGCTCTCGTCGCCAGAGCACTCCGGACCGACATGCGACATGTTGTATTTCCATCCTCTTCCCACAGACGCACACATCCGACACGTCTCCGAACCTCTCGTTTCTCAGGAAGACGCCTCGATATCTCTCAATCCATCCTCCGAGCCACGCTCACCTAAAAGGCTCACTATATGCGCGTTCCAGCCCCTTCCATCCATCAACGCCTCCCCAATCTGCACCCCCACCTCCAGCCAGTCCTCCAGGACTCAGGACACCAATTTCTCGTCCCCTGTCTCTCTTGATTCCTCCTCGTCCCTGCGTGTCCTATTCCCCACCTCGCCGCCTCCAACGTGGATAGCTACGCCCCCCACCCCTCCCTCAAAATATATCCGCAGGTCCTGCACCACCACCACACGCCGCTACCCACCAGTATCCGTCTCTCCTTCAGCCTCATTTCCTGCCTCAATGCATCCACATGCAGTACGAAGCAATAAAAAATCAACCATAAGGCGTTCCATTTCCGTCCCGGCGCTTTCCTTTCAATACCTCGAGCAGTCCGAAGCTTTTCCAAGCTTCATGGGGGCGCTCTTTGTTCAGAGTCCTGAGAGACTTCTAACTTCGGATGACAACCCATTTGACGCCACATTTTCTGTCATTGACGACACGTCCGGGCCGGTTCACTCTCGCCTGCAGAAAGGGACATACGACAAAGACGAGAGTACGTCGCCTGTCTCCGCAAATGAAGAGGATCAGCTGTATGGGAAGGGCGGCACTTTTACTCCTGAACCGAGTCCAGCTGGGAGCTGGAGTGACCACAGCATCGAGGATGTCTGGGAAAGAGAAAAGGCTAAAGACGCCTTCCGCAAGTTTCATGCTCTCAAAGAACTTCTCGTTACGGAGGCTGGATATCTTATTGACTTGAAAGCCCTAGTGACAGTGAGTGCATGATGCTCTTGTATGCAAAGTGAATTGAGTTTATTTCTTTCATCAGGTTTACCTTCGCAATCTTCCTACTTTAGCTGCTCGACCTCTGACATCGAGTAGCACTTTTGGACGCGCCTCCTCTTCGTTTACGTCCGGTCCATGGATACACTCCTACACACAGCTGCAAGCCACCGCGTTGGCGTCTTCGACTACCTTACCTGATACTGCGCAGAGCGCTACGTCATCGGCGGCTGCTTCCATCAAGGAACCCCCAAAGTCTAACTCTCGTTATCTGTTCAGCGACAATGAACTCGAATCTTTAACTCGCAATGCGGAAGAAATCTTACAGCTTCACGAACACTTTGTCAGGGAGCTTGGAGCCGTTCTTGAGCCTCTAGGTTTCGCGATGGATATGTCCGAGAACGACCTCGGGCATGAACACTTGGAGAATCTCAATGCGGCTATCCGAGTTGTTTCAACCAAGTTTGCTACAGAGGTTCGTTATTTTTACCCGTGCATGGTGGGATATACTAAGGCTTACCGAAATATATATTTTAGGCGTCGCGTTTCAACGCATATCAATCATTCTGCGCTGGCCACGCGGAGGCCATGGACATTCTTCGCAAAACCTATGTCCAATATCCGATGGAACTGGATGCTTTTGAAAGCCGTTGCATGACTATGGTTTCCGAGATGTTCAAAGATGGCACAGCATCGGAATCAAGGCACAAGAGCTCTCACAGTGCGGGGGGATCACCAACGAGCGAAACGCATCTGAGCGTGGACGATCGCAAGAGAGCCATGTCTCTGACGTCTTTGGATGGCGCCGTGCGCTCTTTGCGTCCAAGGAGCAGTATCATTATGACGAAAGATTCCATCGCGTTTCCCTCGGAATCAAGAAGAGAGAAGAGTTTGCCTCGGATTGTTTTCGCGGACTATATGATCAAGCCCATCCAACGCATCTGCAAGTACCCGCTTTTGCTCGACCAGCTGCTGCCATCAAAAGCGATGCGAACGCTCACGCAAAACGCGCCAGATCTCCGACCTGATGTGGACGTCGTGGTGGAGAGCGCAGCGCAGGCAATGAGACACGTTGCTTCCTCCGTCGATGAAGCTCGGCACAAACAAGACGTGGCCACCCAATCCGCCCTTATCTTTTCTCGTATCTGCTTTACGTCGCAGTCTGGTTCAAATTCTCCATTTTCGCAGGCTCTGACTGCTGAGTTTTTGGCGTCTCTCGGAGATTGCTTGCTATCCGGATCTCTGGATGTCATCCATTACAGCACGTATTTGCCCCTTGGACAAAACTCCAGCATCAAAGTAAAGTATCTGGGCGCGTTCTTGTATCCGGGCGGATATCTGGTTCTGGTCAAGGTGTCGAAAGGCAAGAAATACGAACCTAGACATTGGCTCTCTCTGGCCGAGTTTGAGGTTACAGACGTCGATGACGAAGGAGGTGAGTTTTATTTCTCTTATATCCCGGCATAGCGGTCCGCTAATTGCATATCAGCCATGCTACCCTGTTCATTCAAACTTTCATCTGGCGATATCTACTTTGAACTAGCCGCTGCTTGTCAGCGCGAAAAGGAAGCCTGGCTAAGCTCCATCAGCGAAGCCCTCAAGCACAATGCGTCATGGATCAATGAACCGGCCCCAAGTTACAAGTTCGACGTGAAAGGCGAGCTCCTTCCAGAGTCAGACGACGGAGTTTCTGAATATCCGAATGGCCTGGCTGCTATTCATTCGATACCTGAGGGCGGCAGTGCTTCAGACGCGGAATGCTCGGAACCCTTCTTTGCTTCCCTACGCGGAAGCAGCAAGTCGAAGAGGAAGAGGGCGGGGTACGAGACTCCTCCTGTTTCCAGACAAGATCTGCCACCGCCAGGCCCGAGTCGACGGTCTTCGTCAACGTCCGTCAAGGCCATTTTTTCGCCCATGGTATCCGACGCTGAGACTGTGGTCATCCGTCGCTCGTCCCATGCCGCACGCATCCAGGTCGATCAGGAGCTGCAGGACGTCATTTCTCAATCGTGCTTGACTGCTCGATCGTACGCCTATAGCCACGAGATGGAGCTCTTCCAGGCGCCAAAAACGACCAGATCTGGTTCTGCTCGGTCAAATTCTGCTATTGGGATGGCCAGCATGGCCCGGCTATCAAAACACGAAAGTGTTCGCGTCCCTCGGCGAAGGACGACGGACAGTTCGGATAACTCAGTAGTCAGAGGGTCTTCAACGCTGATAGCAGCTACAGGGAAAAAGGCCTCCAATAAGCTGACTATCAGCGCGCTGTCGCCTGATGAATATGGCAATTTTGTGCAGAATCAAGATCTCACCCCTTTTCCATCGCCCCCGTCCTCCATGTCTTCCACTTCTCGTGATCGCATCTCTTCTCTTCGTATATCTGAAGGAACTCAGCCCAATATTCCTCCATCCTCTACGTCCTCTGCGCGAGAAAACGCGCCATTGACAACCCGATCTTTTGTTCGCAACGTTCGTGGTCTGTTCCACTTCCGCCCCATCTCCCCCATGTCTCCGATTTCCGTCATCGTCAGTCACCCCAGCCGGAATTCAATCCATCCATCAGAGCAAGAGCACCACCTAGCCCCGTTCGGCGTTATTCATCGTTGGACGAAGGACTCTCTTCGTCGACGCCCTCGTAGCGTACACGATGAGCCAATCAATGATGAAAGCCTATTTGACGACCCCGAAAAACGCTATCCTAATATTCCCTCGACAAGGACCCCTACGCCTCTGTCGACATAATCAATACCACTCTCTGAAAATTTATCATTACCTGTAACTATTATTTTTGGTCCCCACCTAGCGTTGCAGAACTCTTTGCAATCATGGTGTCCACATTCCCAACTGGCAATACCAACCTCATCTGTACAACATGCATACCAATTACAATACCCTATTAGTCTTCTTGCCGTTCTTCTCTGATATATACTTTTGCAGCGTCATGACTCAGCATACCCATCCATAGTTTCTTGTAACAAAAGATGCGATTTGTGAATATGCACATAGTAATACGAATACACGGCCAATAAACAAAATTCGAAGCTCATACAGTAGGCATATTTGCAAGATGTAGGTATAAATGAGTGTCCGTTCATTAGGATTAGATCGCCAGGATCAAAATAAAAGAGATGAATTATATATTCAGCCAACAAAAATCATGGAATAAGGCCATTGTTGCGTAGCAGATCCCCCCACCTAAGATATAATTGAGGACACATTGACCAGCATTGAGGATGCGACTTACTCTTCTTTTTCTAGCTCTAGTTCGGCTAACCTCCTCTTGAGAAGGCTATTCCAGTATGAGTATAATGTATTGTCAAAGTAAAGGAAAAACGTACGAATTTTCTCTTGATAAATTATTCTTTGTTGCTTTGGTCTGTCGTAGGTCTTGAGAAAGTGCATCCCATGCTTCTTCAGCAGGCAGATTGGCATCGTTGTACATAGCGTCAAGTTCTTCGTTAAATGCCTACCAATAAATTGCAGCAGCGACAAGATTCACAATGGGATAGGCTTACTTCATACATGATCTCTTTCTCCGCTGTTGCATCCGACAAAAGACTTTTCACGAGTTCGCATTGTCTTTTAGAATTGAGTAGCTCTTGTCGCGTTCTTTCTAGTTCGGCCGCTCGCTATTTGACACATTAAAAAATCTTGTTGAATTCTGTCAAATGGTTACGCACCTCTTTGAATTGAGTAGTCAATTTAGTCAGTTCATTTTGCAGAGTTTGAGTGCTTTCTTGGGCGCTTGAAAGATCGCGATCGACTTCACTGACAAGATTATCCACAATTCGAATGAAGCTATTGGCATCAGATATAGAAGGTGGCCGGGCAGGGTTATCGAGCGTTCCACTCCGTGGTCTTGTGCGGGGAGTCCCATCGCCCTGTCGGCGTCCAATGAGATTACGCATTTCTTCCAAACGCTCTTGGGCAGCTTTAGTCTATAGTGTTCATTTAGTGCAATTCTATTCGATAAGATGGAATGAAAATTTATACCAAAGGCACAGGCGGAGGGTTTGGTTGTGTAGTTCGAGTTGCCTTGTCGGGTGAAGCAGGTCTAGAATGGGAATGTTCTTCATTCAAGGCTGTTGGGGCCAGTCTGAGAGTATCGGTCTGTACTCTGATACGTTTGAGCGTTCGCCGGGACGTTTCAATCTACGCATATAAGAGGACGAAAGTCTTATATAGATTGAAACGACTTACATCTTCCTTGGCAGAAACAGCTAATTGTTCTATATGATCGAATTCGTCATTCTTCGTAGAAGTTGAGGCTGAAGACGATGATCCTGGTTTATGCCTTCGAACTTGAGGCGAGACTCGACGGGGCGAAACCACGCGGTGTAGTGTTTTTCCGAGGGGAGATTGTTTGGTGTAAGTTTTCCTAACCGGGGTTGGAGAGTTTGTTGAAATCATTGAATGTCGAAGGGACGTCTTTTTCTTGATTGACAATGGTTCAATAGGTGTTGCAATAGGGATCACACTTGTCATACTGGATTTTGGGGTTAAATCTGAATTATTGGGAGGAAAAAGGGGTTGTCGGTTACTCCTCTTAATACCAGGTGTTTGCTGAGGATATTGAGAAGTTGAGCTTGAGGCATAATGTTGGCTGGAGGTCGATTCGGCTAGGTCATCATCCATGGAGGGCAGATCTTGATGCGATAGTGGTCGAGGACTTGTTGGGGGCAGCGGAGAAGGGCTTCTTGGACCTAAAGGCCGGCGGTCAACTGAATGACTCGACATAGGTCGGGTTGTTTGTGGTGGAGATTGCGAAGAGTCGGTCATAGACGAGAATGACATTATAGACTGATGTGTGCTCAGTTGACCAGATGCCCTAGAACTCGGGCGGAGAGAATATGACGAGCCTTCTGATATCGTAAAAGGAATTAAAATTGAGTGTGGCCGCAAGGAAAAATAACATACCTTCGTAGATCGTGGCCTCGTTCGGCGACTCTATTTGCATAGGGGCAAGACGCTTTCCGTCCTGTATCAGACTATTTTGGCGGGCTAATTCTAACTGCATCGCGAGTTCCTGATCGGAGGTTCTGGTCTTGGTCAGAACAGTGCCCTCGTCGTCTTCATTGTCGGTGTAGTCGATTTCCATCCTTGACGAAGCCCTTGACTGTGGACGAGAGAAATATCCACTACGTCTACTTGGAGAGCCTCGATCGGAGTCTGCAGGTGAGGTGCCTCGCGATTTGTTTCTTGCTTTCCCTTTAGATGAGCGAGAAGCAAAGAAGGATTCGTCATCCATTGAAGATATTGTCGTAGCAGCCGTTGCGGTAGAATTAGACCGATGCGAAAATTTCGTACTATCTGCTGTTGTCGTGGTTTGAGTGTACATAGACGAACGACTGGTTGTTGAACGTGATCTGTTCCTCTTGTGACCATTTATCGATCCCGCAAAAAAATCACCCACTGAACCAGGTCGACCGTTGAAGAGATTGCGAGATATTGCATCGAGACCGAATATTGCTACTTTTGAACGCGTCGCAGTCGGCGTTGATGGAAGTGAATTTCTGCCTGTCCGGAACTCGAATAAACCGAATTGGTGAACTAAATAGAATGTTAATCACTGGTGCCTGAATTCAAGTCCTAATCTCACTCACTAGTTTGGATTACCCTTGATGGTACTCTAGGTGTTTGTACAATATCTTCTTCCCCTTCATCGCCAGGGTCACTTGAACGGACTGAGTAGCGGCACAGACCTCCATCCATCAACTGAACTCGGATGACTACAAATGGTGGTCCTCCTATCCCGAAAGGTATGGGATCTGCGGTGGAATATCGGTCGCGGTCAATGTGCACAACGACTTTGCTCTAGTAATTTACGATGAGCTACTACGGAAAGATAGACGCAAAATTTAACAGACCTTTTTAGCTTCCTGAAGAAAAGCAGTTCGTTGATAAACATTGTAATATGTTCTGGCGAGAGTAGTTCTACCAGAGCGGTTTTCAACCTCTTGCTCTTCAGAACAAAGCACAACAGATTGACCCGCTCGTGCACGATAGGTCGCTTGTGCTTTCCACAGATTCTCCAGAAACCTTTGCTTGTCGCTCTCTGTTTGGGTTGGATCAAGATTGATTGGCGCGGGAGGAACAACGACGGACAGGGAACGGAAAGGTCGCCCTGACCATCGTTCGGTTTGGTCTTGCGGAGGATTTTCGAGAAATAGATTTATTTCTGCAAGAAAAAAAATTGGTTGAGATCGCAGATAAGGACAAAATCACCCACCTGCTCCCCCCACATCAGTTGCGACAATTTCCGTAATGTCTACAACACCTTTGCATGTCATCCCACTCTTCTTTTTCCCTGTCGGTATCCCGCCAGCCTTTGTGACCTTTTCCACGCCATCCAAGCCAGACAAAGTTTTGCCTCCCTTGTCGTTGCTTGGTCGCTTGACTATGACGAGTTTGTCGTCAAAAAGAAACAGCGTACAGTGGAGAGAATTAGCACCATTCCCCGCAGCGTTTGTTGACAAAGCTGAATCCGTGAGGATGTCTTCTACATCAATACAATCGATATATCTTCGCGAATTCGAAAACAAATCCGGAGGAAAGCCGTCAATGGTCGCGCTGAGGCAATAAAAAATTGCAGCGCGCTTCGTTTGCTCGTCTGTTTCTGCTTGAGCAATTTTACTTGCGATTTCATCTGCTTCCATAATTTTGGCTCTTTGGGGATCGTCCGGAGCCATATGCTTTAACATGGTGCGGAAGAGGAGAGTATATCGAGGTATTCGTTGGACAGGTTCCATTAGAAGTTCCCGGAGTCCCACACGATTTCTTGCGTCAGTAGATTGGTATTTGATGCGCTAATCGTATAAAAATTAGAATGCTTATGGCACAGACAATTGGAGGCTTACATCTACATATTGAGTAAATCTTGAAGATCGTTTAGATGCCTCCTTCTCGAATATAGCTTGAGCATCTTCTCGTTTGACATAATATTGTTTGTATTGCTCAAATCCTCGAAGCTCTTTAAAGTGGCGCAAAGCCACATCTCCTACTCCTCCCACAGCTTTCCCGTTTGGCGCAGCCATCTTCTCTAGATCAACGAGAAACGCCTCGTTAACTGGCAGGAGATTGTCAATGTTGCCGAATAATGTCTTGGCCTCGTATGCAGGAATTATCGCCGTATCTTTGTTTCGCGAGAAGTTTCGCAGTGGATCGGCGTAGTCGTTCTTGAGGATCTGTAACCGCTTGACATATGTTCGTTCGCTGGTGAGTAATTCATTTATGACCGAAGCTAATGCTGAGGGGTCTAAAAGGGCTCTTTTCCGTTGAGCTGCTCTGTCCTATTGAAAGGACATCAATAGATGGAACAAAGCAACACATCAGGAATGCCATAAAATATGATAGAGAAGAGGCGCTTCACAATTTCATTCATCGACTGATCTGAACTTGAGGAGAGCATGTCCGTGGAGGACTCCGATGATATGGGATTTCCAAGGGAGAGCACGAGGTCCTGGATTTCTAAACGCTTTGATTAGGAGTGTATCATTCGTCGTGGGCGGCACATACCATCAGGAAGCCTCCTGCCATTTTCTGACCCCTCTACAACTACGCTGCAGTAGAAAACTCTCTTGGTCAAGATGGGTGCAGAAGCGGAAGAGCGCGGCCTTGGTTCATCGCCGGTGGCGAGGGGGATAACGAGCTTTCGAGGAGAGGGATGGAGGGCCATTCGGCGGGGAGACTGGGCTGCGCAAACGAATATAATACAAAAGCAGTACCAAGGGGGTATACGCAGGTGGATGAAGGAAAGAAAGCAGCAGCGAAAGCAAGGGTATGGGACAGAGCTATTAGTCTATTTCAGGCCTGAGAGTGCCATCCAGCGTCACTTCAACCAAGAATACGGTCACGTGGTCAGACGCGTCCCCTAATCCAAATCGGTCACCCGGGTCAGTCGGTGCGAATCCGACTCCACAGCATTCGCCGGCCGCCGCCCTGCGCGCGATCTGATGCAATTGATCATAAGTAGAATGCACAAACGTCGTTTCACGACGATCTCATGCGCTTGAAGTTTTGCGCTACATACGCAGCAGCGTCTTTCGAATGCATTGACTTGGTTGTCGCAGAATATCTCATAGGTTGAAAGTTTTTTGGAGAGTACATTGGATCCGAGTTCCGTCTTGAAGATCTGGACTCTGGTATAAATGTAATTCATTGGCTCCCATCGTGCATCGTCAATCCCGATTCCCGGGTATATAATTAGTGCCACTCAACCATGACATTTGCTCGTCGCTGCGTAAGACTGCGACGGCGCAAGAGGCTCTAAGAGGCTAGAGCCGAAGACTCAACTCTAGAATGCCGATGAACGCGAGGTACAGACCCGCATCCCAAGACATTATTCCTCTCCTATTACATCTGAGGGTTGTAATAGGTTGTAATGTTAATATTTTTTCTGTCCGAAGGGGGACCTGAAACGTGCAATCACCTGGGTTTATCTTATTTTTGTTTTTTATTTGCGCGCTCTTCCGCAAGCTGCTCCAACCGCTTTCTTTTCTCTCGTGTGGGTGAAGAGAAGAAAGGTGTGTTACTTGTAGATGGCGGAGTTGATGCTCTCGATTCTTCTTCCGCAGCTGCTGAATGATTTGTAGGGTCTTCAGAACTTGTCTCGTCATTATTCTCACCTGAAGCTTCAGATCTATTGGCATACTCAGCCTCGGCGCTTCATCAGTGAGATCTTATCGAATAATCACGAACATTCCACTGCCTTCAGTTATGAAGTTCTCTTCATCTTCTTCTTCGCTTGTTTCTAGATCCCCTCTGTGGTCGAATGCATCCCAAGCTTGAGCAACATTTAGCAGCTTGTCCCAGCGATCTTGCTCCGTCATAATGATCGTTTTGGTAGATTCTCGAGTAGATATTCTCCGGCACTCGGGGCATTTCAACGTTTCATCGGCCTTGACAATGCTCTGGAGGCAGACATCGCATAGAATATGTTGGCATTCTAGCCTGTATTCTTTGAAAGAGGAGCATTCGGAAATGAGGAACAAACGTACGATGAGCACCTTTTCACCCGCAGAGTTTCGAAGCAGATAGGACATGTTTCGCTCATATCTGAAGAGATTGTATTTGTTATCATCAAATCGGAGAAATTGCGCAACAACTGTAATAGGGTTCAACGTCAAAAAAGATGATTTCTTGAATAACTATGTCACTGGCCTTCCTCATTCGAGTCAGAGGGTCCATTTCTGCATCCGAAGGCTCTTCAGAGCTTTTGCGGAGGTCCTGTAATTCTTCTTGCACTTGACTTGCCTCCAACTAGTGAGCAATTAGCGAATTCGGTTTATTCAGGGACTTTATCATGTGGGGCGCACTTCTTCGATACGTTTCTTTTGCCGCTTGTTTTGCTGCAGGTTGCGAGAAAAGAGTATAAGAAAGGGATTTGTCACGGTAGAGTCAATTTTCGCATACAACTTTCAGGTCCTTGATTATATTCTCGAGCTCCTGTGTGCGTGGATTGTCGGTTTCGGAGTCATCTTCAATTCGCGGATGCTTAGAACGACTCTTGGTCAAGCTCTGCTTCATCGATGTAAGCTTTTCCTGGATTCTCCCGTTCTTTTGGCGTAGAGTTTCCATCTCGCGAGCCATAGTTTGGACACCATCCTGCACTTGTTTAAGATGTTCCTGTAAGTGTTTGAGATATTTGCCGACTCCGTCACGTATCCAAGTACTCACTTGTATATCTTGAGGAGATGTAGAGGTTGGAAGTTCTTCTGATATAGTGGGTGAGCCTGAGGGGCTCCCAGGTTCAGAGGGGGTTGGGCTTCTCGCGCGCTTGCGATAGAACGAACGTGTGCGATGCCTATTCATCACAATTCTTGAGTGATAGTGATTTCCAGAAGCTCAGATAGATTTCTAGAACGACGAAAATGATGCAATAGCAGATTTCATAAGATAATTCGGACGTCCGTTGTCAGCGTTGTCTGAGCAGTACGTCGTAGCACTTATGCCTTCTTCGAGGGTCAGGCACGGTCCCCCGGCCCGGACAATTGGTCTTCGCATTACTGAGAAACAAAATAGTCAACAGTATCCCACATCCATCGCATTGTGCACCATATAATCAAGTTCAGATACTTTATAGCAATCTAGGGTGCTGTAATTAGTGGCGATCTTTTAAATCCAAATTCATGGTGGCATCTGCACAACAAATGCACATAAAACTTTTAAAAGTCGTCTCGACGCAATATTACGTTTGAAAAGTATTTTTTTAAATAATATTATTACAAGCTAAAACATGTCGGTCTGCTTGAAATATTTCCGTGAATTTCTGTGCAATAATCACAGAGAAGGGTTG
The DNA here is from genome assembly GCA_009935795.1 of Pholiota adiposa. Taxonomy (NCBI): domain Eukaryota; kingdom Fungi; phylum Basidiomycota; class Agaricomycetes; order Agaricales; family Strophariaceae; genus Pholiota; species Pholiota adiposa. The sequence continues at coordinate 885,207 of QEYC01000103.1, forward strand.
AAAATTAGGGGCTTCATCCTAATTGGGAGGACATGACGAGGTTTACGGTATACCAACACGTGTGGCTGTGTTAATCGTGATTCAACCATTACATCATATGTACAACCTGCAAGCACGATAAGTCGCCCTTCTAAAACCAAGCCTGGCCAATACAAAAATTGCACTCCATACAATCCCACCTTGCTCCATACCACCATCACCGTCGCTCTTGTACGCAAGAAATGGCTACCAAAACGCTCGACCCCAAAACCATCCTCGACATCGACGGCTATCTAGAGCCCAACGTCCCCGCAATCATCCACAGGTACAACGCGTTCCGCAAATGGAAGGATACCATTGAGAGGTACGAAGGCGGCTATGACAAGTTCACCAAAGGATATCTCAAATTCGGCCTCAATGTTGGACCAAAGAATGAAGTGACATATCGAGAATGGGCCCCCAATGCCAAAGAGGCCTATCTCATTGGCGATTTCAGTGCGTATTGTCGCCAGTGCATACGTAAAAATAGTTCTAATCAAGCGCGCAACAGACGAATGGAACAGGGAGAGTCACCCTATGAAAAAGAATGATTTCGGCGTTTGGGAAGTTGTCGTTCCTCCCCTTCCTTCAGGGGCTTGTGCTATTCCTCATGATAGCAAAGTTAAGGTAAATTCCTCGTCTGTATGTATAGGCAACTATTACTTACGTATCTAAGATTTCTATGATATTGCCCGATGGCATGCGCATTGAACGGCTCCCTGCTTGGATCAAACGCGTCACCCAAGACCTCTCGGTTTCCCCTGTGTACGACGCGCGCTTCTGGAATCCTCCAGCGTCGGACAAGTATGTATTTAAGAACGCTCGACCCCCCAAACCTACGAACCTCAGAATATACGAAGCGCACGTTGGAATTTCTACAGCAGAACCCAAGGTTGGAACCTACAAGGAATTCACCCGGGACATTCTTCCTAGAATTAAGAAACTTGGATACAATGCCATTCAATTGATGGCAGTTATGGAGCATGCATACTATGCCTGTACGTTGTTTCAATATTTTCGAAACATACGAGGCTCTAACAAATAAAACAGCTTTCGGATACCAGGTCACGAGCTTTTTTGCTGCAACTTCCCGTTGTGGAACTCCTGAAGAGTTGAAAGAGCTCGTCGATACCGCCCATGGAATGGGAATAACCGTTCTTTTGGACATCGTTCATTCGCATGCATGCAAAAACGTCCTCGACGGAATCAATGAATTTGACGGCACTGATCACCTTTACTTCCACGAGGGTGGCAAAGGTCGTCATGACCTCTGGGACAGCCGCCTTTTCAACTATGGGCATCATGAAGTTCTGCGCTTCCTGCTCAGTAATCTTCGGTTCTGGGTTGAGGAGTATCAATTCGACGGTTTTAGATTCGATGGTGTCACCAGTATGATGTACAAGCACCACGGCATCGGAACAGGATTTTCAGGAGGATATCATGAATATTTTGGAGATGGCGCAGACGAGGAAGGAATTGTCTATCTTATGCTCGTGAGTCCGATAGTAAACATCTTCTCTTATCTGAATAACACTATTTCTAGGCCAACGACTCTATGCATCAACTATACCCCAACCTGATAACTATTGCAGAGGATGTTTCTGGTATGCCATTGCTCGGAAAGCCAGTGGATGTCGGCGGCGTTGGATTCGACTACCGACTTTCTATGGCCATTCCGGATATGTGGATCAAGCTCCTCAAGCACAAACAAGACGATGAATGGGGGATGGCTGATATCGTGCATATTCTGACAAACAGAAGGCACGGCGAGAAGAGTATCGCGTACTGCGAAAGTCATGATCAGGCTCTCGTTGGTGATAAGACCTTGGCATTTTGGCTGATGGATAAGGAGATGTGTATGTCATTCAGTATTCTTCTCATTTTCGGCTCTGACATTTTATATAGATACCCATATGTCGGACTTGACTCCTATGACTCCAATCATCGCTCGTGGTATCGCTCTCCACAAGATGATCAGGTTTCTACTGTTTTGCGCTCACCATGATATAAATGTCTAACGTGCTTGAAAGGTTGCTTACTCATTCTTTGGGAGGCGAAGGATGGCTTAACTTTGAAGGCAATGAATTTGGTCATCCCGAAGTAAGCTTTTCACCTTGGACAAGAACTGTGTCTTAATTCATAACGTTAATAGTGGCTCGACTTCCCTCGAGAGGGAAATGGAAATTCATTCCAATATGCTCGCCGCCAGTGGAATGTGGTCGACGACAAGCTTCTTCGATACAGGTACCTCAATAACTTTGACGCTGCCATGAATCATCTAGCTAGCCAGTACGGATGGCTCGAAGCTCCTCAAGTATGGAATAATCCCAAAAATTAATACCGTTGACGACTCCTGCTCACAATTTTTCCAGGCATATGTCTCGTTGAAGAACGAAACTGACAAAACAATCGTCTATGAGAGGGCTGGACTGTTATTCATCTTTAATTTCCACCCCACCAAGAGCTTTACTGATTACCGCGTCGGCGTCGAGGAAGCCGGTGAATATCACATCGTCCTCAGCAGTGATGATAGCCGGTTCGGAGGATTCGACAATATTAAGCTGGATAGCAAGTTCTTTACTACTCCATTGGCATGGAATGGAAGAAAGAATTTCCTACAGGTATGTTGCCATTGAGTCTTGTCTCTTCTTACTTTACTGACCAAATTTCAAGGTCTATATTCCAACCAGGACATGCATCGTTCTTGCGAAGTAAAAATCGTGGCAGAAGTGGCAGAAGATTGAGAAACAGGGATGGCAATGAAGGAAATAAATTACCAACGTAGAGAATCATGGACTTCATTTTTGTATTCAATTTGGACTCTTTATTAAATTTTACATACAGTATGTGTATTTTATCGTCGAGCTTTGTGCCATGGCCATTTAAGAGGTTATAACATGACTTTTATTGTTGCACATATTTTGACGGTCTTAGATACTCTCATTCGAACTGTCCAACGTAATGAAACCCCGTCACCTTCACAACGACGAACGCAAAACCTCAACAATGCGATCTCCAATCTCCTTCGTAGACACCTTTCCTCCAAGATCAGCTGTTCTCAGACCATGTCCGCCTGACTCAACATTGTCCAGAACTTTTCGAACAGCATTCTCAATTGCCTGGGCAGGTTTCTCCAGACCAAGAGAGTAGCGGAAAAGCATGGCGGCGCTGAGGATTGTGCCGACGGGGTTTGCGATTCCTTGGCCCGCAATATCAGGAGCCGAACCGTGGATGGGCTCGTATAAGCCGGCGGTAGGTTTGAAGTTCTCGGAAGTTGGTGAGGTGGGTGCGCCTGCGAGTGACGCTGAAGGAAGAAGGCCAAGGGAGCCTGGAATAACACTAGACTGATCTGACAGACTATTGAAGTATTGCTTGAGTACACTGGGAACACAGACAAAAAGATTCACATACATATCTCCAAACAAGTTCTCTGTCAAGATTATACCATTGAGTTTTTTGGGATTTGCCACAATGATCATGGCTGCAGAATCGACGAGTTGATGATCAAGTTTGAGTTGGGAATATTCCTCTGTCAAGGTCTCAGTGACGACCTTCCTCCACAACCTGGAGCTGGCGAGCACATTGGCCTTGTCGATTGAGTGGATAACAAGGGGGGGGTTGGCAGCCAACGCAATCTGGGCGGCAACGCGTGTAATTCTTTGCACTTCCGCCACGCTGTAGATCATGGTGTCCCAAGCAACATCGGGTTGGGGTTCAGCATTTTGCTCTTTACGGGCGCCAAAGTAAGCGCCGCCGATCAATTCGCGGACAACGATCATATCAACACCCCGTGCGATCTCCGGACGGAGAGGAGAGTAGTCGAGAAGGGATTCCGAGGCAAGATTAGCAGGGCGAATATTAGCATACAGTCCCAGTGTTTTTCTGAGAGCCAGAAGACCTTGTTCGGGCCGTACTTTGGCGTTGACGCCCCACTTGGGACCTCCGATAGAACCTATCGCCAGGCTATCAATAGATGTGGGATATGCAGCAAAATACACGTTACCCATGAGGATGGCATCGGCCTCCTGGCATGCCTTCAACGTAGTAGCGGGAAGAGGTTCACCGACCTCATCGATTGCGCATCCTCCGAACGGATGAGACTCAAGTTTAAGTTCGAAGCCCTCAGACTTCTCGGAGATCACTTGAAGGACTTTGACTGCCTCAGCGACTACCTCAGGTCCTGTACAGTTGTCAGCACTCGTGGGTTCTTGTACCAAGCCGGGGAAGTAAAGCACCAATTCCATCTCCGGGGAGGACAACAACGCGGAATCTACATATCGATGAGGCATTTGCAAGGACAGACAATCCAGAACTCACGATTTTGGTGCCATTTTGACGCGACTTAATGGGAGTTGGGGAATAACGGGAAAAAGAGAAGGAGGAGGCCGGTGTTGCGTCTATATCTAAGAAATTAGACATTCTACTTCGGCCGAATCTAATCTAATCTTGAAGTGACCGAAGATCATCAATTTTGATCAAGCAGGCCTGCGAAACATTTTCACCGTTGAAAAGCACCTTCAAGTTGCTATTATACGTCGCCGCTCTCTTTCTAGACCAATAACATAAATGACAACAACCCAAGAACCCCGGTGCAAAAAACTAGTTCTTGATGCCGGTCCTCTGCTTTCGCTTTCGCCTTTGCGCGGTCTCGCCGAAACATATGTTACCGTTCCTCAAGTACTAGCAGAATTGAAAGATAGCCGCGCACGAGAGCACTTCGAGAGGTTGGGTTTACTCTCTGGAGTAAAGATCGAGGTTAGATCGCCGGATGCTGCGAGCTTAGCGCATGGTATGCCTGCCCGATTCGCATCCAATTTACAAGACAACTGAAGGGTTTATAGTGATCCAATGGGCCAAAAAAACTGGGGACTATTCTGTTCTATCGCATCCTGATCTATGTGTGCTGGCTCTCACATACATGCTCAATGAAGAAGACAAGAAAGCCAAAGAGAAGGAATCTGCCCAAACGGCAAGCGATCTTGTTCACGATTATTCGCTCGCTCAACTGATGTGATGGATAGTAGGCGACGACAGAGAACGACACGGCTTTACTAGAAGACCAGACCGCAGCCGTTACCATTGAGGATTTATCAGAAAAGTTGGGCGAGACCAACCTCAACGACGACAATTTAGGCAACGTCGAAGCCGAAAACGATGCTGCCAATAACGATACCATTCCGGAAGCTGAAGAAAAGGCTGAAGAACAAGATCTTGAGCCTTTGGACGTAGAAATCATGCCTATCGTCTCCTCTCAACCCGAACATCCTCCCGTGCCCTCAACATCGGCAGCCAGATCTTCACCAACACCACTGTACGACGATCCCTCAGATGAAGATGATGGCGAAGGCGAATGGATCACACCGTCCAATGTTGCCCTTCACAAATCCCGTGCACTCGACCTCCTTCCCGAAAATGGAGCACACAGCAAAGGCAAGCAAGCTATTATAGGCTCTGGCTGTATGACTGCCGATTTTGCTATGCAGAACGTCCTTCTGCAAATGGGACTAAATCTCGTCGGTTTGGAGGGAGAGCGGATAGAGAGAATTAAGAGCTGGGTGCTGCGGTGTCACGCTTGCTTTAAGTACGTCGCACTCCTTTCGGTCGTACTTCTCGGCTGTGCTGATTACACTGCCGCAGAATTTGCAAAGACAACTCTAAAAAGTTCTGCCCGTCCTGCGGAAACCCAACACTGCTGCGGGCATCTGTGACAGTCTCTACTCCAGGTGCTGCGGCCAACGCGCCCGTCATGAAAGTTCACCTGAAACCAAACTTCCAATACAAAACGCGAGGAACGAAATACTCGATTCCTGGGCCAAAAGCTGGATCAGCAAAAACCGGTCCTGGAACTGGACTCATTTTGCGGGAAGACCAGATAGAATACATGCGAGCAAAGAAGAGAGCAGACGGGAAACGTGAACGTGAGGAAGAGAAACTCATGAAGGGAATTTTGACACGAGGGGCAGACGGCAGAGGAGGCGTAAGCAGTTGGATGGATCCTGATTGGGTTCCCGAGATCATCAGTGTTGGGTCTGGCGGAAAAGGGAGGACAGGCAGAAATTCGCGGATGGATGGTGATATGCCTCAGATTGGTCATGGGCGAAAAAATCCTAACGAAAAGAGGAGAAAGTGAATGATTTGTCGAGAAACTGTTTTGATATGCTTTCACGATGTCCGATTTTATTACAATTGAATGATCTAAAAGCAAGAGATTATGCCAGACTCCTGTTCATGAAGCGTCTCTTCTGGAATGACATCCACCACTTGCTAGGCTTACCCGTTCCGTCTGCATATAACTTCTCGACCAATCGTGCAGCTAGCTCTTGTCGTACTTGTATCAGATATTGGCGGAGGTAATCTTACGATGAACAGGTCAATATCGACCAATTGAAACAATGTCCATTTGACGTACCTGCATCAGCTCGACTGGGTGGGGGAGCATAATGGGCATTTAGAGGGAAGTTCGCGTCTCCTGGAATAGGGAATGTATCCACAGAAAGAGTATTCAGTAGTTTGGAAGCCTCGATCTGAGTTGGGACCGTGCGTGCGCTCCCAATCTTCGCGAGACAATCGGAGATGAAGAGGATGAGAATAATAAGGGTGCGGTCTGCAGGCCCCTTGATCTCAAAGTTTCTGAAGAGAGAGTTGGCGCGGAATAGGTCAATTGTCTCGTCGATTATATCTCCTTGAGATGGGTCGGCTGTGGACAGACATGTTAACGCGACGAACGCCAGATTATCACCACTTGCGGTCACCTATGGGTGCTGGCCCGCGAATCCGCGTCCGGATGGGCAGAATAGACATATTCCCAACCTGCCGGACGTCAGGTTCCTCATTTAAAGCAGAATGGTATGCCTGAATACTATGAATTAGAACACTACAGACGGACGATTGGAATACTCACGGGCATGGTGAAGCGCAGGTATGTTGTTTGCGTCTACTTGGCCAAAGCTTTCAATACTTTCGGCTGTACTACTACTAGTAGTCTAGTACTTCCGTGATGACGTTGATCACCTGATGAGGTTAATGCGGAGTCCTCTTCTTTTGATTCTGAATGTCAAAGTCTGTTGAACATTCTCTCAACATTCTCTCTGCCACCACCTGTACGTCGTCCGATATGCCTGACTTTCTTGCTCCAGGCATCTCTCAAGATGCAGAGGACCGTGTTTCTCTCATTTCAATTCAGTCTGTCAATCCATCTCCCGATACATTGACGAGTAAGGGCTATTTTAAACCTCGTTTGGGTCATAGTGCAACTTTTACCTTACCCCGCAGAACTTGTGAGACGACTTCGCGCTCTGACTTTGACGTTGCTGCCTAATGAAGTGGACCCGGACATCATTACTGAACCTACGAGCCGGGTAATCACTCCGCAAGTTGTTGGTGCCTACAGAGCTGCTGCTGGAGATTTTACGGAAGCGGTGAGAGTCGCTGCAATATGTTGAATTGTTCCGGTATTTATTCTTCAAAAGCTTCCCTATGGTTTACTTCGCGCGCGAGCAGAGTTTATGTGGGATGCCAACCATAATCCAGCAGATTACGGAGAGAATCTTGCCAGGGGTGCGGATTTATTCTTTTTGCACGAAATACCTAGCGCTAATGTATTCGTTATCTTGCCACAGCTATTGCATGCGAAATCCTTGCCCGCAGAATTGTTCACCTCGCTGAGCCCGACAGAATTAATGCCATCATGTCCACTAGGTATCAGCATCGACAGATTGACGGCGACAAGAGCGAGATGTCTAGTGCGTTAGAAATGGCAATCGATCAGCACTGGTCAGAATAATCTCCAAAATTTTGCGAGGACGCTAAGCTCATATGTTCTCCAGCACTATCTTCCTTTCTTCGACAGAAGCCCAAGATGGTCAGTAACACCGAAACCTTTTTCACGGTACACCATTTCGCTAAGATTTCAACCCAATATATAGTTGTTAATGCTCTATGGATCGGAGACATCATTCAGAAGAATAACGAATCCCATGATATCGAATGTAAGATAGTAATTCAGTCAGGAACCCTTCACTTCGATATTCACAGTTTCCGTTCATAGACGTGGTCTATGCAGATACACGCGAACATACCTTCTGGGGACACTTTGACCCTTCGCGTCTGTCTGTACCAAGGTCTGTTTATTCAGTCATGTACAAACGTAAATTAAAATTAATCAAATTTATCAGATATCAAAACATCTTTCGTATCATTATATGGCTTTTCTTCTTGGCAATTTACTCTCGAGCTGGTAAGCCCTAAATTCCTTCTTTTGACTCATTTCATGACACCATGATAGTCCGTGAACCATTGGAACGCCTGGATGAACATCATAAGAGTCTTGATGAGTCTGAAATTATCCTCTACATAATGACCCTTGCTTTTATCTTCGAGGGTGGGTATTTTCGACTATTTTCAACTAGAATTCCTTGGACCTAAAGTTCTGAATACTTGCCAAAATGTAGATGTTTACAAGGTATAACATTGCCGTGATGGAGGTACATGTATCTAACTTACTAAATGGACAGTTCTTCACCCTTCTGCGCTTCGTGACTTGGCGTGCATTTTCCTTTTGGAATGCAATTGCTTTCATCACGGATGCACTTCTGCTTTCAGCATTTATTTTGCGTGTTATTGGACTCGTCACAGTGGACGGAACGCAGGAGTCTGCATTACGACTCCGCAGCTTCCAAATCCTCAGTTGTGTTTCGCCATTTATCTGGTATGTTTTGAAGCTATCCTTCATTTATATCTCCTTGCTAACAGGTGACGTGCAGGATGAGTGAGTAAATGCACACTTCGTATCCTTACATTGGACTCATCTTTCATTGCAGAGATGATCACTATCTTCGATGGGTACAAGTACGTGACCTTCTTTCGAACAAGTATTGCCATTAGAGTCGTCCTCACATTGAATCCTCTAGGTATATTGGAACAATGCAGATTTGCGTCGCAAGAATGTTGAAGGAATCAGGAATATTCTTTGCTGTTAGTCACAATGCGACTATTATTCGTATATCTATTAATTCACCCTTTTGTAGCTTCTATCTGTCTTAGCGGTTGGATTTGCTCAAGGTCTCTACGCCCTGGATGCCGCAGATGGCTCGACAGATCCACCTTCAGCGGTATGTGCACCCACTAGATGCACCTTTCATCTGACTAATATTACTTTTATTGTGCATCGCAGATCATTAATGTTCTGCTTCAAGCACTCCTTCAGTAAATATTGCTTTCTCTGTTGTGCCACCGGGTCTCAACATTTTTTAAAATTCTAGATCTCCTGATTATGCGAAATTTGCGTCTAGTCCCACTGGCCTCATGCTCTACTATCTGTATGTCTCTGTCCCTTTTTAATAAGGAGATGGCTTATGGTGCTGCAAACAGATGGAATGCTGTAACAGCTATCGTCTTACTCAATGTTCTGATCTCCCTGTTTTCGTCCGCCTACTCAGATGTAAGTAGCTTTGCTTCTTCATGAAAACCAATACCTAATCAAAAATTCAAGGTGGTCGATGATGCAGAAGCCCAATACCTTGCCTTCTTTGCAAGCAAGACTGTAGGAATGATCAGAGCACCTGATTCTTATGTATATCCTGCTCCCTTCAATCTCATTGAAGCCTTCTTCATTGCGCCTCTGGAGTTTGTGGTCATATTCATCTGGGATTAGCGCAAAACACTTACGCTTCAGCTCTTCCAGATTTTTCCCGCTCGTCAGGCTCAGTGAAAAGCACTATGCGAAGGTAGCTTTGATTTACTTGACGAGTACTAATTAACTGCTCACAAAACTGATAGCTCAATCGATATGTTATGGGGACCATTTTCTTCATTCCGTTGGTCTTTGTTGCCTTCTACGAGTCGACCAGGCAAAGACACACTTGGATGAAGAATTGGTTCCGAGGAAATGACGAGGGCGAAGAGGATTCGCCTGCTGCTAGAAATCCAGAAGTCGATGATTCCAACTGTCCAGGGTTGGAAATCAGCAAAGTTCCATTCGAAGAACTGATCAAGGTGTTTCCGAACACCGCACAGGTGCGACTGCCCTCAGCTAAGCATTATACAACGCTGATTAATTCATTCTTTCATTTCGTTTTATATGTTAATAGTCGGCTGAAGGTTCAATTCTGAAAGAAATTGATGATGTCAAGAAACAGTTGCAAGTCCTATTCAAGAAGCTGGACAATCTGAAAGCCTAAATGTTGGCGGCATGATTGATATCTCCTGGCGTGTAGTAAAATCTGGTAATTCTCATAACCATAATCATGTATAGCGGAAGGTTCTTTCATGGACACTATTGCCAACAATGGATTAATGACTATACAATGTTATCGGCTATATATCTTACGACATGTATTTTACGTTCTGGACATACTCAGTACATTTAAGTAGGAAGTTCAGAACAAACATAACTTAAGGATTCCGCAGAGGATCTGCGACCGGATTACGCACGAGCTGCGTCAATATACTCATTGATTGGACGAAATACGGACGTATTTCGTTGATTTCCATCGATGAAAGATTTGATAACTGTTGGCTAACGTCAATTAATGCAGAAGTGAGGAAGTTACGCCACTTACAGTCAATTCACTGTGATCAAGAGTCTTCAGACCTTCTCTACTTTTGGCTTGACGAGCTTCACGTAAATCCTTGAGAAGAGACCGTACTTTATCGGGGTTTTCTACATCATCAGACGCGCTAAATTGACGCGTTTGGGCAAGTCAGTGTGAGGATGGTAATGGTAAAGTATGCATACACGTCCAAAATAACCTTGGCAACTTCAGCAAAGCGAAAGGGTAGACTGCTGAAATTTAAATCTGTTGTTTCGAGATTGAGTCGTTCTTGGAGGTAATCTGGATAATGCGTTAACAAGCAAAGAAGTCGTATTCATACCCAGGACATACCAACATTTAGCCAGTCAGGTGCGACAATGTGGCATTTCTTCTTCATTTTAAGGTTGACGGCCATCCAGAGAGGAATCTTTGCTTTGTTCGGAGGACGAAGGGGACCGTATGCTCCCTACAGGAAGGACTAGATCAACCACCCGCGCGTATTACAGCCTATGTGCGAGGAAGAATACCGAGATGAAAGCCGTTTTCTCCATCGATATCAGTGGGATAATTTCAATAAGTTGTTGTGACGCAACGAGCTCCAGCTCTGGAGGTGTTACAAATGCGCGCAAAGATTGAGGAAGCGCCATGGGGAAATCTTGTTTAGCAGTGAGCGCGCTGAGCAACTTCAAGCCAGCCGCCTCCATCGAGATTCGACGCGACGATGAGTCAGTAACACATCACGAGACGTGTTCTCGGGATTTCCGAATTAGGGTTTGATCTCGTTCTCCTCCGCCGTTGACGTTGCCCTCTCATAACCACACCTACGCCAATATTTTCGCTCTTCCGGAAACATTGAACACATCTGCAATTGTCTATTTAGCGGCAATTGCATTCATAGCCATCATAATGTTGAGCTCCCGCACAAAACAAATCAACGCCTATGGCAAACGCGGCAGAAGGGTGATAGACGCTGGAGAAGAACGCGCTCCATCCACACTTAGCAAGGAGATCATAAGCATCTTCGATGATATTCCACCGGCACCGGAATGGAAATCCGTAGCAGCCAGGATGAAGAAGCGGGAAAACAGCGTGCCACCGAAAGCCAACGGTTTACCGGCCAAGGTTGTAGGCCTCCAGAAGAAGAAGCGATTATCCCCACTGCTGTCACCTCTAAAGAAGAAGAAAATAACCCGTGTTGGACAACTTATCGAAGCTGAGACTGTTAGCAAGCCAAAGGTTACTGGACTAAAGCCCAAACCCAAGCCTCTGGCTACTGATCCCATTGTTATCTCTGTGTCGCCTGTCCGCGCCCCTCTGTCTGCGGTTTCTGTCAATATTCCAGGATCGCCCGCTATTGCTCGTAAATCGCGACTTGCTGCAAAAAATAACACCGGCAAAGCAAAGAAGCCATTCTCTCCATTTGTCGACGTCGATATCATTGTCCTTGATGATGAAGGTCGTACAATCAGGCAGGAGAGGAGGGTATCGCGGACAGATATAGAGACAAATCCTTATAATCAACGCCTCGCAGCTTCGAAGCAAGCTGCCAAGAAACCTACCGTGATTGCAGTAGATACCGACAGCGAGTGCGAGATTGTTAGTCAACCTCGTCGACCGCACCGAAAAGCGAAACATAAACCCATCATCATCTCGGACAATTCTGAAGAAGAAGAATCAGCCAAACCCTTTGAGGAGCCTATCTCGGAAAATAAAGCTTCTCAAAAACTACGCCCAAATTCAACCTCCACCTTCGAGGTTTTGATTCCTCCAGCACCATATAGACTTCCAAAACTAAATACTGGATTTTCCGTAGCTTCAGAGATAGAAACTCGACCGCTACTATCCCAGCCGATTTCCAGTCAATATGTAACTTCTTCAAATATCCCAAAGTTGAACACCCACAATACCGAGCTAAATGCACCCAGGGCACGATATCAACACAGCTTATCTCCTCTCCAGAAGACAATACAGCTAACTCCCATTCGAGGCGGCCGTCAGCGACTCTTCGAGCCTCCCTCCCCAGTGTCACCGACTACCCCAACCGATTTTGACCTTTCGATAGATTTCGCTGATTTGAGCCTTGGAAGTGACCTTGAAGCTCAACCCGAGCTCGACTTCCCAGATTATCTTATTCCACTCTTAGAAGAATGCCACCAGGAGACATGCGGACCACATAATTTCTCAGCCTTTATTGACTCTTTCCCTTACGATCCCATCCTACATGCTGCACGAGAAAATGATTTCATGGACATGGAATTCAGGAAAATTGGCGAAGCGAGCTACTCGGAGGTGTTCGGAATAGGTGATGTTGTTTTAAAAGTCATACCCCTTAGGGACGAACACGCAGGACTTCAGACCGAAGATGATGGCCCGGCTCCTAGCGACGCGAAGGATGTGCGGAAAGAGATTATTGTGACCCGGGCGATGGGAGAGGTTTACGGAGGTTTTGTCAAGCTTCTGAAAACGTACGTTGTCAAAGGCAAATACCCAGAAGTTCTACTTCGATTATGGGACCAGTATAATGATCGCAAAGGATCTGAAAGTGTCCGCCCTGGTAAGCTTGATCTCTTTATTAGTTTCTTGGCTTTTTCTCTGACAGTATTTACAAGACACATTCAAGGGATCACAGATATATGCTATCATTGTTCTTCCAAATGGAGGTCCTGATTTGGAGGCCTATACCTTCCAAAATTCCAGTAGGACTGGCTGGAGGCAAGCCTGCAGTCTCTTTTGGCAAGTCACTAAAGCTCTAGCGCACGCTGAGCATTTGGTATCTTTCGAAGTACGTTTTTATTGTTATGCATTCATAAAATCAGCAAATGAAAATTTTAATGTAGCATCGAGATCTCCATTGGGGACAGATATTAGTCAAGAACATTCCTTCCAATGCTTTGAAAGCAATAAATCTCAATCAAAAATTCAAAGCAAAGATTCAGCGCCCCTACATGGACGATCTATCGCATGGTGTTCAGGCAACTTTGATTGACCTTGGACTCTCACGAATGGATGCTGGAGATGGGGCTGATGGAGACAGAGTGCATTGGACTCCATTCGATGAAGAAGTTTTCATGGGAGAAGGTAAGCGCGTTTATGAAGACATTGGAAGACACTTGTCTCATATTAGCATCCAAGGCGACTATCAATTCGATGTATATCGATTAATGAGAGACCTCACTGGTGGAGAATGGGAAGGTTTCTACCCAACCACGAACGTATTTGTAAGAATTGATCTATCTTCAAAGAACGAGTAAACATTGATGTTCAATACTCTTTAGTGGTTGCATTATCTTCTTCAGAAAATCATCTATTCGAAAGGCATCAAGCCTCCAGCCGCCGCTCGTAAAGGGAAACTGGCTTCTGAATCCGCTTTTCCATCATCCTCCGAAGGCCCATTCTCGGAAAAAGAGTGCTACGAGTGCCTCCTTGATATTGAGAGCTGGCTAAGTGGCGCAATTGCAGAGCTAGTTCCTACAACGAATAAGACCACTTTGAAGGGCAAAGGCAAACGGAAGGCGCCAGCCACTGTAAAACCACCTTTATCGTCTGGGCCTGCCTGTGCAGCTGAAGTTGTAGCATATGGTGTCAAGAAAGGGTGGATTAGCGCCACTATACTGTCGTGAATTGCTATCATTGTTGCCTCATTTTCATTGTATTCTGTACTAGTTGTAAATTTTTATTCGGAGACATTCACACTATTTATTGGCTATAAATTTTCAAAAGCAACAATAGGCCACTTTAGATATGGGTTGAACAGAAATACATGGCTATATAGGTTTATTAATTGATACATAAGAGCTACAAAAGTAATCCATTCAATTCAATTGAAGTCAGGTTCAATCACAATCCCCTTGGTCCAAACTTTCTTTGGATCATACTTCGCCTTCACTCGGCGAAGGCGGGGCAAATTGTCCCCAAATATATCTTCAGCACTTTCATCTCCTTGCGCCATACTGATCCATGCACCAAAGTCCTCTCCCATCTTCTGGGTATTATATTCCCGAACATAACTGGCCACGGATGAGACAAATGCCTTGTTGGCATCATCAGATTCAGCCTGATGAGATCTGCAAAGTAGGCAATTTAGCAAGATCTTTAAAAATTGGAGAGGCTCCGATTGCCTACCGTCCTTGAACTGACAACCAATAATGGGGCTTGCGGACATGCGCCGCTGTTGCTGCAGGGCTGACCTCTGCAATCTTTCCGGGAAAGGTAATATCACACATGATTCCAGAGCCTCTCACATCATCGTTGAGTGAAGTGTGTTCAATCCACCTCTTATATACTTCCGCCATCATGTCGGGCCATAAGTCTGCGACAAAGAGTCCTCGAAGGATCAATCGTTTAGGTGCAGAAGCGAATGAGGCGTCCGATCCATGAGATAGAATTAACGTGTCCGGTACTGATCGAACTTTGTCGAGCAAAGGGGTGACAGTCCGACGGAGAGGCGCCAAGATTTTGTCGACGTCCGATTCGGAGCCTGATATCCAAGGCAATATCATGATTTTGGGCTAGAAAATGAGCAATTTTAGGTGAATGTGCGAATATATTTATTGGAGAGATTGCGCACAGCGAAAGTCGGTCCTGGACGTATGAACATAACATTTAGGCGTGCCTTTCCAGTTTGATTGGTTTTCCAATCCTATAGTTCATTAAATATTTACGCCGTAAATATATCTTCGGAACGGACCTGTATTGCTTGCAAAACTTCTGGTAATTTATCGCCGTCGTACATGAGTGTCCCGACAGTAAATGGTCCTGCAGCAGGATGTGTCCTGAAAGTGAATTCAACGACGATGCCGAATTGATTTCCACCGCCTGTTGACACAACAATCAATTTGAGGGCATATCAAATTTCAGATAGAAACGAAGATACCCCTAATTGCCCAGAAGAGATCAGGTTCTTCCGTAGGACTGGTCTTGACAATGCGGCCATCAGCAAGGATGACCACAGCTGACAATAAATTGTCGATTGTAAGGCCGTGCTCTCCGCTCAAAGGGCCATATCCACCGCCCAAAGAAAATCCTCCAACACCAACGAACCACAAAGGTGAACCTACAACCTCGAGTCCGGCCTCCTTGCACAGATTGTAAACGTCACCCCAAACCGCACCTCCTTGGACAGCAACGCTTTGCTTATCCGACGAAAGAGTAACCTTGTTGAGTTTCGCAAGGTCAATCACGATACCGCCGTCCGAGCTAGCCCAAGTAGATGAATGGATACCTCCGCCCTTTACTGCGATCTCGATGGGAGGGTTATGTGAAGTCGCATAGTTCACAATGGGTGGAATGTCATTAAATTGGGTGGGGAAGAAGATATATTGTGGAGACAATATAGATGCATGTGAGAATCGATTAAGAGCGGTGGTATATTCAGCGCCATCTTCCACAGTGAGGACACGGCCTTGAATAGTAAACGGAAGAGGAGCCATCCGAACTGGTGTCTTATGTGGAAGGAGGAAAAGTATGAAGGCAAGTCCTATAGCGGCGAGCGTGTAGAGTCGGCGTGGCATATAATTGCGTTGCTTAAGCCAGGGGATGAGCAACGGTTGGCCTTTATAAGTCTCTGTTTCCTATGTATCTGTCATATAAGTTTGTCAGCTACAGCAATGAGTCCAACGACGATGACTTACTGGAGCGCCGAGTTGAAGAGGCCTAGAAGCATTCGAGTAGCATCTAGTAAAGGTCTAGGACAAGCTTGGGAAGCGCAACAGAAGAATAATCTTGGGCCTTGTACTGCGCCTGGAATCCAGATTCTAATTTCCTTGACGGGAATTTCTGCTGTCATAAATTCTTCATTTCCAGTCATCAAAGCAGAAGACTTGAGTAGATCGAACGACATCAAGAAAAGCTGCTCCTCCGGTGAGTTTTTCAATAGACATGGATGCAAGAGAAGAACAGATGCTACTATTGGCCAACACAACGTGCCGGAATCGATCGGACCGGATTGCAAAACTGTCTACGCAACCAAATCGTAGTTTATTTCTAACAATGGGGGTATAAGCATAATGTTATAGATTTGGAGCAAATGTCAATGGGGTATAATAAATAAAACCATATTGCTACACATAAAATAGATGAGGGTATAAGTAGATTGTCAAAACACGATTCTTAAGCCCTACTTGCGAAGGCTGGTGAGGAGGGAGTGATCAGAAGGCTCAGCTCAGACAATTGTTATTCCCTAACATGATTCGATGAACGAATTCTTTGGGAATGGTTGGCCATAATCCTCTCTCCAAGTTGTCAAGTTTGGATTGGTATAAGCTTCAATATAACTTCATAAATAAAAAGTGTCAGAACGGTCCCACAAAAAAACAGCTTCGTACTGACTGCTTGATGTAGTCTTCCGTTGGGAAAGCTTGAGGATTACATCCGATGTTAATACTTTGAGCGTTCTGGTATACGCGAATATAGTCGATTTTTAGACGAGTGGGGAACACAAGATGTTCAAAGTCAATGTTTCCGAAGTTCTTCGACATGCCGAGGTTGACAATAATGTACTGCACGTAATGAGTACCATAGGACGGCAGAAATGCGGGGTCCTCACCATAGGCTCTTGCGGAACAGGTCGTGCAGATATTTCAACAGTAGGATCAGGACCCATGCCAGCAACATTCAACGTCCACGACAATGTGTTGTCAGCGATCCATGTGATATACTGCAAAGAAATAAGAAAGACGAGGTGCAACGACGATGAAAACACATACTGCATCGTCGTAGCCTTGAAATTTTAATGGACATAAGTGAATTATCTGAAAAGACACGCGCATAAATACCTGGTTTATACTATGAATGTAGTATTTAGAAGAATATACGACATATATCCAGATGTCAGAATGAACGAACCTCGAAGCCATATACAGAAAAGCAATCTTCTACAAGTTCATAGCATCTTTGATTTGTATCTGTTACGACCGAGGTTGCTTGCTGCGTCGCACTTCCTGTGAAAGTATTCAATCTTGATATAGTCGGGTCTGCTAGGATTTCATTGTGCGATGAATTATCCCAAGCATACGCGCGGTTGAAAGGCTACAGCAGAGAAAACCCTTAGTCAATTGATAAATCTGATTCGTAAGCACGAGCGACTTACAGCCCACTGCGCTGATTGTGAAACTTCTCCCCTGGCAGGATGTCCGCCAACCTGCGCCTCGAACACGTCAATCTCTGGCGCTGACCTCCCTACATATGTTCCGTCCGCATGTTTTGGCCCGGGATGACTTTCTCCATCGCAGGTACATCGAGAGAGCCTTTGTCCAGGCAAATAAGACAGGGCACCTCCGTATGCATGATCTCCATCAATGACCGCAGTATAGGGCTCTTCGTTGAGAGTCTGGTTAGGCGCGGTTCCAACATCGCAACTATCGTATGTATACGGCCACTATTACGCATCTTTAACCATTCGTAACTGTAGTAAATTTTCTGAGCTTACCATGCCCTCCAAACTTGCCCCATACCCGGCTCGACCAAGGTTGCCCATCGTCCAAATAGCAGGCCACATACCCACCACGTTGTTCGTCCCTGGCAACTGCACTGCTGCTTCAATGTACCCTCCTGTGAAGCAGAATTTATTCCTAGCACGATGTAAGTTAATTAGAGAGTAAAAAAGGAATTGAAAAAATAAACATACCAGGTTGTCATTAGCCCTGTAGGCATGAAAGGTCAGTCGAAGACGACAAGAAGGATATCCAGAATTTGCGTACCTCCTTGGTAGTTGAGACCATGGTTAGGTTTTTCCAAAAACGTGATTACTAGAGCTCCTCCCTCAGTTGTGATGGCCTCCGGGTCGTACCATTCCAAGTTATTTGTCGCCTACGAGAGTTTGGTTCGAACTAGCTATGATTTGAAAAGAGTGTGTTTTGCGTACCCAGTAATGCAGGTCTTCCGCCTCCCAATATGGATCATCCCCAGGATAAAACGTCCGGCCATCAGTATTGAATTCATCAGAAAAGACAAGCAACATTTGCGACCTGTCTTTTTGTGATAACTTGGTGTGCGCCTCCTGGGGGGTATCTAAATCGATAAGGCCAAAATTACCCATGAACGGAACCTATCCTCCTGATGTCAGTGAGATTGTATCTGAAAAACAACGTCCTTACTTGGCCAGAAGAATTGATGCCACCCAAATTATAGCCTGGTCCAACCCACTCCGCCTGATATGTCATTATAGGATATCCAATGCTAGTCAATCAGGAGATTGGGTCAGAACAATGCATGGGGATAGCTACAATAGACTTACAACAAGACAAGGAGGGTGATAAACAGAACAAATAAGCAGCCCATGTTAATTAGCCCTCTTGCACCGATGCGCAGTTTTTGCTTTCTCGGATACGATTTATCTGGCTGGAGTTCCGGATTATGAAGGTCATCGTCTGCTTCAATGAGATCAGGGGATAAATCAGAGCCCCATAAACGAGGGTCGGGCGACAGAGAAAACTGATTGTTTGTTAGTCGAACGTCGAACATCACGATAGAAACGCACTTTGTCGGAAAGGGCGGCGCTCAATCGGGAACCAGCGCCCGCTGAGTAAGGAGATCCGGAAAGACTTTGCTGAAGGTGACAAAACGTATTGTGAAAGTAGAACTAAGGTTACTGTGAATGATACTGACCCAGCTATCTCTTCGTAACACCCCAAAACTTGCGGTTCTGGGAGTTGTCAAAGACGAATCAGCGGAGGCATAGCCTGGGCGGGGGGAACTGCGATATGACATGGATGGTGAGAGTTGGTAAAGGAGAAGATACGAGCAGCGGTCGTCTTCGGTGTGTGAGGAGTGCAAAATAGAAGGCGAAGTATGAATGGAGAAGAATCTAGTTGACGTTCTTCGGGGGAAATCCTAGAGGTGCGCACTGTTTCGAAAGTTAGTAAAACGCGCGTGTTATCAATATCTTCATTGATGGGGCAATTAAAAAAACTCTAGAGGAGCATAATTTCCGATGAATGAAGGCAACAGTGTAATCATTCGGAAGAAATTCTGAGTGGCCATAGTCGCGCTCCAGAAAGTGGCTGTAAAACTAGTATTTCGATCCCCGGGAAAATGCCTCGATAGTTGATTCCCTGTCTATTTAGGCTTTTTCGGGCTACCCATAAGAAGGATTATACCTATTAAACTTGGACCAACGAAGGCGAAATTGATCGGTGGAAGCAATTTTCACCACGGTTACACGTCTTCGCGCCAGTGAGTATCGCACGGAAGCCATAAAATCGATGATAATCAGTCTTCCACGGTTTGCATGGGCGAATTTCCGAGGATATGGCCGGAAATTAGAATGAAGCATGCCAGCGCAGAGCTACTTAGTAGTAAGACGGAGAGTAGCAGCAGAGGCGTGGATATAAAACGAAGAATATGTAACTTGGTCGAGACTGCAAACAAGTATCAGTGATAATGAATATTGCAGCTCCTGGCACTTGGAAAAAAATGTACCGATAAACTCATGCAAGAGACGTCGCAGCGACAGTCTCAGGCTTCAGACAAGGAGCCTCAATCGACTATTTTGTTCCGTCTTTGAAAGGCAGACAACGCGCACTGTGAGGTCGATATAACTCCGGCAGTGGTTACTGAAAGGCTATTATATGGTCTCTTGCGTCAGTGTTCATAAACGCACGTCGACGCAGATCTTTGTAACTACGCACCAAAGACCATTGACACTGAGGATCAAAAAAATTTTCTCTAAAGGAATGGGGCCCTCAAGCTCAGGATAAACAATCGTTATGATTATTCAGAAAATTGTTGGATCAAAATCGAAAGTCTAAAGCTCCATGGTATGGGCCATGCACCTGTTCGATTGTCTCCAGCAGAGCGGCAAGCTAAAGAGTCCGGTTAACTTCAACTAGATACCCGAGAATGCAGCAGACGAGAGCAGACGCTCGTATTGTACCAGTGTGGCTGGCAATTCGGGCGATTCGGAGACGTGTTAAACGTTATGAAAAGGCGCGTCAACAACTCTCATTGGAATACGGCTCGGAGCCGCCAGAAAGGTGGACGACGGGGAAGTTTTGTTGAAGCGAAGATGGGAGTTATGGAGAATGTCGCGGATTCGGATCTGTGTTGTTGTTGCAAGTTTTGTGATGTCACCAGCATGTCTCACTAACCGTGACATCGTTTACCTTTCGTTTCCCTCATCCCTCGCGACCACGGCCCCGTAACAACTGCTGCATCTTCAATTGCAGTTCCAATTCTTTCATCTTGCTGTGCCAAATCCAAACATGCTCCTTGAAAGTTTGCCTGTCGAACTGATCGCTGAAATTCTCGGAGAACTGAACCTGGAAAATCTGCTCAAGATGTGCTATATATCGAAAAGTTTCTACCTGATAGCCTCCGACCCCTTCTTGAATCCGTGGAGGAAACCTATCACACGCAACCTCAACAGCTTCGCTTACGAGACGGAGTTGAAGCACCTGAGTGTCCGCACGGTTGTCCCCCGACATAACTGGATTGAAATATTAACTTCCGCACGTCCTTCGTATATCCTCTTTGAATCAACTCTGCCCAATTTAAAGGCTTCGGAATGGGAAGAGTGTTTTAATCGCCGTTTCTTACCCAGCTGGAAGAAGTGGAAGAAGGATGGCTCTTGGAAAGAGGCATACCTGAAGTGCGTCTCCATCTCGTTCTTGTAGATTTGCCGAGTCCGACGACGAGGCCTTCTTTAGGATATTGCATCGCGTCTGGCATCGTAATACCAGCACTTGCAAGGCTGACGAGTCATGGACTAAGTTGGGTTGTTTTCCGAGAAGCTGTATCATGACACCTCACCTTAATTCTCAGGTATATAATGCTCAGTCGCAATGGCGCTGCTAATGAAATGGAGGTATCTACTCGAAATTTCAACCCCATGACTGTCTTCAATGAATTCAAGTCAGTGACATTCCCCGCTCACTCGATTCTCAGTCGTTCACGCTTCACACAGACTGCAAAGCAATCTCTTGTACCTCGAGACTCGGATCAGGGTTTGTGCACAACCACAGCGCCATAAAGCGACAAAAGCCTCATGAAATTTGGACAGCTTGTCTTGCAGCTCTCAGATGTGCGGATATTAGCATTCGGGACTTTGTCAAAATCCTTCTCAGATTACACTCTGAATCCGAATGCTCATATATTTCTCAATCCGCCTGGAATCATCCCATATAATCAAGACAATAACACACTCCCAAGATTTGCTTCCGCGCGAAGTCATTATTCTTTGGTCGATAGTCACGCGCATTTCCCGTCGTTTCGTGAGGCTCCTGATTTCAATTGGTTCATTCATTCTGGCCCCTCATGCCCCTCATTTCCCCCTAATCTTTGTCAGAACTCGACAAGTACTATCAAGACTCTTCCAAGGCATATACGCGACTGCGCTACCCTCAGCCCTCGTCCACACATTATAACTATCCATTCTTTACCCCTGGCGAAAGTGATCTTCGGTGGATCGGGTCAGAAGAAATTTACGAAAACAGCTTACGTTGGGTCGGCGGTCTAATGTTCGTTCAATTTATTTGTCGTGAAATGCTATTTTGCTCCTCACATAATATTCCAGGATAATTGCCCAGCTTCTTGATCCATCCCGTGGTCCTGAAAATGCAGCCCTGAGCGGACACCAGTATGCCTCCTTTGATTGGGCTGATCTCATGGCTATCTCCCCTTGGATGCAGGACTTCATCACGAAGAAAATAGAGGGAGCAGGCTTAGGGCACTAATGCCTCTGTTGACAACCTCGGATGCACGACTTATCGGGCCCGAAGTTGAGATCACGCGAGATTATCGTTTATCTCAAATCTCGTATCGTAAAATTTAGTCTTACACTTTGCTTACACTACTCTCGGTAGTTCTCGGTTGACTCTCGCGCGCATCAGTGAATCTAGTCTCGTACCAATCCCGTCCACATCGTGGACGGTCTTGTACTAAAGTAGGTCACATGGCAGGGCAGTGTTTAAAAACACATTCATTAGATTATGAATTGTAGTCCTTTGCAATATCCAATACAAAATCTTAGTTACCGGAGTGATAAGATGTGACAAGCATGAATGTAGAATAAATTTCACCTTAATACCCTACTAATGAGCTTTTCACGCTCTGAAAATGCTAATCAAGACACTCTTTGAAAATATCGACACCAGTGCTCAGTAGAGCACCTCTAACTTCTACGTTACAAGCCCTTAATACACCTAAATCACCATTTGACACACCACGTCGAAGAAAGCAGGCAACCGCGACCCGCAATCACTCGGACGGCCTCGAGTAGGCAAGAAAGTTCCAACCTCCGTTCTAGAGGATGTAAAGAGTCAAATCTTTGGATATAAGCCTCGAGATTGGCAGGTTAATCTTGCCGAGAAGGTGCTTGAAGGACACAATGCAATAATCAATTGGACTGGCAGGAACGGGGTCAGGAAAATCTTTGGTGTTCGCTTTGCTAGCAATCACAATGGCGCTAGCTGGGTTCAACAGTGTGTGGATAGTGATATGTCCACTAAAAACATTGCAGAAAACTTGTGTCATCCAGATATCGAGAATACGACTAGGCGTGAAGGTAGCATCAGGCTGATAGCGCAAACTCTGAGCAGAATAGGCCGGTTCATTGTAGAAAGTTTCAATGAATTCATTAATTGAGCGAGCCATCCAGAAGCCTTGACCTTTTCGACCGTGAGTTTGAGTTTACTTTGCCGGGTTTGCGTTTGAGAGGCATGATGAAGTGAGGCGGGGAGGAAGTCGACGCTTGGTCGACGCTGATTCTCGCCTGCGGTATGGCGGTGCGGTGTGACCCGCGTGTGACCCCGGTGATCAAAACGCAAAAGACTAGCAAAACAGACACTACTTTTTATTCTTAAGTTATTCGGACATTCTGAGGACAATAAAATAAAATAAAATTTATATACATAGAGAGAATTAACAGTAGAAGAAACTTTGTCTCATGTCCGAGCAGCCAGGAATAACGATAGAGCAGATATTAAATAAACAAGCCAGAAATTTACACTGCCCTGATGAAACCCCTACTTTGTTATAATATAACTTATAATAATAAGTTATAAGCCCCACTCACGTTTGCACGTGGGTGGGTTGCTTAGTTGAGCCTATCAGTGAATCTACATTTCCCAATCGATCATTATATTCTATATTAGGTATTCCGCCACGTGGGAGAACAAGAAGATCTCCGTCCACCGTCGAGCGCCTTCCTTACAAAGGGAAATCATCAATTTCAGGTGAGACCAATTTGTCGCCCTTTTGTTTTTCTGAGTATAATAACCTTTGTAAAACGACCGAAGGAGTATTTTTGTTGTCATCACCACCTGTGCGTTCCCTTTCGCGATCCGACGAAAAATTCTCTTTTACGTGCATACCGACGTTGTTTACACCAGATCCCGAGACAATAACCGATCGTCTTAAGTGCTTTGTGCACTCACAGCTTTGTTTCGGTGCCGCACGAGAGGCGGCGAGTCTCGAAGCATTAAATACGCGCGATGTGATATTTGGGTGACCCATTTTCACTCTCGCCAGGCTTTCATTTTTTATTCTATATCGTGCTGCGTTGCCGGACAGCGTCACCCATATTCTTACCTTAACGCATTATTGTTCAACTCTTATTAATTATCATGGGAAAAGCTCCCACACTGTATGACTATGGCCTGACAGCTAGCGCCACTCAATCTCGGAAGGCCTCTACTTCGTCGATTGGACCTCCTGTGGTCAAAGTGAGTACTTTATATCTTTCCCCAGGCTTGATTAATTATCGCTCTCTTAAGATGCCGTGTACTTTTGCCGGCTGCTCCAAGTCTTTCGGTCGGAAGGGTGATCTAAAGCGTCACGAGCAACTTCACCTCGGTATCAAGTGAGTTGACCGTGCGTTTTGCCTGGCGGATTTCTTACTAGGGCTCGAAGGAAACATCAGTGTAAACGCTGCGGGAAACTGTTTTCGCAGTTTTCTGGACTGAAGACTCATATGAACGTCCAGTAAGCCTTTTTTTCTCTCGGCTTTTTAGTGTCGGCCCTGATCTCCAGCATTTAGCACCGGCGAAAAACCTTACCATTGTACATATAACGGTTGCGACGCCGAGTTTGGAGATCCCTCCTCCCATGCGCGCCATAAAAAAGAGACTCATCTAGTACAGTATGCGTACAAGTGTCCAAAGGAGGGATGTGACTCAATGTAAGCGCTGCAGTTTATTGCATTCTTGTATTGTCTAACTTTTAAATCATCGTCGTCAGTATCAAACGTCGGTCAGCTTTCACCGGTCATATCAAGAAACATGAGATTGTGGCAACGCCGAGACAAATTGATTCCTGCGTGCTATATGACTCGGACAGGCCAAAATCAACTCAACACCGCAAGCGTAGGCAGACCAATCATGCTCGTATTGCCACCCTAGCCATCCCCAACATCGCTGCCCCCCTACGTGATAGTCCCATTATGCTACACAAAATCGAGGATCTGAATGAGCTATCACCATCTCAGGGACAGGACATTCGGTCGTATATTCACTCCACTCAACGAATGGATGTACAACCCTTCTTCTCTAGTATGGCATCCACCTCCACACTGTCAGCATTTTCTTCACAGTCCTCTACAGAAACTCTTGCCGAGGATTTCAAGTTCGAAGACTTCACGTCCACCAAAGCCTTCTACGATTTCGCCGATCACACGCGAAACATCAGTCCGCTCGGAGACTTTACATCATCGTCTTCTCCCTCTCCAATGCCTCTACCCTTCGCAAAGACTGCCTATCGATCTTTCCTTCCTATCGTGAACCCTCAAGACTTTCTCGGGGAGAATAGCCAAATGGCCTATCGACAACGATATGTCCCGAATGTGGATGCAAATTCGATTTCTTATCAGTCATATACTGTCCCTCAAAGTCAAGCGAAGGAGTACACTCATGCCAATACACAATTAAGCCCTCCACAGCAAAATCCTTCGCAACAGTGGCAACCTTGGGAATTCTCGTAAGGTTTTCCCCACTTTTGCTTTTGTTTGTTCATCCTTATCTCAACCTTGTATTTCTTATTGTCTTTGGATAATTTCTTTTTCTCTCTTTAATCTGTTGTCATCTCTAGAGCCTCTCTTGTAGCATTATACCATTACTCTCCCTTGTATCCACACTTTCACTTTCACTTTCTTATTTGGTTTTCGCCGTGTTCGAATTTATACAGCGAGCAGAACAAGAGCAGAACATCTAATTGTCTGTATCACTGGCAATATTCCTGTCCTGTCGATTCGTTTGCAGCTTTGACACACTTATCCACCGTCCGAGTCGTTCGACCGTGCGCCACGAACTCCTTATTGTATATAGTGTAATATCATCATTTACTAAGTATCCATGAATTCTTATTGGAACGGCTACGCGACCTTCGCGTGCGCACGCGCTACTTATAAGTAAATAGGTTGTTTGGAACGTTTTGGTGCGCCAAACACCGTTGTTGATCGAAAAATATCATTATGGTAAGGTAGGGTCACTTGTTACCCAAGGAAACCCGCGCTCTTGAATCAGGCGCTGAGACTCGTCTGTCCCTCCTTTATCTCTCAACCACCTTCCTTGTCGCAAGAATTCTCCGTCTTCTCAGGAGTTCTCTTTCAGACTGCCTGCGTTTGCACCATTAATCCGCGTTTTTTGTGCCACACGAAGAACGATGCTCGCCTCGCCTTTTCGACCGTCATCTATGTTCCCTACCCAGCATAATGCGGACGACTCTATTCATTATCGGCCATCGAAAGACATGGACACTTTCAACAGCTTGCTTCCACCGCCTATCGAGTTTGTGGAGGGGTCGTCGTCAGGGGCGTTGGCTGTGGCGGAAGGAAAATATGAAGCTATAAATGCAAGCCCCAAAGCACCCAAAGCAGAAGTGCGTTACTATAACTATGATTCTACGTACCATGTTATCTTATCTCCCTTTTATAGCTTAACGATACATCTAAACATTCCCATTCCTCATCTAATTCAACTGCCACCAAAGCCACTCCCTCGGCTTCTCGACCGACCAGCGCTAAAACGGCGTCATTGCACTCTGCGCCAATTGATCTCTCTTGGCCCCTAACGTGCAGTAGGGGGACTGGACTTTACAACAGTGGTAATACTTGCTTTCTAAATAGCGCATTACAATGCCTTCTGCATACTCCACCACTTCTCAAGCTTCTGATCGTCCACAGAAAAGAGGATTGTACGTTTTAATTGGCCTGCCCACTTTGGTTCGGGGTACTCAAACTTCAACATCTAGGTCGCGTCAAGCAGGGAGCATTTTGCATGGCCTGTGGACTTCGCCAAGTCGCTGTTAAGTCCCATGCAAATTCAGCTATCACGTTTTCCCCCAGCGCTATCAACAATAATTTACAAGGTTCATGGTTTATTTATTGCTTGTCTGATTGCCTACTTAAACTGCCCACAGTGATAGCCAAGCATATGCGCAAAGGCAGACAAGAAGACACGCATGAATTTTTACGATACGCCATTGACGCCCTCCAAAAATCCTGTCTTGCAGGTCACCCACCGTCCGTCGAATCTCTTTCATTCCAAGTTGCCCAAATTAACTTAGCCGTTGTCATTCCAGAAAACTTGATCCTAAATTGGCTGAGACGACTTGGGTACACAAAGTATTTGGAGGACGACTGCGATCACGGGTGACATGCAGAGATTGCGGGCACAATAGCGACACATTCGATCGCATATTGGACCTCAGTCTCGACATCTTTAGATGTGATTCCTTGAAGGGTGCTCTTCGCAAGTTCGTTGAGATCGATTACTTGAAGGGTGCAGACAAGTATAAATGTGAAAAGTGAGCCCAACCTTTGTTATTATTACTCAAGACAAATTCCGATTGTTTGCAGGTGCAAAAAACATGTCAACGCTGAAAAGCGATTTACAATACATGAAGCTCCACTTGTGCTTACGGTTCACCTCAAGCGTTTTTCACCTCTCGGCAAAAAACTCAGTCATCCATTACAATATGACGAGACATTATCATTACAACAATGCATGAGCGCAGGCGTTTATGGCCCTACCTATTCGCTATACGGCGTCATTTGCCATGCAGGTGGTGGTCCGAATTCGGGGCACTATTATGCATTCGTGAAGAGCAAGGAAGGCCGCTGGTTCGAAATGAACGACGAGATGGTGCAACCAACGAGCTCCCCAACGGACAAGAAAAATGCATATATGCTATTCTACATTCAAAATAAGGGACAAAGTCTAGAAGCTGCTGTCAAGGCACCGCTTTCCAACGGCGTGGCATCAACATCGTCCTTCAAGAGTGGTCTCGCCGCAGGAATGAAGAGGAAGAATTCGAAACCGCGAGACGCTGTAGATGAAGAAGATAAAGGAATTAAGCTTGATGTGCCGATGATTGGACCTTTGCTACCTTCCGCGGAGATTCTGAATAAGGCCACGACGTCAACCCATCTCGATCCCCAGGCATCGGTACTCAAGTCGAAGATTCAAGCAGCCGCGAAGACCGTGCCCAGTAAAGCTCTGGAGAGCCTTGGCAATTATGAATCCGACTCTGACGAAGCTCCAGAGTCGCAGAGTACCAAAATAGATGTGGATACGGAGGAGAATGCAGTGAAGAAGGCCGATCCCGTGGACGAACCAACGAAACCTTCGTCTCCTCTTACTGCTCAGCAAGCATCATCTCCGATACCTCCCTCTCGATTTTATGGCAACGCAAACAAGAAGAAGCGCAGGTTTTCCGAGTCGGAAAACCAGAACTCAGGCAAGAGGTCTGGGTCAGCTATCCAAGCGCGGACTAACGGTTACGTGACTTCAAACCCATTCGGTAAACCACTCGGGAAGCGGAAAAGAATGGGTATCTGAGCTACCTAGAGGTTAGAGTTGTTCGATGCTGTGATTTGTTAGACTTTGTAATTGCAACACCAATATGTAGTCATTATTCTATGAAGATTATTCACTCTTGAGCTTGAGGAAAGAATATTTTTGGAGGTATGTCCAAGGGATTGTATAATAGGCGAATAAGTACTGTATTACAGTTTAGACTTGATCTTTTCTGTGAAGATTTCTGCTTGCGCTTCATTTCCGTCATCCCAGCAGATGACAGTGACAGTGACGTCGTCGCGGTATCTCCGCGCATGGGGAGGGGGGATGCTAAGCATTCGGCGGAGTGCTTGCTCGTCGCCACCGCCAAAAGCATTGCGGATAAGATGTGCACTGAGATTAACATCCATGAATGCCCATGATCCACCTTTGTTGTTAATCTTTTCCTTCTTGCCATTAACACCTTGTGAGCCAGAAGTGGTTGGTACAATGTTTGGAAGTTCCGACTTGGGTATATTGCCCTTTAAACCTGCGAGATGCCCTCCTACGAGGGTGACAACCTCTTCGTTGCTAGAAGAGATCGATCAAAATCTGATGCATGCACCATTGAAATGTATAGGATACCTTAGTTCGTCCCAAAGACCATCTGTAGCAAGTACCAAAAAGCGTTTCGTCTTTTCTGGAGTTTCTGAACCAGAAGGTGGAGGCAAAGACATCTTACGGTGTGTTATAACGGGACGAGCAGTGACGTAAGGAGGTGTTTTGAACAGTGCAGGTGGTGGGCGCAGGGGCTTCCCATTTCCGACCATGAAAGCTTCACTTAAACTGTATTCATTCAAGTCAGCCATTGGTCATGACATACCACACGATGTTGCACTCACACTTCTTGAACAGAACGAGGCCATTTGTACCGTGCATCACCAAACGCGCGACTAGGTTCAAGACCACCAAGGACCCGACCTTCTCGTATTACATAGTCCTCTTCATCCTTCGGATGTTCGGATCGTATACTATTTGGCATACGTTAGAGGCAACAACGAGTATAGAAATTGAAGACAGGCCCTACCGCGCGAGTTCGGCAGGGTTACGCCCCGTTTGGTCTTCACTGAGGACTTCGATGCGCCAATGACCCTGACCGTCTGAAGAAGGTTGCCAAACACCCGCGACCGCTCTACTATCGCCTACGCATGCGACATACAAATCACGGTGCGCTGTATCAAAAATAGCCATCAACGCACAACTGCCTAAAAATCAGTTGATTGACGAAGACGCAGGCTTGAAAACATAAACAACATACCAGATACAGCTGGAAGCATCGTCGTCAAGGAAAGAGGATGTTGACTCAAGTCTGGAACCGTTTTGGTTTTGTAGTCCTCAGGGCTGATGTTGTTCGCAAGTACACGAAGAGGGGCCTGCACCAGTTCGTTATCGAGATTTACGAATGCATTTTCTATTGCCTGAGAGACGCGCTTAGGGTCCGCATCCAATGGCGCTTTGACCGTTCTTGAGGGTGCCAACCAAAGGAGAGATTTAAGTCTATTGAGCAAGCCGGATTGTGTTGACGCATTGGAATCTTCTATCAGCTTAGAGAGTTCAAGCGCGACACCTTGAATAAGGACGCGAGACAATAGCCGTGAGGTTTCGTAGCCACCATGACCATCCATGACGCTGAAGAAGAGATAGTCGCCAGGAGCAGAGGGATCCGTTTCATCTCGGCCAACGATATGACTGGAATGCGCATCTTCTATGGGGCTATTGGATGCGAGATTGGCAGTGGTATATTTCCATGTAATGCCATCCGGTCGAACATTTGTTTCCGAAATGGCGTTTTCTTGTATGCGGGCGTCTAATTCCTTCATCGGCAGGAGAGGGAACGAGCGTGTCACCATTTCAGATTTTCCTGAAGGGCCCTTGACTCTAATTGGAATCTCGAAAGTCTGCGGCGTGCTATAACGTGTCTTGTAGTAGTAATACGTTGGTGCACCGATGACCACAGTGACAGCGACAGGTTTCCACGCTCGGCGAAGCATTCTCAACGGAGTCTGAGGAGAACCGTTGATGCTGACGTATCCCCTGGATAGTCGAGTGGTTCGTCGAGGAAACGACAGCGATGTCCGGGTATTCGAGAGAGGTAAGCGGAGTAGAGGACGATGGACGTGAAAGATGTGATGAAAATGTCACGATGTGACAGCAGATAACTTTTTGTTTACTGCCCAGTTTTTTGAGTCCGACGTCCAACAGCAACTATCGTTTCCCTCACCCCAACGCGGCAATATTTACACGAATCGCGCATTCTGAGATGCTACTATTTACTAGGGATGTATCAGCGAAAAAACGTTCTCAGGATCTAAACTTGGCCCATACCCTGCACTCGCGAACTGGAAACATGGACTTAGTCTGCCGACACTCTGCGATGCATAGATCCTCCAACATAAGTACAATGGGAATTCGTATTTCCTCTCAATCTCCCCTTAGGCTTGGATGGTGGCAGCCTTCATCTAAGCCACTGCTACCATGATTTCAGCATTCATAGAAATCGTCAGCAATCCCAGAGTTCTGTCACATTTTGCAACATGTGAAATCGTAGATCGTGATAATGGCGATGGCGATAATCTCGGAACAGGACTGGCGAACCGTTGTGGACAGATAACGAATCTAAAATGAGAAGACCTTGAACTTGTTTTCTTTCCTCGGAGCCTATAGGCATGGTGGGATCCTAACCAACCTTACCCAAACACGAACTCAGGGTGAACATATCTCTGGTTTATCCTCTGGGACTGGTCAGGCGAGGCACTGAAAGAGGACAGACACTAGTAAGCAAGCAAGTCGGGTAAACTCAACGAATGCATGACATTGGATTGGAACGGCGGCAACGGTATCACAAACTGAGGTTCACGGGCCTGAGTTCCGTCAAATTTTTTTTTGCGCTGTGGAAGGGAATGTTCAGTGGCACCAATCCTTTCTCAAAGGTCGCGCCATCGGGATTGGCCGGGTCGCAAACATAGTGGTTTGGGTTAGTTTGGACATATGAGATGGTGTTATACGGTCATCGATACAAGCACAATACATGAAGTGCAATGACAAGTCATAACAGCTCTTGATTGAGATGGTGATATTTTGTTGAGTGCATGCCGTGAAAATCTGTTAAGCAAAAACACGCTTCATGGAAGCATTATGTACATCTTTCATTGACAAGTGAGTCTTGAGTTGAAGGAATCACCGCATTGATCAGAAACCATACCATTGTCGACATAGAAAACAAATTACATTGATAGTACAATAGTGGTGATGCTGCAAGTACAGCTACAACATGCTTGGATAATTGCAAGGTAAAAATACAATGTGTTAGTAGAAAGTTACAAATGTGATGCAGATGAACAGAGAATATGCAGGAATAAAGATATGAAGCATTGAAGAAAAGCCAATGCATATGGTCCATGGATGAACCCAAACCCAAAAAGAAAGCCGAGCACAAAAAAGCTCACGAGAAATTTGCATAGAATGGATCATCCAAATCTGGAAGACTCTCTGTATCACAGTCAGTGTTGAAAAAGAATTTTCGAGAGCTATACGTTTGAGCCTCCCCTGGAATAACATCCTCAATGCCGTGATCGTGGTTCTCGTATGCTGAAGTGATATCTGCCTCCTCGATT
This sequence comes from Pholiota adiposa, assembly GCA_009935795.1. Lineage (NCBI taxonomy): Eukaryota > Fungi > Basidiomycota > Agaricomycetes > Agaricales > Strophariaceae > Pholiota > Pholiota adiposa. Next base: position 917,136 of record QEYC01000103.1, read on the forward strand.
TGATCCGCCGGAGACACAAGGCAACCTCTGTCAGCTTGCTCTAGCTCAGTAGGCGTTTCTGGAGGGCCCATGCTGGCTTCCGAGGATGTGTCATCCTGCGAGCCCGAGTTCGGAGATTCACCAGTCTTTCGCATGGCCACGGCCACAAGGTACATCTCCACATATTCTGCGTATGTTGGCATCCGACAGGTGACTCCGTAGAAAGGGGGAACAGCAAGGTTCCACCACTGCTGAGGTCCAGCACAGTTGTTCTTGACGATTTCTTCTAGATCTTCAGCGTTGTGATCTGCAAGGGTGATTACGATGTGAGGCACGGCCTCGGGGCACCAGGAGTCTGCGAAGATTTCACAGCCAATTTGACGATACGGTCGGAGAGCTTCCTGATGATGATGTCAGAAAAGTAGGAAATGAGTATAAGCTTGAATAGCCCACATGTGCTGGGTCGCTGTGTCCAAGACATTCATTGCATGCCTTTGGAGAAAGCAACATGAGTAACAAGTCGTAAAGGAAAAACAAGTGGTAGCCACCATTGACGGCAAGTCCGTAGAGCACTTTGAGCGCTTCAAAAGCGTCATCCCTTCAGAGCGCTCTGGTTCCGCATCATCCATGGCCCAGGAAACCGGTACGGATGAGTCGCTATCGACCTTGATGGGTGCTTCCTGAGACGAACGGCTTTGTAAATCATATAACGGGATCAGGTTGCTATCAGTCAGGTCGTGTCCGAGGGCGATGAGAGCGCTGGCTGCTACTGCTTTGCTCTCGACATCCTGAATCAAAGGGAACAGGAAGAATGAGTCAAAATTGACAGAATTGATGATATATCCAAGAGCAGGGCGTACTGTATCCACGTTGTGGTAGTCGCTATCGTCTGCTGATGATATGCTGGAGCCATCTGTTTCACTGTCCGTCGAGGAGGGGGTTTGGGAGAGGGTTGGTGATTGAGGACGAGGGCTGGTGATCGTTGACCGGCACGTGACGATTTCTGAGCGCGTCGCTTGCTCGTGCTCGTGGTTTGTGCCACTGGAAGGCATTGAGGAAGATGTGGTTAGTTTGGAGGTGCGGGATTTGAAGAGCTTGAAGATGCCCTTGAGACGAAGGGTAATTCCGCGCATTTGAGGAGAGGAAATGGCTCGGTAGCTGAGATAGTTAGGCAACGGTCGCATCGGATATGACGGCGCGTGTCGTTTGGCGATTGAGGCGATGGAGAGCGAGGGGAAGGGATAGCGACAGGTGTGGTAATGTGGTGAGACTAATGAAGTTTAAATCTACGCGCATGCTCGGATATTTGTAGGATTCATAGCGGTGCAGTTGCCTGGCGCCGTTTGTGGCGCTCCGCGCTTGTTCACGCGCTTCGCTTAGGTTGCTTCTTTTCCAGATGGGGTAGTCCCATCAACGCCACAACTGCTTTGCTTGCCCAATGCACGTTGTCTGTCCAGTCGCCCCGAGACAGAATTCATATATTGTTCGCAGCCAAGCCCTGCATTTTAACTTCTTGGGGCGAGCCCTGAACTTTGCCCTTTTTTCTTGCTCACGAAGACACCAATTTGACCTCATTCATGCTGATTGGTATTTTGCACAGGCCTCGCAAAAAGAACGAGTGGTCGAGGCTGTGTGCGGGGAGGTCAATTGCTCTGAATGTGGACGTGCTGGGTAAACCTGTGGCTAAGGCGAGGATAAATGGGTCACATGTGAATGCACACTATTCATGACAGTGACAAAGAGGGACAGCATTCAAGGCTTTTGTCACCCTTGTGGGCGACCAGAACAAGTGAAACCTGCTACACGGTACATTATTCTTTTTTAGCGTCAAGTTCAGCGGAAATAGGACCCTCATCTGAACGCCGGCCAGAAATCTTAACAAAAGATTCCATTGCATAGTCAGCACCCGAAACCTAGAAACTCAGCTGATTAGCCGGCTATTGTCCGCGTTGAAAGAGAGAAACCTGAACAACTGACCCATTGCACAAAATCACGGAAGAAACTTGGTAATTGCTGGGTGAATGGGATGAAATGAACGAAGAACGGAATATAAACCGTCTGCGAATGCTGATCATCAAGAGCCGCAATAATCCGCTTGACCACTTGTACGGGTTGAACGGAGGGTGCAAGGAACTTGAAGAATGGGAAAGTCGGGAAGGTGACATTTTGGAACATTGGTGTGAGCACATGTCCGGGACAGACCAATGTTGTGCGGATTTGAGGGCAATTATATCTTCGCGGAGTTCAGCAAATATAAGAAGGCAGAATGCAAATGAATACACCTTTTGTCAAGTTCGTATCTCAAAGATCCATGCATGGCGATGACAGCGGCCTTAGAAGCACAGTAATCGGCTAAGAGGAGAAAAACTAATTCAGAGGCTACTATTCATTCAAAATATTCGGACTCACACATCTGAGCAGCTCCAGTCATACCCATGGATGACGACATTGTTACCTATAGAACGAAAATATTCAGTAAATTGAAACGCACAAAAACATGAGGGTTTTTACAATATGTCCTGACTTCCTCTTCAGCAGGCTTGGGAGGAAGGCTTTAAGGACCCAGAAATGCGACAAGGTATTAGTTCCGAATGTCCTATTTGACCGTTATAGCATTTAACTAGAAAAACTAAATTAAAGACTCACTGGTGAACATCCTCAGCTGAAAGGTCTAGAATGAGCTTTCCTTGAACAACGCCAGCATTGTTGACAATCATAGTGGGCTCGCCGATCTGAATGACAAAATATTAGCAGCAAAGTGATAACTGAGTCATTCTCTTCACCTCTTCTATAACTTTCTTGGATACAGCCTCGACTTCTTCCCATTTCGAAACATCACATTTATAGTAGGCAATATTATCTAAAGGCGTAGGTTATTTCGTGCTTTTAACATAGATGAAAACAAGCAGCCTTACAATTCTCGGTTTGAATAGGTTTAACATCCAGAACGATGACAGTAACGTTGCGGACTGCCAGCGTATTTGCCAGTAATTCCCCGATGCCTGATGAACCACCAGTAATGATAACAATTTGTTCACTCCAGTCAAGTGCACCCGGACCAAACAGCAAGCTTCCCTGGTTTCGGTACAGTTTGGAATACCACCTGATAAACCCTGCAAATGTTCAGTTTGTGGATAAACACCGGACAGTTGCAACTCACAGAAAAGGGAGATTAATACCCAGTAGATGGAAGAACAGACAATTGTCGGATGGTTGAGCTGGAAGCCCTGGAAATAGTAGAAGATTGGGACGAAGAAGATGAAAAAAGGGCCTGTTGGGCGCTAGTTAGAGCACAACGTGGATAGAAAACATAGGGAAGGTCTCACTGAAAGCCGTATTTGCCAGCACATGCACTACGAGATCAATGTCGAGGTTGTCAAAGATTGGGGAGCCATCTGGTTGCGAGCGACTATGTTCCATGTCAAAAGTTAGAAAAGAAAGGCGCAGCCTTTTGAGAGATTAAAGAAAGTATGTGGAAGATGGAGAACAAAAGGGAGATCTATGGCGCTGTGCATTTCGTCGACAGTCATGATCTCGAACGTCAAGGGTACCGGGGGCTGATGAGGACCCCAAATTGGGAGCTTGCCCCGAGCGAGGCCGTTGTATTGAATCCGAACTTGAACGTTCCTGACCACAACTCTCAACGCATCTCTTGCGTTTTCGTGCTACCATCCTACTGCTCTCGTATCTCATATCCAGCGGCATGATACCAGTTCGACGTTGCCTTTTCGGCTAGAATGCAAGATGACCACTGGTGTCGAATCGGAGGATAGTCATTTTCACGACACCCACCAGATACAGATTCCGAAGCACATACATGTACTACAGCTGTAACTCTCGCTCAATCGAATGTACGGCATGGGACTGGACCTGGATGTAGTTGGAAACCTGGTAATTCTCGATCTGGCATGATCTGACTATCGTTCGAAAATCTCCGGGCATGGCTGATTTGCCATGCAGAAAGCACTTTGCATTGTCTATCTTCAATATTTGCTCAAGGCTACACGCTCTTCCTATTTCTCTTGAAATAAAGCGTAACCTGAAATAGCGCTGTAGTTTCCTGGAGCTGAATGAATCTACGATCGTTGGCAGCTCGAGCATGATGTCACGCTGTCAGAATTTTCACGAAAGCACAGGCGCTATCGTCACCATTTCTGGTCCTTTCCCTTCGTTCATCTTGCGTCTTTTCTGTTTGAATATCTCGCTGAATGGGCAACGTCAACGAAAGTCAAGAAAGAGAAGGGGTCTCATCGTCAGACAACTTGCCAGAGTCCCCTGGCTCCGAATCTACCCTCGAGTTTGACGATACGGATAGTCTCTCATCCTCTGTCCTGGTAAGTGGCTTCAAGTCCTACATCGACCAGCAACACCTTAACTATCTTCTCGCCATGATAGGACCAGGATGCTTTTAATTCGGACCTGCCCATTAAGCTCGTAGGAGACTTCATGACACTGCTCCTGTTTTCTAATCAGCTAATATCCATTATATCAGTTCTTTCCATCCCGGTCGTCTTCATCAGACTTTGGTTCCGATGAACCTGATGTCGAACCTCCTGCTGCACCTTTAGAGGTTTGTCGTAACCTTTGCACACTGGACATTCAAATGATATTTATTTTGACCATTCAGGATCCAGAAGTTACGATTCAGCACCCCTGCGCATATATTGACGCAGCCGAACTCGACGAGGAACTGCCAAAAGAAGATTCATTTCCTCTCTCAGAATCCGCCCTCCCTGTCTCGTTTGACCTACTACCAGAACCAAGTCCTATTCTCAGTGATGGTTCCGAGATATTCCATACGCCAGATAATTCTGAGCTAGACATCGTCAACGAAAACATTTCTAAGGATTTTCAAGTGCGCATATAATCTATCTTTCGTAACCGCTAGCTGATTTCCAACGCTGTTCAGTCCTCTCTAGGTGTCGAAATGGAACTGATGTTCCCATCTCTTGATGAATTTGATACCGGTATACAGCACATTCCAGATGATTTCCCTCAGTCAGTAGAGGCTATGGAACCTGCGTCGGAAGTTGAGCAGCCTCAAAGCGACAAGGACAGGTTGCTGCCTATCCAATTTCAGATCTTTGTCGAAGAGGAAGTAATATGCGATGCCGATGCAAGCAAGGCTCTTGCTTCCAATGCTGATCTTCGCGACGAACTTGAACAAATACTGTCACGATCCCCCCAGCGAAGCGCCGTCGAAGACCAATCCAACGAATATCATTCAACTTGTCTAATGGCATCTTCCAATCCCGAACATTCCAACGGGAGAGAAACCGACAATCTGAACGAGGGGGTTTGCGAGAACGCTGCATTTCTGCGTTTTAACTCTGCACCAAACGACGTCTTGGAGTATCAACTTCGCGAAGGTCTAGCTTCCTTGGGGCAACCGTCAATGGGAATATGCAACCTGCAGGAAACGGGCCAGGTTGATCTCGTCGCCCAAGTCAACGAGGAAGATGATGGTTCCGCAGTAACACTTATTACAAGGTGTCCTACTGGAGGTCAATCATTGCCTCTGGACGAAGAATCTACCGAAGAATCTATAACTTTAAACAGCATTCCGCTAGATGGAAGTCCTATTCCCCTTTCCAGTTTTTCTCCTCTCGGCATAGATTGGGCGTATCCTGCTGAAGAGGGTGGCGAACCCCTTGCCGTCATATCAAATCTTTCTTATGATGTTGCACAAGAACCAGAATCTGACATCAACTCCCCGCTCTCCCTTCCGAACCTCTATGTCACTTTTCCAGTTATTGACGACTCCAGCTTTGTGTTAAGCGTGAATGCCCGAATTCCGGCTCTTTCTTTGTTTGCAGCCCCTGCCACCGAAGATTTATCATCCTTGGATACCAAAACCGACACCCCGAGCTCTTTCGAAGCTTTTGTTTCAGCTATTGAATATGCCGGTTGCAACAAGGTAGTTTCCACTTGTTTCTAGATCGTGAAAAGTGTTGACTGTTGTAACTTAGGACCGACGAAATTCTCAATTATCGGAATCGCCCATTACGATTTCAGATCTATTGAACATATCTCCCGAGCCGTTCGCCTTGCCAAATGAGCTAAACAAGCTTTCTAATTCTCATGAGACTCGCATTGCCTGCGACCTGCAGATAGATGCAACCACAATTGTAGGTGTTTGCGATCATCCGATGCCACTCGTGGTTGACCAAATTTTCGATTTGTCCAAACAGTCTGTGGAGAATTGTGCATCGCCGATAGTCGAAACCCTGAGGATATTAGGATCGGTCGACCCCGTTTCACCAGATGCTTGCAATCTGAAAATTTTGACCGATACGGAATTCAAGGAGGTCCAATGGGTACTGTCGGATTCGAAAGACCCATCCGACATTTCTATGTCAATCGCAGACAAGGATGTCGTTATATCTGACGATGCCCTTACCCTGTCAATCATCTCGAATGTTGAGCAAAAACAGATGATCGCTGATAAAGCCAATACGGCCAAACCATCTCATGAAGATCAAGTCCAAAAATCATTGTCTAGTTCTCAGCACAGTTTAGAGCGACCGAATTGGGCGCTAGCTCCTATTGATCCTCCGATGCCTCCAAAAGCTACCGTAAAGAAAGTGGAAAAGGCTGATAGCAAGCGATCGCTGGGTCGCAAAGGAAAACAGAAGGCAGACGACATGGAATTGGCTGGCAGGACAATACAGGCACCAGCAACATATGCTACTGAACATTTTACCACGAAGTTGGAGACACCTGCACAGTATTCCGACTACAAGGAAGCTAAAAAATTGTCGAATGGGTCGAGGATCAAATCTTTACCACGCGATCAAGGTCGACATGTTTCCGTTGATCAGAACACAATTAGCAGTGCTGCCAGATCGCTCAGGAATATATTCATCGCAGGGCCGTCTCTTAAGACTCAATCGGAAACAGTACGAAACGAAAAACCATCAAACATTGGGGCAGGTGTCAGCTCGAGCAATCTTTATTCCGAATCTATGGTGGCTACTGGACACCGTGCTCGGAGTGGTTCAGTGTCCTTCCGTCACATTGATCCACCGAGCAAAGCGACTTCAGTCAGAGAAAACGGTCCTGGACTTCCACCTATTGGGAAAACTACAACAACTTCCAAAGCAAAGGAAATCCGTAAACGCGCAACCGTCTCGACTCTCTGCGATTCTTTCTCCTCTCTCACTCTTGGTTCAGACCAGAAGAGTCCTCAAGCCGAAACATTCGAAGATAAGATTGCTGCTATCCTGTCAGAAAGTCGTCGCATCAAAGCAGGCAAAGTTCAGCAGTCAGATCATATGGCTCATCAAGCAGATTTACTAGCGGGGTCTGCTGGACGCCAGGTTCTTATGGCCCTGCCTGGTATTCTGCCTGCAGAAAGTGGTTGTCATCAAGGCAGGGTGTCATCGTCTTCCAATGAACAAGAATTTCAAGTAAACGGACTCCCAATTTTACCGTGGCATGCTGGAATCGGTCGTGCTTTGTCCCTCCATCTGGCTTCTAGCCAAGAAGCTCAATGCCAGCTAGGGCCCGCAACGACCGGAAACCAAACTCTTCCTAAAGCGAATGTCAAGAAAGAGCATCCTCATGAACCTACCTCCAAGAGTCTTCAAGTTGGCTACGAAGAGTTTCCCCTCCATGCTATACAGCACGATGAACCCGTCAGAGTGAACTTGCCAAGCGCATTGAAACCGATGGAAAAGCAGTCCGACATCGGCGTATCCAGCAACTCTTCAGCTCGTTCAGTATTTCACTCCCATATCCCTGTTTCCACCAGAGTTCTCGTCAACAGATCTGTCGGTACGGACAGCGATATTAGCCTTCCTATCGCACCGATGTCGTTTGTAAATGCAGAGGGCTGGCAATCCTCTGCGCCATTTCCACAAGCACACTTTGTACAGCAAAATTCATCTCCGAACCTCCCTGAAGTGAATGCTTCCCGCGTCGGCCATAGATACTGTAGCGTCCCTTCAGCCAACCAATATCTGCTGGAGCCGGCCAGGGCCACGCAGCATCCCAATAAGACAAGTAGCTATCAGATTGCGCATCGATACAGCGTGCCCAATCTGTGTGCCCAGGTGAATACGTCGGATTCCCGACCTACGATGCCTCAAGGTGCTGCGCCCCAATCTCAGTATCCGTTCTCAGCTCTGCAGCGGGCGAAAAGCCGTGAATTTTTAAATAACGCCTATCTTCAAGGGCAGCACCACGAACGAAAACATCTCGACAATGCGCGGAATAATTTTGCTGGGTCTACCGATTTCGCCATGAATTTCCAGCCTGTCTCAGAGACCCTGGAGTGGAGATATAGGCCGCGCCCCTCGGATACACTACCTTTCGAAGATGATCGCCATAGCATGCATCACCCGATCCCTACGCCTTTAGGCCCACATGTCCCTCCGCAAGACCTGCAACAGTGAAACTTCAGCACTCACAACAACAGCAAATGAAGCGTAGAATGAAATAGAAATAAAAACAAGGCAACCTTTTATCATTACGCACCAAGTTTCTTAGTATCGTTGATAGGATGATACAGATTCGAATTTCCGAACGAATAGACGAGCAATGCGACACATTTGATACAACGGGGGTATGAGTGTATACAGACGGACCAGCGCAGAAATGTAGAGTACGTATCAAATGACACCGAATGAGACGGGCCAGTACTTCTAAAGCGGCAATGACCGCAAGTGGTCGAACATAAGGGAGAGCAGAAACTTGGCTGCACGGGAGACCACCGCAACCAGCAAGATGGTGTAAGAAGAAAATGGCTCCAAAGGCCAGGCAAGCAAGAAATCAGAACAGAAGGCGGAGATTTGAAGGTTAAACTTGAACATTTTCGCTGGATTGTTTTAATTAGTTGACTTTCGGAAAGTTATAACAATTACTCACGGAGCTTGTCCGACAACGTTCCCAACAGGGTTATACAGCAAACATAGAGAGAAGCTTGTCCAAGAGATGGGCCAAAGATGTTATTGCATTGGCCGACTGCGCAGCCTAGTTGGGTGGTCGATTTCCACACGACTTGAGTGAAGAGGAGATAGGAAGGGTCTGCAGGGTTATATTGGGCTAAGGTGGCAATGTTTCGAGTGAATTAAAAAAATAAAATAGACGAGAGAAAAACAGTTTGTTCGTTTACCTTCATCTTTGATGAAGTTGGCAACTGCAGCGTCGATAGAGAAGGCACCAGTCCCTGCGACGATGTTTTCGCCATAGAGTTCGTTACTGAGGACACCACCAGTATGTCTGAATTGACATTGATCTGCCCAGAACTCAGCTTTCTGGGCCAGAGACGGAGACCATTCGAGGGCAGTCGCATTGTGGGCAGCTCGGATGACGTTGTGCGCGTCGAGGAAGGCGCCAATCTGGAGAGGCGAGCCACGGCTGAGGACTGAGCTGAGCGCAGGCTGAAGCGGTATGAAGGTAGGCGCGGCGAAAACGAAGGCGGAGCAGAAAAGGGAAAAGAGGAAGAAAAGAGTGCTGAAGAACATATCAAAGCTCAAAAGAGTGGCAGCGGCGAGCTATTGCAAGCCTTGGAGTCAGATACAGCTCACGGAACGAAAAGTGTGGTAAAGAAAGAAAGAGTTAATTCCTACTTCCTTGCCAATCGGTTGCTAAGGTCAAGTCGGCCCGCGTGTAACACGGACTTGAACCTCCTTCTCATCCACGTATGTAACTGATAAGTATGACCGAGGCTCCTCCTTATACCATACGCGGTATGCCTTTCTGGTAGGCTACTTATGTTAGAACAATCGGACACCGGATTGTCTACCTCGCTAAAATTAGAAACGCGGGGGAGTCGGCGATTGAGGTTCATTGAAGTGATCCTCCATCCAACTCAGAGTCCTTGAGCTTGGAGAATGGAAGATATGGTGCGTTATGTAAAACATTGGTTCAGTGGTTATCGTCCTAATAATATCCTGTGTCGATGTAGGTTTTCACAATGATTGCGTCATGAGGTGTTGACAGTACATTGACAGGAATCGGTGTTTGTGAGATGGGGCTCTAAGTGTGGACGCGATGGCCTCACATTGTCGGCGCTATCGATAGCCTCGCACCCTAAAGCATATCCAGAAGTGAAAAGATGCATGATGAAGCTAGATCATGAAATAATGGATCATTGTTGTTGCACAGGTCGGATACTATATTCTCTCTTAAACGCGTCCAGATCCTTTTCTTTGGTCTTGTATTGCTCCGCCAACGTTGCGATAACCTTGAGAATCTGAAAAGCACTGTCAGTCTGTGAAAACATGAAAGCCCAAGCAAGTGCATACCCCATCGCGATTGGTTTTTAATGCGGGATTGACTTCCTTGACGGTCCTTTCTACGAGAACACCGCCAATGAGACGAAAGCATTTGCGGTCAGGATCTTCCGCCAGAGCTTCATCTAAGGTCACGAGAACAAGACTGTAGCAACGCATGAGATTATCCGGCTGATTTATGAAAAGATAATGGTCACCTATGCTCGTCTGCCTCTGTTTCTAGTTCTCCAATCTTCCGGGCTAGAGCCTGGAGTTCATTTTGCAATCGGACATAGGTTTGCTGGATCTCTGGCTGATTGGAATCAAGATGTCGAATGATATGAGGTGTGGGAGGTTACACACCCTGATCTGAGAGAGCGGGGGCCTTTGCCTTGGCTTTTGCGGCGGCGGAGGACATGATGGTAGGTGTCGAAGCGAATGAGCAGCGTCTTAGAGTTTCGAATGGTGTGATTGGCTGATGGGAGTGTGACAGGCGTGACCCTCACCGTTCCGTGAGTTGGAGAATGAAACCGACCTCGCTCCAGTCCATTCCTCCGCCGTTGCTGGCACTGTCCACGCTCCCCCATGTCGTTCTCAAGAACACGTCTAGTGCTGGGTCTCCAGCCCCGTCTTGTAATTTCCCCGCGTACCAGCGCCGTCCGCTCTGCACTGGTTGCCCACCGTCTCATCTCCAGCTCAACCTGTTCGCATGCCCAACACGATCACAGGCACACCCTGGAGCATTTGTCCAGTAACATCGACGAGCGCCATTCTCACAATGCCCACGTTCTGCCTGCCGAGTTCGACGCACAGGGAAACCCGTTGAACCCCTACAGACACGGACCCAGCGCCCTCGATAAGGCCGTCCATCTATTCTTCTTCACAGAGATCATCCGAGGTGCGTAGCATGTATTTATGTCAACGGGTTAGTTGCTCAAGCCCCATTCAGGCATGTGGATTGTGCTCGAGAACTTTTTCCGGCCCCCATATACAATCATGTACCCTTTTGAGAAGGGTCCTCTGTCCCCCCGCTTCCGTGGCGAACACGCGTTGCGCAGATATCCTACGGGCGAAGAACGGTGTATTGGTCAGTATTTTTACCGCTGCGAATTGGAATTCAATTGACGGCCCGTGAAATTAGCCTGCAAGCTCTGCGAAGCCATCTGCCCAGCTCAGGCAATTACTATTGAAAGCGAGGCGAGGTTGGATGGTTCGAGGAAGACTACTAAATACGGTATGTGGCGCATTAAATCTTCTCAATCATCATCTTCATATCCTCCCTCATTCTCTGTAGACATTGACATGACAAAATGTATCTACTGCGGTTTCTGCCAGGAAGCCTGCCCCGTGGATGCAATTGTCGAGAGTACGTATTATTCGCTTCTCTAAGACAAAGTGTCAAAAGATTAAATGACTCTATTCGTAGCCCAAAACCAAGAGTTCTCGGTTGAGAATCGTGAAGAGCTGCTCTATAACAAGGAGAAACTCCTCTCAAATGGTGACAGAGCCGAGGCTGAGATTGCGGCTAACTTGCACTGTGAGTACTTTTGGCTCGCTTGGGATTGTGCAAGCTCATAAATTAAATTTCCAGCCGACCACGTCTACCGGTAGTGCCTCTTCTGCGCTTTCTTATGCTGCGACTACCATGGCCTCGGAATTCCGCTGTCTAATTATTCTACATAGACGCCCACAGTTGACTCGGAGCCCAACGCTTTGTCTAGCTTAAAGAATTATAACAACGAAGAAAAGATTTTTTTAAACTGCTTTCATTCATCATTTGCACTGACACTACATTTCCAAAACTGTCAAGATAAATTTCAGGATTCACCTTGGAACAGCATTGACTAATTCTTTGACTTTGTTCAACAAGTACTTTGAAGGATCGGATTCACCGGCGCGGAGTCAGGGTCCACAAATCACACATGTTTAGGTGTGCTTGTCAGAGATGTCGTCGGAGATCAGGAAAACACAACCACAAAGTTTGACACAGACTCCATCAAGCACACGGCGATTGACTCCGTGCTTGTGAACCCTCTTAATATTGTCTCTCCTTCAAACATTGGACTCATGCTAATGAAGCTTTTATGAATACAAGGGTATCAACGTGCATCGCCTCAGAAGAATACGGCATCGCCAATCTCTGCGTTTAAAATAGCATCGACTCCGTTCGCTGAGAAACGTGTTTATGGCCGCCTCTGCTCGCAATCCTGATTAACTGTCCGCAATGGAGGCCACACACGCTAACATATCAGTGCTATCGATTCACCAGTTCACTGCGTCATTGCTACGAGTATCGATATAGGTGAATATTTTTTTCTCACCGTGTTAAGTTCGTGACTCAATAGTCCAATTATAACAGTACCCCGAGCCAAGGACTCCTCTCTTGGTCAAAGAAACCCTCGATGGCTGCCTGCTTCGAGAAACAAGAATGACACACCCGGGGATATGGTGTTTTGCCCGCGGAAACCACCCGCATGATAACTCCGTTACTATTCTGCAATATTGCCCGCCCAACGATCGGGGTCGGCGCGGATACTCGTGTTGCAGTGGCGGCGACGCGAAAGTATACGCATGACGCCGTCTGACAGAGATTTCCGGCAAGGGTGTGCTTTACGCAGCGGGTAGATGGGTAGGTGCTCTGATTTATCACCGTGTGATAATGGCTGATTTTGCTGGGATAGCCTTCCATTTGGCGCATCTTGGTCTGGTGGTCGGCATCGAAATGCGGTGTGATCAGGCTAGGATAACAATGCTCCTCAGGATCCTGTCAGCCACGATCTTACGTTGCTGAACCCACCTTCCTTTCCATTCTGGACAGACGTTATCAAACGTCGAATATGGACCTGCTTTCTGGTTTCTGCCTTGATATCGGTGTAATGGGCATCAGTCAGAGTGCTGCGCAAAACAAGTGAGATCATTTCTTTGCGTTGGCACAAAACCAAACCGACCGCGCTTGACGAACTTCCCTTGGCTCACTTTTGCTGTGTAGAATCTCAACTTCCCGGATTCTGCGTCGTTCTTCCCGATCGTCCTCGTCATGCATCGCCCAAAAGGTGCAGCAGGAAGATGTTTTGCAGAAGAAGGATGGTCAATTTATTCCGAGGCGTCGCCAACAATCTAAAGGTCGCTCTGCACCACGCTCAAAAAAGGAACGGCCCCTATCCGTAGATTCAATTTACTATGCGAAACGGCCAGGTCGGGGCGCCGGCCGCAGAGGTGGTGGGAGTAGGCCGAAGACACTGACAAGAACAGTACCACCTACGTCCGAGGGCTGCAGGACGCCTCGCAAAAATCCGCCGACGACATTGCATGCGTGTCCGTGTATTACTGATCGTACCAACGAAGTTGGATACCCGTCTGCTGCGGCTAACATATTGCTCTCACTGGCTCGACAGTCTGTGAAGATGCAGACCGACGTCATGGGGCGTAGGCCTTGTGTGATGGACGTGATTCTTGACCTTCAGGACCGCGCCCGCCGTGCTGCGATGCCCGAGGCGCGCGTCGCGGCCTACGCTTTGGCCGCCGTAAGGTGTAATTACGGCCACTGTATCGAGGACGACTCGCGTCTGCTATACGCCGCCGTTCCTGGGCCCGCCAATGGGCCGTCTTTGCAGGCGCCAGGATATTATAATTTTGGCGACCAGACGAGCTTGACACGGTACTGGGCTGACCAGGCTGCACGCTGGTCCAACATGCAGGTCGTCAATGAGGACACTGGAATCAGATTAACTATCACAGGCTTCCCCGAGTCCATCGAGCGCTCTACAGCTTAATGAACGGCTGTTTCTCTGTACATAGTGCGAATAGCGGCGGTGGTGAAATTGTGAATGTGATGTCATTTCCGTATGTGGCGGCCGTGGTGCAGGCAGCGAGAGGAGTCTGTCACCGCGTATTTGACGGCTCTGAATGAAGGACGAATGTGACTTCTCTACGATATACTCTTTGCAGGTTGATGGGGCCCAGTGGGCGGGAAGTATATGCCACAACCGCTCTGTTAGGCCCGAGCTACGATTATTAATGAAGCAAAGATGATATCATTTTACGTGTGCAACACAAGGCTGACTGACGGATTTTCATCTGCTCATGGGTGCTCTTGCTGAGGCGCAGCGAGCAGGAAATTAAAACATGTGCCATATAGCCGGCGGCGTGCAAACCTGCAGGGGCATAAGTGCATATTATAGGACTGCGATTTATTAACAAGACCAAGGCGACGACGGCGACGACGATGATGTCATTTCCCGTCTGCAGCGGCGGTATACGCAGAGAGTCGCGCGCCGAGCATTTCGAGGCGTTGAACATATGATCCCGGGCGCCAAACATATGCCACCCACTTTACTAAACGCGGGCCTTGCACATCATGTTTGGCAACTTGCCTCAAGATTATAATCTGATCAATGGGGCACACCGACGCCACTAGAATGATTCCATCCGACCTTATTAATTGAATGCGAGTGCACCACTGCTTTGCGATAGTCGTTACTGTATCCTGATGCTTACTTATAGCTGTGATAGAAAGGAAGGCGACTGTATTACTTACTGTCATGCTCCGAAGATACATACAGGATTTGAATTCGGGGTTGGCTAGCACCCCACACTGCCCAGACAGCGCACAGAATCCGGAATCCTATCATATCATGTCGAGAAGGTCTAGCCTACAGCTCTCGAGCCCCGGAAGGCAGAGTTGTGTGGGGGCATGATATTATGCGCCAACTTGCCGTCAGAAAAAAAAGTATTTTTGCCAGCGGGCATTGACAAATATAGCGCAGGAGAATTATTGCGGGTACGTAAAGTCGACAGGACGAACGCAAAGATAGAGGGTGGGGGACAGCCAAGTCAAGTCAGTTGGACAGACAGATGGATCTGCTGGGCGTTCAGTTTGGCATCCAGTGGTGGCCAGCCTAGTACGTTAAGCTTCTATCTTCATTCAAACTCTATGTAGGCATCTCTCTATCTATCTACCAACGCAATACTCCCCGAACCTCAGGCTATTCTTGGGACGATCGTGTCCCCCCGAACCGGCCAATCATGGAGTCCGCAAGCTGCTCAAACCACGGAAAACATCCCAAGGGCAAGTGATCATGCGCTCCCATGCCACCCGCCGAATCGCCCATTAATACCGCACTCAGTGATAATGGGCACATAGGTACATACCAACTGTACTGATCGTGGACGATGTACCTATTTCTGGCGCGTCTCTGGCACTCGCACAGGTCCTAATGCCCCGAGTAGAAGCTCGATGACATCAAATCGCATTTACGATTGCATACAGACGAGGCGACCTCGAGATACGATGTTGATGGCGTATTACTATGTATGTACATACATAGAATGGAACGGATACCGGAGGTACAGATGTTAGCAAACGCAAAATGCAATACAGTTCATTCAAATCTAATCTGGAAGAACAGCCCCGGTGTGCCCCAGTCGGTAGTGCACCCATCCCCGATCGAGGTCGGTTTCAACTGTGCAATATGTAAGTACAGTACATACGCAGTCACCCCGATAAGTCGCCCCAAGCGCATAGCTGACACATGCACGCGATTTCAGATTCAAATAAGGCAAAAAAAAGGCAACTTACAAACAACAGAAAGAGAAAAGAATGAAAGAGACACATAAAACATAAACAAAAAAGTGAAAATCAAAAGAGAAAACGTATACAAATGGGTACGGTCGGAAAGGGGATAGATAGGCCCAGCGAGAACTCTGAGCAATCGCAGTAGAGTTCAGACACACGAATAGGCAGGCATGGGCCAGCCGATTGGCGCTGGACCGCCGCGCCGCGGGAGTTGAAGCCGCATGAGTAGCAAGGGTCCGAAAGTGTGAGTTGGAGGATGGAGAAAACAGTATGGAAAAAAGCAGATCCCAAACGCCGCGGGTAGCTTTCTTTTTTGTCGTCGGTGCGGTGAATAAACGAAACATGTAACGCCTATTGACATTCGGTAATTGCATGTCGTTTACCGCAATAACCGTTGAAGAGACTCCAGATTGATACCCCCGCCGAACGCGCATCTAGGATGCGCTCCCCATATGCGCCTCCTCGTGCCCCACGGGGGTCGCATCACCGCTCCGGCGCGGGCCCGAGTCGCGATGATAGCGCTTCCCGCCTCGCTCGCCATCATCCACGCCTCCTGACTGCTGGTGCGCCTGCGGGTGCATAGGGGGGTGCCGCGCGTTGCTGTTGTAATCCGCGCTATAGCGCCCCTCGTCGCCGCTGTCCACGTCCATCTCCGCCCTAGTGCGCTTGCGCCCACCATTACCGACCGGCGTCGCTTCGCGGTCGAGCGATGGTCCCGCGGGCGCCTGTGCATTTGGCGGTGGTGGTGGCGGGTACCCGCGATGATGCTCCGCCTCATGCGTGTACTCTCTTTCCCTTTCCCTGCTCTCCCTGTCCATCTCCACTTCCTCGCCGCCGCCGCTACCTACAGGACGCAGGCGGTAGGAAGACGACGAGCGCCTGTGCCGGTGGTGCTGGTCGCGCTCGTGCATCTCACGATCATAATACCCCTGGCCCTGGCTCTGGCTGCGCGAGTCAGGCCGGGAAGGCGGCGCGTCAGGCACCCCAGAGCCTGAAGCTGACGCGGAGCCAGGCGTATCAGAACGCGAGAGGCGCTGGGGCGGCGGCGGCGGTGGATAGCTTCCGCCGCCACTGGGGGGTCCATGCGCGTGCTCGTGGTAGTAGTTCGACCCGTGCTGCTCGCTGCGTTCTCGTTCTCGTTCGCGGTCGCGACTGCGCGGCGGGGCATGCGGGTCGTACTCGCCTCTTGATCTAGGCGCTCCGTGCGGAGAGCGTAGATAATGGTGCGCTGTACCGCCAGGAGGGAGATCGCGGCCGCTGCTATGAGAGGACGGCGGAAGGCCATACTCGCCATGCCGCTCGCGACGGTCCCAGTCGCGGTCCCTATCGCGGTGTTCGCGGCGCTCACGATGCTCGCGGTCCCTCTCTCGGTCCCTCTCCTTCTCTCTGCGCTCGATTTCGCGCTCCCACTCCCTCTCGCGCTCCTGATCATGCTCGCGGTGCTGCTTGCTCTCCAGGAAATCGTCTCGCGTTATGTATGTTCCTGGGCCCAGCCTCTGGTGCGCGTGGATCCGACGTGGTTCTGCGGGTGCGGCATGGTGCGCCCTTGAGGGCGGCGAGAGAGGCATATGCGTTGCACGGTCGTAGTGTCCATGCGAGTCGACTGAGTCGTGCGTTCGGTTCGAACGCTCCCGATCGGACAAGGGTGGACTGTGCATGGGCGGGTGCGGGCCGGTCGTCGCGGGGGGTGGCAGGCTTTCTGCATAATGGTGAGGCGGCGGTACACCGCGGTAGGAGGGAGGCGGCAGGGCCTGCTGCTGCTGTTGGTGGTTGTGCGAGCGCGACGACGAATGCGAGCGCGTGCGTGTGTGCATCGGCGGGGTGCCGCCGCGCGGATGACTCCTCGACGCATCGTATCCCGGGTGCTGGGGCTGCTGCTGCTGCTGGGGATGCGGCGGGGGCGGCTGAGGCTGCGCGGGGTGCGCCAGCGGCATCGGAGCCATCGGCAGATGGTGGCGGGGGTCGTGTGCGTTGTTGGAGGGCACGCGGCGGGGGGAGTGGACGGACATGTGCGGGGAGAGCGCGGCGGCGGGGTCTTGGATGGGCCTTGGTGGGGGAGCGAAGGCGAGCTCTGGCTCTAGGAGGGGCGGGTGATGTGCCACGGGTGGCGGGCGGGAGGCGGGGTGGGAATTGGGTGGGCCCTGGAGGGCGTGCTGGGGGAGGGGCTGGCGGTCGTGCAGGGGCGGCGACGGGGGCACGACGGCGAGGCGTTCGTAGAGCACACTGGGTTGGCGGCGAGTCAGCGTATGAATAGAAACGGGACCAAACGGGACTCACGCGCGCTCCATTTTCATCCTGCGGATGCTGAGTTTTGCCTGGAGGACCTTGAAGTGGAGCTTGTCATTGTCCTGGGCGACGGTGTGAGCTCGCTGGCAGGTGTGATGAGGAGTGAAATACGCACAGCTTCGATGTCGCGGACTTTGCGCTTGAGCTCCTTGTACTTTGCCTGGTACTTTGCGTCCTCTGCGCCAGCTGCGATGCCGAGGCCCTGCTGGTGCTGCTTCTGCTTTGTGCGGGCTGGCGGGTGTGGGGACGACATGATGATGGCGCAGAGCAAGTTGTCTCTGTTGACATATTCAACGCTTCCTCTCTTGCCTTTTTCGGAATCCATCTTCTTTCCTCATTTTCGACGCTGCGACACTGCTACGCTACGCTACAGTACACGGCCACATCCATCCACCCGCTTCAACACACCCACAATGTCACCGTCAACTGCAGATTGCGATTGGCGGCGGAGGGAAAACACCCACGTGACCCGTGTCCCCCCACTTCGTTCCTCGTTAGCTGGCGGCACTTCAAGTTCGTCCTCTTCCGCCACCACCACCATCCCCCAGGCCATCTATCACGAGTATGTTTGTTCCCCCTCTCTCATCCGCCCATATCCGCTGACGTGTTATACAGTGTCTGCTCCGTATAGGCAGTGGGTGGACATTCGCTTGCAACGGCGGCTTTCGGACTGACCCAGTGGTTTGTGCGCAGAGACATGCCCCCGGCAGGCGGGTTCGAGTCCGTCAAGTACAAACGCAATCTCCCAATGCGCGGGCCCGGCGCATACGCCATCCTCGGCGGCGTGACGGCCATCTGCGCCTACGGCTTCTATCGCCTGGGCAAGGGCAATCTGGAGCGACGGTAAGTTATACTTTTGGGGGGGAGGGATAATAATAGGGCGGGGTCGAGACAGTCAGCTGGACGGAGAACGTGTCACTGGTGTATGTGCGCCCAACGCTAAACGTGGTACCGTGTATTTGGATCCGGCCGCCCTTTTTTTTTCTTTCTTCTCTCTGTTGTCGTCTCTTATCAGTTGGACGAAAAAGGAACGTGAGCTGACTCGGCACGCCAAACAGGGAGCTGCAGCGCGAAAAGATGTGGTCGCGGATACACCTGATCCCGCTGCTGATGGCGGAAAGCGACCGCAAGGCGTACGTTGCCCAACAGACGCTGAACGCGGCGGAGAGTGCGATCATGGCGAACGTGGAGGGCTGGGAGGTATGTGTTGGCGCTTTGGAGATGTTTAAGCAGTGACTGATTGGCGCTTTGCAGACTGGCAAAAGCGTATACAACAACCCTAAATACCGGGAGGGTAGCCTAGTGCTCTGAAGTGTAGTTGTAGATAGAACAATGAGGAAGCATAGATGAGCCAATGGGTGCAGACCCGGAGTGCGGGGACGGACCTGCCATATCGGATAGTGGTTCGGATTGTGTGTGTGTGAGATCTTGAGCGTCTATGGAATCCGGAGGAGGAGTCATGCAACCCGAGAGCGAATCCGTGCAGTATATATTAGAAGGGACGCGAGCTCTGTCCTCGTCTCCCCGCTGCCCCCCATGTCCTCTGCCTTTGACTACTCAGACAGCGATCACCTGATCTTTGGGCCCCTCGACCTCGACGACCCCCAGGCCAACTTCCACTGGGACTCGTACACAGAGATCGAGCCCGATGTCAAGCCCGTCTTCCCCTTCCACTACGACTACGGTCCGCAACACCCGTACGACTACAACCCCCACGAGGACCTCCCCGACTTTGCCACCTGGATAAACGACCCTGACCCGTCCCCCTCGTCCCCCATCCCCATCCCCTCCCCCTCCGAGGCCTCCTCCTCCTCCTTCATCGGCGGCTACCAGGATCCCGCCTTCTCCTTTGCCGATCCCGCCGCCTTCTCCCCCGCCGCCTTTGCCGCCCTCCATCCCCTCCCCAGATCCATGTCCCCCCCGGCCATCGACGCGTCCCACCCTGCCCCGCGGCTGCGCGTCCACTCGGCACTCTCCCCGCACCCGCCGGCCTGGGCCGCCCATCTCTGGGACGCACCCTCCGCACCCCAGCGCACACAGCACCTCCTCACGCGCCCCGCCATCCGCCACTCCCCCCTCACCTCCGACGCCGCCACCCTCCGCCAGCGTCGCGCGTCCCACTCCGCCGCCATGGGCGTCGCACAGCTCTTCCCCTCCACCAGCGCCCCCGCAGACACCATCGCACCCGGCACTGGATTCACAATGACGCGTGCATCGGGCAGGCGGGCCGACTCGATGTCCTTTGGCGATGAGCGCGATGCCACCATACGCAAGAAGAAGCGCGCACCGGAGGAGGAGGCGCCTTCGCCCGTGGCCTCCAAGGCCGCCGACAGTCGTGCGTCCCCATCGTTTCCTCTAGATGTCGTTATCTGACCCGTTATCCGCAGCCCTGAAATCCGTGCTGCGCCCACCGAAGCTGGCTCCGTCTGCGTGGCAGCTGTACTTTACCGATTGGATCCAGAAGCAACAGGCGTCGGGCACCCGCAAGCTCAACGTAGCACAGGCTGCCAAAGAGGCCGGCCAGGAATATGCGTGCCTAAGTCCAACTGAGAAAGAGGTGAGCTTTAGTATCTATGACGTCATCCTTCATGTCATCGTCCTAACAAATGAACTTGCCCATTTCCCTCTTTCTCTCCTCTCTCTCTCTTCTGCGCTCGCCCTTCGCCCGCCCTCAGCCCTACAAGCGGCGCTCGCAGGCGATGAAGGAAGCCCGCGAGAAGGAACACGAGGCCTACATGCGCACCCTCACCCCGGAAGACATCAAGCGCGAGAACCTCTTCCGCGCAGCCCAGCGCAAGGCTGGCAAGTCGCGCCGCAGCAACATCAAGGACCCGAACGCGCCAAAGAAACCCCTCAGCGCCTACTTCATGTTCCTCCAGCGCATCCGCGCCCACCCGCGACTCGTACAGGAGATCTTTGGCGACGAGACGGAGACGACGAAGCAGAGCGTGCTGGCTGCAGCGAAATGGCGCTCCATGACGGACGCGGAGAGGCAGCCGTTCCTGGCGCAGGCCGAACAGGAGAAGATGGAGTACGAGGCGGCGAGGAGGTTGTATGAGGAGGGCACCACTGGCTTTGGGTCGAGCATCAACTTCAGCATATTGCCTGGAAGCCCGCATTTCCCGCTCGTCAAGATGGAGTCGGAGAGCGAGAGTGAGGGTTTCATGACGGACGAGGGCGAGCGACATTCGGCGCATGCCCCTTCGGCCTCAGCATAGACATTGGATTGCCTACTATTTGTCATGACGCCTTCCTGCTTTTCTTTTCCCTGTTTCTTTTTTCCCTTTTGTTTCGTTTCTTTCGTTTCTCTTGTCTCGTCTCTGTTTACTGCTTTCCATGCTCGCTGCCTGTTCGCGTTCTCTGGTTACCACTTAACGACCTGTCATGTCCCGTCGACGTTCGGGGCTTATCGTCCCGTGCGTCGCCGATGAGCCTTTTTGACTCCCCCTCCTGTACTTATCTTATACCTCTCCCCTTTTTTTGCTGTCGTCTGTTCGACCTCGGACAAGCGTGTATATCATACCATATACCTATGCTGTATTTCTAGAATACGTCTCTAGTCTTCCTCTCTTCTGTCTCTCTCTGTCACCCGTAACCGGTTTCTCGCGCGCGTTGGACGTTACCCCCCTCATTGGTGTGCGGCGGCGACGGGTCTCGCGCGTTTGCATTGTGTCGCCAACGACGCGTTGGCGACGACACCCCTCCTCCCCGCTAATTACTACTACTTACAGTACTTACCATTCCCATCGGATTACGGATTACGATGTATCTCTCCCATTCCATTCCCATCCATTGATTCACTCATCCCACCCACACCCAACTCATTTCGCTTTTTCCCATTACTTTAATTACGTCCCCCCCGCGCCCGGAGTGGCATATACAGCGTTGTGTGGGTGCGTAGGTAAGTTGCTGTAGTTGCGTAGTAGCTTACTTGGGACATTTACGCTTGACGACGTACATACGTATCGGATTTATGAACAATTATACATTTTACACACACACACTTACCTACTTGGACGGAATTACTGGAACCCACATAGGATCCTTTTGAGTTTGAGTGACTTGCGCTGGAAATAACTCGAACTGACTTGGTCGCTGGCGTATGATTCCGGACATACACACGACGTCATACCTACTCGAGTTATAAGTATAGTACGTGCAAACAATGCAGCGGATCGTCTTGGACCAGTATGTAAAGTGCGCACCCATGATATGTGTCGAAGGTCCATGGGTGCTCCTCTGTTATCTAGCCACAGCCGATTCCTTAACATAGCTGCATATGTCATGATAAAATGCTGGAACTTGGAATGAAGGGAATCAGAGGAAGAATCACTATTAGACGCATCCTGGAATCGAAAAGCTGTCAAGGGTTCAACTGAAGTCTAGAGAGAGGCGCTTCACAACCCCACTTCCGAGGTCTGATAAGTCTTCCGATTCACATGGCACTATGCCTTGCGAGGACGTCCTCCGGGCAAGTGCTGTGGGTAACGAAAAAGAACAGGACGTTCCGTCCCGCAAACAGGAACTTTTTTTCTTTCTTCGCGGCTTCTCGTACGACGTCACTCGCGAGAAGTGCTCGGAGTGGGGCGTTCCAAGCGGGGTGGGGCGTTGCGAGATATGTAGGGTCCATTGAGGATTAATAGCATCCAGCACCATTACCAGTGGATCGCATCCGCTCTGAATTCGCCCTTTTCTCTGAGTCTCAGGCCTCCGGCGGGTACAACTGACTGTCCGACTGGCTGACTGGGTGAACTTCGCGATTCTCTGATCTCCGCGAGCTCATCATTAAACAGTTGATAGATAAAGACACGGATACAATGGGTGTGCTGTGCTAGAGCATGCACAGGACTGCGGGCATCGTGATACTGGCGACGTCATGCGAATGATGCAGTGGTGGTACTGGTAGTGGTGGCACCTGCACCTGCACCTGAACCACTGCCAGCAGTAGACGACGGTTGTAACGCGCTTGTCGTCGCTGCGACACCTGCAATTGGAAGTGGGAGACGCAGGACCATCTTCTGATGAGGATCGCCGTCCTCGTCGAACTCGGCGCCCTGCAGGGTTTGTAGTCGGATAATTGGACGTGAGCATTCCGGCGATTGCGTTGTAGGTTTTTTATTTGCCCAACGTTGGTTTTTCCCAATCCCCATTCAATCATTCAGTCATTCATACAGTGATTTGTCGAAGATGATGGTGATTCGGTTTCGCGCCGGAAGTTCAATGGCGGGGTTTTCAATTTTGTTCGAGTAAGTTCGGCGGAAGATGTGGTAAAGCGTTTGCCGAATCCATTTTCCGAGAGGGCCAAGGTGCCGGCGTGCGTGTGTATTCAGGATTTCAAGAAATGATGGGTCGATGAAAAGAGAAAGATGAATCTTGGGTGAGATAAACCGAACGAACATTCATGGGAGAGAAACCCAAGCCGATCGAGCTCTTGCTTACCTCGGGGGTGTAGCCGAACCTAGACAGACGTGGACAGGGACAAGAGAAACAGCGGTGGTCAGTGGCCGATGGATGTCAGAGATGCAGAAGACCTTCGACTTGGAGTGGACGTGGATGTGGACACGATCATACATAGCAGCAGACATTGACCGCCACTTGTGCATCATTCTTGAACAGCCACGCGCGCGCCCATGCGCGCGTTTGACGTATGCGCACCCACACGCCGGCAGGCGTGTGTGTGTGTGGCGCAGGTACCAAGATGCAGGTCCAGGATTCCAACGTCCCACCAAAGAAGAAGGAAGTGGGGGAGATGAGACATCGCGCAAACTTGTACTCACTTGGCGTAGAATCCCTTGACGGGGATTTGCGAGTGGCACACAACGTCGACGCTCGCCGGCAGCGGGGCCCCGTGCGCATCGTCTTGTCCTTGGACGCGTTGTGGGGCTTGCTGCTGGAGTCTGGACGCCGCGTCTTGGGCGACCCATGCATGCATATGATGCACCAAATAGGCGCCGAAGCGGTATTTGCGGTAGTCTTTGAGGATGGCGAGGCGCGTTAGTTTGTAGTAGTTCTGGCCGCGACAGGCGCGGATGGTGCCGATGGGAGTCAGAGATGGCTTTAATCGCAGGAGGAAGTGAGCGGCATCGTTGCCTGCGTCCCATCTGGATTTTTGGGTTTGGAGATTCAAAGATAAGATAGTGATTTCAAGGGCGATTGTGAAGGTGACATGTGTGATCGCAAAAATTTTTGGGCATCCAAGGGAAGGAAAAAAGAAAGAAGGTTTGAGATCAATACAGGTGACAAGAGATGAAAGAAAGAATACGTGCTCGTCAATCTCGGTTTCTAGAGGAAATTTTTGTTCGACATGGAACACCGCAATGCGCTGCGATTTTGCAGAGAAGGGTGATAAGTCATCCAATAGAATAACGCGTTATGGAGAGAACAACCGAGGAACATACCACGTCGTAACATTGCTGACGCTCCTCACGCGTTTGCACAAGGATAATTTCATGCTCGGGCGCAGCATTGACGCTCGTCTCGGACTTGGGCTCGGATTCCACTGCCATGGGGTTTGTGGAGACTTATTTGATTTGAAAGCTGTTGTTTCGGGGAGGGGATGCACTGTATAGGATGGAAAACGCGTAGGGCCTTGTGGGGGCGAGATGAATGTATGGGATCTCAACCTGATCACGTCCAGGTTCATTGGGCCAGACCCGGTCCGGACCCTTTGCTGATTAAATCCCAACCAGGTCACGTTTCGAATTTTTTGACGAGTCCGACTCCCGTCGAATTGGAACTCTGCAAGACAACCCTATTTTTCTGCTCATACATACGAGCCTTTCTCGCCTCTTTTCTTGGTCTCTAAGAGCTCGTGGCTTGAGGGTAGGCACAGTTACCTCTAATCGCCCTTTTTCTCTTGCTTATTGGAGTTTTGGTTGCAGCCCAGTTCGTATTGGTATGGCAGAGCCATTCGCAGCAGGCGTGCTGAATTCACTGCTTCAGGTTCCTCTGGCCCGAGTTACACGCTCGGCGGCGACGCACGCGCCGCTGGCAGCTAACTTCTTCTCCCCGGTGCCTCGCCAGAGCAAGCACAAATCCCGCGCGGATGCGCCAGCAGTAGGGCACATCCTGGAGTGTCAGGCATGGGCATATCCCCCTGCAAAACAGGCGTTGTGGGGACAAGGTGCGCATGTTTTTTGTATTTTGTGTAAAACGGCTTGACTGACAGGTGTTTTGTTGGCGTATGTCAGATGGGTCAATGCGCACAACACTGATGGGCGAGCTTGCACCTGCAGATGCGAGAAGTCGTGCACGGACAACACCCAAGTCCAGTCGACCTCAATTTTCCTCCATGGAGAATAGCCGCAGACAACGCCAGTATCACGTCTCGCACTTAAATGCAGCTCAGCCAGCAAGGGACTACAGTCGTTCTTCATTTGGCAATTCAGTGGTTTCTGAGGCTGAAGACGAGCAACCTGTCGCGTCGACATCTGCCTCGAATACTGCATCGCCCCTGCTCCAGTTCCAGCAAGCACTGGACAGAGGTACGCTATTCCTCGAATATGACCAACTTGCCGTGCAGTTCGAAGCACTGCAATCCTCTGGCCAGTTCTCTGAACTCTCTACCAATGTCATTATCGAGCTTGCACAAATGTTGGCTGACCAGATCGATTCAATTTGCGTAAATCTCCCGGATGCTCAAGTGGTACACGAATGGGGTCAGCGGCTAAGAAGTCTGGTAGACTTGGTCGATGAAAGCGCATCTTCATCCAATTTTCCTCTTGATGGCCACCTCCTCAAGTCTCTCCAGAACCGATCAGCCTATTTTATGGGCGATTTTTCAGAACTTCCCAAGTTGGATGAACACGCCTTGAACCCAAAGAGTGCTATCCAATTACAACACGCCTATACCAGCCGCGTACTCGCTCTAAGTGTGCATAATGATATCTCCGCCGCCCTTAATTTCCTCTTCATTGAAAACCCTTCCGAACGAAAACAACTCCGTGTCAATCCGTTTGGTGAAGCCAACCTCCTAAAGTTGTTTACCCGCGACAATATGCAAAGTGCAATCGCAGCAACGGCTCAATGGGACCCCACCTTACGGAACGTGCTTTTCAACTTCGTTTTGTCGGCACTCGTTAGGAAGAAATATTACACAAAATCTCTGGACATCATTCGAGAGATACGACGGCGAAACGCAATATGTCCGTCGAATATGTTAGTCGCGATTTGCCAAGGTCTAGCGTCTGAGAATAAGATGGAGTTGGCCGATGAAGTGTTTGATATGATCCCCCGTGATGACCCCAGTCGCGCTGCTGCCGAGCAACTCATCAGTATCAAAAAGGCCCCGGACAAACCAGTCGTCGAAACATTGCGTCCTGTATTTCAAAAGGTCCGTTACAAATGGATATCGCGGGACAAATTCAACGAAGCGTTCCCCAAAGACTGCGATGGCTTCCGAAGACCCAAACCTTCTGTCGCAGATTACTGTGGCGCTCTTGCCTATCAGATTAATGTCCAATATTACCGAAGAGGCATCCAAGTCGGACTGGACATGAGGCATAATGGAATTCTTCCCAACTACGACTTCGCCAATATGGTTTTGCAGTGCTATTTCAACACGGACGATACAGTGGGCCTTATGGCCTTCGTGGAGTATCTGCAGGAAATCGGTTTCAAAGGCGATTGCGCGTTCTATACGCTTATCATCCGCTATTTTTCAAACCGCCTGGATTCGCGTGCTGCTGCCGCCGTGTATGATGTAGCTATTGCTACTGGAGTTGTCCCTGACAAGTACATGCATCGACGTCTTCTTGGCGCTCACTTCAGGGCGGGGGCCTGGAAAGAAGCCATCGCACTTTTCATGGAGCTAAGGGATTCTCATCCAGAAGTTATGGATGTGCATACATACAACAACGTCCTCCAAGGCTGCCTATTCATGGGTGCTCCTTTCCGAACCGTCTTCAAGATGTTCATGATTATGGAAAAGCAAGGTTTAACACCGAACAAATTTTCGTACGCTATTCTTACCCGAGGCGCTTTGGATGCAAGTCAATTTCGGTTTGTCGAAGATATTTATCGCGAAATCATGGCCAAGGATAATTACCGGGAGTTGGTCGATGTCGCGTTCTTCACCAATGTGGTTACAGGCTACATACGGATGGCGAAACTCTCAGCGGCAAGGAGAGTGCTCAAGAAGATGCGCAATGAAGGCATTGCACCGACAGCAATCACTCATGCAGCTATTGCAAGGGCTTATGTGACGTCGATGGGGGAAGGAGGCTTGGACATGGCGGAGGAGTACATTCAAGGTGTCGTGGAGAATGAGAAGGATCAGTCATGGAGAGACGTTCCTTATGAGATGACCCGTAAGGACCCGCTCCCTGCGATGTATGGCCTTCTCATCGATGCTCGCTGTCACCTCGATGAAGTGGACAACGCCGAGAGGCTTGTGGGGGAGTTCTTGAATTTCGGTGGCGAACCTACCATGGGAATCCTCAAGTCTCTCCTCAGTCTGTATGGCAGGGTGGGTCGGCTGGATGACTTCCGCGCTGTCTGGCAGCAAATTATGATCCTCGCCTCGCAGCCATACCGAGCGCGGAGGAACTTGGACGACAGCTTGTACACGAACATGCGGATTATCACCTCCCCGATTAATATCTATACCATCACACTATCTAAAGCATGCTTCCATGGCGAAGTCGCTCGGACATGGGCCGAGCTTTCCGCCCAAGAACACCCCTTTGACGCTAGCAACTGGCACGCCTTCGCACAAGCCTGCCTGCGTGCGGGGCAGATGGAGCAGGCGTTCGCCATCATGGAGCACAGTCTCCAGCCACTGTTCGGTAACGCCCTCCGTAATCACTTCAGACATTCGCCGGACGTGAACGCAACGCACGACGAGAAGGTTGCATACTACAAACGTCTCTATTGGGTCCCGCCGCCGAAGCCTCTGCACGAGCCGGCGAGTAGGGTGCGCGCTGCTAAAGTCAACAAGGCAGTTAACAGGTCCAAATATCTGCTCACCGACGATAACGCGATGGAGATCGACTTTGCATTCCCACTGACCTTGCTGCGTCGCATTGGGCCCAATTGGCACGACTGGAAGCCAAGGATGGCAATGCTGGAATCGATGCTGATGGCCATGCTCTACCTCGAGGATGGGTTCCCCATTCGGCCCCTATCAGCAGGCCAGGAGCGCCCATTCGAGATATTGGCGGAGATGGTAGAAAACCGTGGCGAGACGGAGGCCATGTTGAAGATGCTCCACGAGAACCATCCGAAGACGATACATCGCTTGCGCCGGTTCCGCTTCGCGGAGACGCTCCAGCACGGCGAATATGGCTTCCGGAAAAAGTATATCTTGTCGCGCCCATCGAGCGAAATATGATTAAATTGTGATCTACGACGACGATGACATACAGCATTGCGTGTTATATAACAGAGACAGGCGAGAGAGACGAGCGGTGTACAGAAGGCAGAAAGAGATGAGGCGACAGGGCAGACATAAAATAGACGGGAACATGGGTGGGATACATCCCATATGAGCTATGCTTCGTCGGAATCTTCTTCCGACCCGGAATCGTCCCTCCGTCTGCGTTTGCTCGAGCCATGCCGATTCCGCTATCGGAGGGAGATGTTGGATTAGATGAGGAAGAACAAGCAGGAAATGAAAGTGGAGGCATACCAGAGGAAGCTTTTGGCCTTGGTTGCCAAATGCGATGGACAGTGCTGTGGTATCTGGTAGAGAAGAGGGAAAGGAAGAGTTCATTAATATAGAGAGAACATCATATAATATAGTGACAGGAGTGTTAATACAAAACCCCCACATACCTGGTACCCCCGGAAATCGCTTCGCTGAGTACACGGTGAACTGTTCCGTGAATGTTTGTGCAAGGACCGGCGAGACATCGTTGTGTACCCGTTGCGCTCCCATCTCAGGAGCAGGAGGTCTATTTTAGTTCGAGGACACGGAAGAAAGGGAGATATTTTTGAGCCGGGGGATTTTTTACCATCAAAGAAGGAAAGAAACACAAAAAAAGACTCACGCTCCTACGTTCATGAGACGCATTCTCAGACGAAATGATCCTATCCCAGATAGAAATGACAAGAAGAAAGTCAGCTTCGGAATCTCGAAAAGAAAGACCACATAGAAGGTGTAAACCAAACCAACGGATTGCGGTTTACTGACCTTCAGTGCGAACGGACAGGTCCTGGAACAGGAAGAATATGCCCGGTTTGCGATGTTCGTCAAGCAGCCGACACGCATTGGCAGATAGAGGTCCGACTAGCGTCCGCGTGTACGTGTGTCGTGGAAGCGGTGGCACAGTTGCTGGGATATGCGTAGGCACCGGCGTTTCAGGAGCGATCGGCGCCTGCGGTGGGTACTGCGTGTACGGGCTCTGCTGGTACGCATACACCGCAGCCGCACTCGGGTCCTCCACGCCGATGGACGCATGTCCATAACCCGTGTTTCCCCACCCAACATCGCGCTGCTGTTGCTGCTCGGCCTGCGAGCGCAACGAAGGGTCAATGCTACTGCTATGTACGTCGACGGGTGCGTAGGCAGTATCTGTGTTCCAAGCACGATACGGCAAGATCTCAGGCTCCGGAGGCGCGGGCTCGGACTGCCAGGCGGGGTGGTTGGCGGAGCTGGAAGGGTCGGTGGACGAGGTACTCGTAGTGCGCCCGAAGGAGTGGATCGAGGGTAGGATCGGCGGTGGGAAACTTGTACTACGGTCGACGCCGCTGGATGGAAGCTGAGGCGAGTATCCCCAGGAAGAGGTAGGATCGGTCGCCGGAGGCCCGTATGGTGTGCTCTGGGCGTAACTGGCGAGGTTATCTGAGGAAGCGTGTGGGGAGAAATAGGTCTGGTTTCCGTATGGTGCGTGAGCGCTTAGGGAGGGGGTCGAGTTGCCAGTCTAGATTAGGTAGTTTATTGGTTCCATGAACTGAAAGCAGTTGATAATGTGGAGTTATTCCGTACCTGATCACCTGGTCGATAGTGCGACGGAGTGGGAGTGGTTCGCCCGCCTCCTCCGGTTGCTGCTGTTGTAATCCCAATTGAGGATCTGCTAATAGGGTGTGAACTGACGCTCTTACCTTTACGCTTTGACTTTGACGACGAATGCGATGGCACATAGCGATCGGCAGAAGAAGGGTGGAGAACCAGGTTCATTTCATGCTTTCCGTCTGCTGACCATAAATCGACAGTGACCAGGAAAAACGAACAATCGACCTCGCTGCCATCAGCAAGATCAGAGACTCATTAGCGAACAGGCGCTCAAAAAAAAAGCAAGTTTTTCAAACACACTCTACATCCACGATTGTGTCATCGTCGCGCCTGACGATCATTTTAGCGACTGCCGCAGGGGCAAGAGGTCTCCGATCCTGAGAAGACAAGGACACGGTTAGATCAGCAGAGAAGCATGGAGAGGACAAGATGACGCACTTTATCGCCAAACCCGCACATCCTGGCCCGCAAGGGATGCTGCACAACCTCGAGAGAATAATGGCTAGAGGAGGGATTAGGGTAGGAAAAGAGAAAAAGAGACGAAGACTGACCGTCTGCCGGACCACTGGCCCCAGATCTCGGGGCCGTCCTGGCGGATGGACTGGGGCGGGATGCTGGGCTGGCGGAGGTCTGTGCGCTGGATCATGGTGGGGGGTGGAAGAGGGACGGTGGAGGAGGTAGAAGAGAGAGCAGGGTGGTTCTCACGAACGAGCAGAGGACGAGGACCCGACAGAGTGGAATGGCCAAGTCGACTCCTCCGTCTCCGCACAGCCACAGACGCGCTCAACTCACGACCCAAGCAAGCGGGCCCCCCTCTCTTGGGCCGTCCGCGAGAACTACGTCGCCACCGCCTATATCCTCCCGACACAGACCCTCTCGTTATGCGTCCAGCCTCCCCTCGCCGAGGCAGTCGCCAATTGTAAAGTTCGAACTGGGAACAAACCCAAAAGTTCGGAATGGCACGCCACGTGAATCACATTAAGAGTCACGTGAGTGCCCTCATCACCACCGCCGACAATCAAGGCCACTCAACACATCTTTCACCTTCATCATGGCAGACCAGGCTGCTGCAAAGAAGATTCTGAGCGAGCTCTCCAAGCGCGAGGACCTCCAAAATAAAGTCTGCGCGGACTGCTCCAATCCCAATCCTCAATGGGCGTCTCTGAGGTCAGTCGCGTCTACCTTTCCAATCGCCTACTGATCTATCACAGCTTCGCCACCTTCATCTGCCTGCAATGCGCTGGAATACATCGCGGCTTCGGCGTGCACATTAGGCTAGCTTGAATTCTCCAAGACTCTCCCCCAATTGTTCACATCGTCTTCTATCTAGCTTCGTGCGATCTATCTCAATGGATACCTGGCAGGACGAACAGGTCAGACGTATGCAGGTCTGGCTCATTTGACTTTTCGCCTTTTTGCGGGATTCACATTCTTATCCTCGCACCTAGCTCGGAGGAAACCTTCCGTTCAAAGAGTTCGTGAAATCCTACGAACCCGCTGACCAAGGAGGGTTTAAACCAGGAGCAAGCCCGTATGACACGTATCATTGTTGGGCAGCAGCACAATACCGAGAAAAAGTATGTTTGCCCTCGTTTCTCCATTTATCCCTTGCTATCAACGTGTTTTCAATACCTTTGATAACCTTTCTTTATTTATGTAGTTGGATGCGATGCTGGCAGGTCGCGATTGGTCACCCTCCGCACCTTCCGCGACATTTACTGCAGGCTCTCGATCAGCTTCACCTGCTCCCTCCTCACAAGGCCTCCGAAAATCCCGGGCGTCAAATCGAACGTTTACAGGAAGAAGCGATTCCAGCTCTCCAGCGCCTTCCTTCCGTAGTTCACCGGGTGGGACACCGAACCTCAATTCTAATCCGGCTAATGAGCAAAAGACCGCGAACGAGAACTATTTTGCCGGTCTGGGACGCGCAAACGAGAGCCGTCCAGCAGATCTACCCCCATCCCAAGGCGGGAGGTACACCGGCTTCGGAAGTACGCCCACGCCTCCTCCCAACTCTAACCCCTTATCGTCGGCGAATGCTCCAAGCCTGAGCGAGCTCCAAGAAAATCCCGTCGCTGCGATTAGTAAAGGCTGGTCCCTCTTTGCTGCTGCGGTAGCTGGAGCTTCGCGGGTAGTGACGGAAAATGTCATCCAGCCGGGTGTGGAAAAGGTCACCGACCCCAACTTCCAGGCGAGCGTGAAGGGATATATGACAGAGGCACAAAAGAGGGCCGCCTATGTCGGCAGCAGCGCGAATCAGTGGTCGAAGAACCAATTCGGTGTTGACGTCGCGGATACTGTGGGCGGTGTGGTGGGCACAGTGAAAGAGCGCGTTGCTGGAGGACCTTCAAGATCAGGGTACGGATCGCTTTCTTTGACGAGTCCGAATGATGTGAACGAAACTTCTGCGCTATACCACGATGATGACGACGATCTCTTTACGGAATATCGGGGCAATAGTCCGCACAATTCTTCCTTCAATGCAGGTAATGCCGCGGCTTCATCTAGTGGCACTGCTGGTTCGACGGCTGCAGCGGCGAAGGCGCCCGCTGCTAAGCCGAACGACTGGGATGAGTGGAAGGATTTCTAGATCGCCGTACTTGTTTGTTGGATGCATCGTCGCTGTGTTGTAGGATACCATTACACCTATCTATTCCTCGCAATTGGATTGTACTATACCCAATGTGATTGTCGTCGTCGAGGTCAATTTCGAATCAGTAGACACAGCTGACCTCGTAGGAGCGCGTCGCGGCTATTGAGAGCTCCGGCCGATCCGTGATGGGCTTGTACGGAACTTCAAGTTGATCATCCAGCGTGTATCGTATTCAACCTGTTCCTCCTGCTCCACTCACTCTCGTCGACACTCGACGCTCGACACTAAGCAGGACGTCGAAATATCGAAATACCTGATCCAAGTCGGCATATACTTATACGTCGAAGTTCTCTGAATGCGGCATCTACTCCAGCGCTCTTTCCGGCTAAGCGCCTTAGGGGCGCGGAGGTCATACCATCCCTCCGTCCTGCCCTCGCTCAGTTCGACGGCGACGCCCGAGTTTCGAGCCAAGGAGAAGGCTATGGATGAGCTTATAAAGGATTTGGAAGCAAAACTTGAGAAGGCGCGTCAAGGAGGCGGGGAGAAGGCTGCTGAGAGGATGAGGAGTAAGGGGAAGCGACTGCCTCGCGAACGGTTCGTCTTCGCTGTCGTTCTGACTGTATTTGCTCTACGTGCGCTTAAATGTACACATAGCTTGTCTCTCCTCCTCGATCAAGGCTCGCCATTTCTCGAACTTTCCCCACTTGCTGCAGAGGGTGTATACCCCGGGCAATGGATACCCGGTGCAGGTATCATCACTGGCGTGGGGCGCATTGCTGGCCGTACATGCGTGGTGGTAGTCAATGATGCGACAGTCAAGGGTGGTTCGTACTACCCGCTCACCGTGAAGAAGCACCTGCGCGCACAGGAGATAGCTAGGGAGAACGGGCTGCCTTGTGTGTACATCGGTATGTGGTGAGGTCTCTTTATTGGAATTCGGCTGATTGACGTAGTGGAGAGTGGGGGAGCGGCGCTACCTCATCAGGCAAATGTCTTCCCAGATAAAGAGCATTTTGGGAGAATCTTCTATAACATGGTGCGCTTCTTCCTTGGATGATCTTCACCTAAACGGGAAAGCTGAATGAGTTTTGATTGAAAGGCGCAAATGTCCGCTCTTGGTCTTCCTCAAATCGCGGTTGTACACGGTATCTCGGTCGCTGGTGGCGCTTACGTTCCAGCTATGGCAGACGAGAACATCATCGTGCAAAACCAGGGCCACATCTTCCTTGCTGGACCGCCACTGGTGAAGGCAGCGACTGGAGAGGTCGTTGATGAGGAGACGCTCGGTGGTGGGCTGATGCACTCCACGGAGAGTGGGGTTACAGATCATCTGGCACGCGACGATGAGCATGCTATTTCTATTGCGAGAGGCATCGTTGGAGATCTGGGGCATGCAGGAAAGGCACTTGCACCTGTAAGTCTATTCCTGATTATATTGCAGCAGTCTGGTATAGTAATAAGCTATATTTACAGCCATCAGCTACACCAGAAGCGCCATTATACCCAGCTGAGGACCTTCACGGCATCGTTGGCACCGATGTACGACAGCCATTCGACATGAGAGACGTGATTGCTCGCATTGTCGATGGGAGCAAATTTAGGGAATTCAAGAAAGAATACGGCACTACTATGATCACTGTTCGTTCGCTTCTATTCTCAACATATTGCTGGGAATTAGTCTTCTTATTACCATGCTATTACAGGGCTTCGCTCGTATTCACGGATATGAAGTTGGCATTGTTGCCAATAATGGCATCCTTTTCTCACCTTCCGCTCTGAAAGCGACGCACTTCATTCAACTTTGTTCGCAACGGCAGGTCCCTTTACTCTTCCTTGTGAATGTCACAGGTTTGTCAATAGCCATGCTCTTGTTGATGATAACTCATCCATCCAATAGGCTATATGGTGGGCTCAAAAGCAGAGAAAGGTGGTATAGCAAAGGACGGTAAGTTATTTTCGTACACTCATGTTGATGTTAGGCCAATCTAAAGCCTCTTTTACCGGTAGGTGCCAAAATGGTCCGCGCTGTGGCGTGTGCCGATGTTCCCAAACTAACGGTGATCGTGGGTGGAAGCTTTGGTGCTGGAAACTACGGTAAGCTTTTTTAGCAGGACATCTTGGAAACAACTCACGCCTCGAATTTTTGATCATGGTAGGCATGGCTGGACGGGCAGTACGTTTATATTTCTTGTATTTAAATCTTGTTATGTGGTACTGACGATACATTGTATCCAGTATTCACCGCGGTTCCTATGGATGTGGCCTGTGAGTAGTGACCTGTCTTGCATCATCTAACCGTTTTCTAACTGGTTTTTCAGAACGCCAAAGTGTCAGTCATGGGTTCCGCGCAGCTGTCGTCTGTGATGGCAACCGTATCTAAGTATGTCATCGATTATATTTTTTCGTTCTTCGTATGTTCATCGACATTCTCTTCCTTGCGCATACAGGGACCCTTTGAAACACTCAACACTACAAGAGGAAATCGAGGAACAATCTACAGCGACATATGCAACCGCGCGACTATGGGACGATGGAATCATCAAACCTACGGATACCCGGGACGTTGTCGGCCTGGGCCTGGCTCTTGTATCTCGCGAAAAGGGCGCAACAAACGGACCAGCACACAAAGGAACTACTTGGGAAGGAGATGGGAAGGGCTTCGGTGTTTTCAGAATGTAAATCTACGGACGGACATAATACCACGTTTCTGGGTGTAAGAACAGTGGCGCAGGCACCTGTATAATTAACTTGTAGGCGTCATGGCCATATTGGCGAGGAATCGGCAACCAATCGAGAAGATCTGGAAGGGCTGAAAAGGCCTCGTGGAGATGTGTTTGCCTCGTGTTCTGGAGTTTGGTTTGATGGGTGCAGCCTCGTTGCGCCAAGCCAATCACTGGAAAGTGGTGGGCGCGCCTGCCAAATATAGACCTGTCAACATTTTCGGTCAACCAACATAGTCATCACGTTGGAGCCTCGTGTTGTAACCCTCTTTCACTCCAACCACCATCCCGCTGCAGCAACCAAGTGGTGCACAGAGCCCTCTGAAATGGCTAGAGATGACTGACACTGTCCCCGCTATAGAGCGACTGCCGCTGGAAACGCAGGCCAAGCTACGCTCTACGCAAATTCTGACGGCGTTGCCCCAAATCGTGTCGGAACTTCTGCAGAACTCCTTAGACGCCAGGGCTTCACGTGTTGATGTGGGAGTGAACTTCAAGGAATGGATGTGCTGGGTCCGTGACGACGGTCATGGTATTCCAAGGGATGGTCTCGAGCGCCTTGCACAAACGGACGAGAACGACAATGGTTATGGGCGGTATAGTGAGTAGCATGTTGGCTCGTGTACACAGCCAGGATACAGAAACTAGGCGACAGACACTTCAAAGACGTATGCTCAAGGCAATTCCGACTCTCTCTCGACTTTCGGTTTTCGAGGAGAAGGTAGACAGTCACTCTAAATATGCGTTCATCTCGGGGCTCATGTTCATATCAAGCTCTGGCTTCTGCTGCTGATATATCTTGCTTGGAAATATGTTCGCGCACTTCTCACTCACGCAACACATGGTCAATCATTCTCAAGGCTCGTTAGAATTGGCTTCCGTCTGTTCCGCTGTCCTAAAATCTCTTTAGGGCGGAAAGACCTTGTACGTTGGGCCTGCTGTGCGTTGGCAGCGCGAATCACCTGGGACCACTGTCTGCGTCAGAGATGCCTTTTATAATGTACGTGTTTATCTAATCTTACCGTTGTTTGTACCCCAAGATCTCATGACCGTGAAGCTTCCAGTACGACGCCTGTCTCATGTATCACCAGCGCGAGCATGGGACCTGATGCGTCGGGAAATTGAAA
Organism: Pholiota adiposa; assembly: GCA_009935795.1. NCBI lineage: Eukaryota > Fungi > Basidiomycota > Agaricomycetes > Agaricales > Strophariaceae > Pholiota > Pholiota adiposa. The sequence continues at coordinate 953,586 of QEYC01000103.1, forward strand.
CCTACGCTTTGATGTTTCCGCATGTTGCATTCAGCCTTGAAGATGTATCTCACACCGAGGAGCATCCCCAGCACAAAGAACGCATAATTCGCATACCTAAGGTGGGTGCTTACGCAAACGTGCGTCAGTCATGGGAATAATTAGGGTATAGACTGCTTCTACTCTACAATGCTTTCGTCGACTGTATGGTTCTGCTTTGACAGAGGTATTCAAGCGAGATAACCGCTTATCACATTATATACTCACAAGTTTCTATCTAGCACATTCACAGCATTCTCGAATCGTCTGAATCGTTAAAAATAGAGGGGTTTATCAGCTTGACAGGGGCCTACTCCAAGGTGAGTGCGCAGCAGTTATGAAGAGAGAGCGGTATTAAGGAAAGCTTTCTTGTAGATGTATCAATTCTTGTGTGCGTTATAGAGTCGCGCGGTCTACCATCCTGATCATTGAATGGAGCCTCTTCTCGTAGACATCAACCGCCACCCTGTCATTGATTCTGATCTGGTAAGGGAGATCGACCACCGGTTCGCTTCCAGTTCGTTTGGCAAGAATGTAGGATTCAAGTGTAAGATTCCGTTGCCCGAACAGTATTAACTAAGATTCAGGCTCTGGATGAAGAAGGGGACAACAGTTTACCACGTTCGAGTATGTTGTCCGTCCGTCTCCGAGCACTCCTTATCTAATACTAGATGTCACAGCGATTAGACGATCTCCCAGAAAGAGCGAAAAGAAGCCCGTCTACGTTCTCAATATATCTATTGCACCTGAACAAGTTGATAACTGCCTGGATCCAACAAAAACTACAATCCATCTACGTGTGAGACCCTCTCTGCCGAAGCCTTCTCTAAATAGCTCATACATCTATTTTTTCTTTCATTGTCCAGAATAAGTCGAGTGTTATATCGCTCCTGTCGTCGGTCATTCAATCCTTCTTGACGAAGAATGGATTCCAGAATCAAGATCCAACGACTATCGACCGATCGACTAGCTCGTCGCCATCACCTCGGAAACGGAAGAAGCTGGCTCTTGATGAGTCGGGTCATGAAGAGCACTATTCAGTGAGTAAAATCTCCAATTTGTCGTTGCAAGACGACATCGAAGCTTCAACGCGAGAAGGGCCAGCAGATCTATATAGCACAGTGGTTTGCATCTCTTTTTGGATGGATGTTTTTTTTCCCTTACCATTCCGCAGGATGGCACTTCTCAGGAGATTTTATGGACGGATCCATCTACGGGAGAGCATTTTGTCGTTGATTCACGGACCGGAAACTCCTTTCCTCAATTAACAAACCGACATCGGCGGCAAAACGAGGAGACTATCACTGATGCACGCTCCGAAGTAGGAAGGCGTACTCTTTGGCAACGCAAAACCAAGAACTCGGCGATAAGCAACACTGTCCCCAAGAGCGCTATACCAGGCTGGCTCGAAAAGGCGCTTGAGGTGTGATGTTATGCACATTGAGCTATTTTATTTCGACCCGCTGACCGCAGTCGTTTCCAGAGTAATTCAGCTTATGTCGCTACTGAGAACAGAATTCATTCTGTGAAAGCACCCCCCGCTGCGTATCACATTACGGGGGGTCACGATGCAGTTCGACATGACGAATGTGGATACAACCATCCAGAAACCGATGTTCTTTCTGGAGCATTCAAACTAGGGAAGCTTGATACGCGATATGAAACTTCTCTGCACCGATTCACCAAGGACGATCTCAGGCATGCCGAAGTCATCTCTCAGGTCGACAGAAAGTTCATAGCTTGTCGCATCTCCAAGGATGGAGCCAATGACCCCTTGGTGGCACCGAGCAATCAACGTCTTGAGGGTTCGGAGGCGCCATACTCTGACTCGACGCTAGTCTTAATCGACCAACATGCCGCTGATGAGAGAGTCCGAGTGGAGCATTTCCTCAAAGAGCTGTGTCTGGGTTTTCTTTACTCCCAAGGCCAAACGGAAGGCAAACAAGCTGGCAGTGGCATTCGCACAACGGAACTAAATCCGCCTCGGCCTGTCCTGCTCACGCAGCACGAGGCTCACAGTATTAATGGGTCACAGGATGTCCAAGAGATGTTTCGAAAATGGGGCGTTAGATTCGCAGAACTGTCGAAGTCTATGCCAGACGCTGCTTCGGAATCCGGAAGCAGTAATGGATACTCGCAGCTTTTGGTCAGTTCCATCCCTCGGGTTGTGTGCGATAAGGTATGTCGTTTGGACTGTTTTCTGTTGTTGTGTTTGCGCGTTTGCCATTGTTGTCTTGACTTCTCTCATTCGTGGAATTGACAGCTCCTTCAAGGAAATGAACTGCGGGATTTCATCAAGGGATTCCTTGGACAAATCCAAAGTGGAGAGTTATTTTCAGCGTCGCATATAGCGTTGCCTCCAGAAGCTGAGGAAGACGAATTCTCCTGGTTGAAGGCTGTACGGTGGTGTCCAAAGGCTTTGCTTGACCTTGTCAATTCGAAAGCTTGCCGAGGCAAGTGTTACCAATATCGCTATTACCAATTACCGCCCGCAACTTACAAACGCGTATTATGGATCGTCATAGGCGCTATCATGTTCAACGACCCGCTGTCGGTGACTCAGTGCGATAAACTTGTAAAGCAGCTCTCGGAGACAGCTTTCCCTTTCCAGTGTGCTCACGGTCGGTGCGCCATATTCGCATTTCGACCCCAAAAATTGCGAGCTGACTTACTCCGCGCCGTTCCCGTATTATTTAGGCCGTCCCTTGTGCCTTTGATTGAAATTGGTGCAGAGCAAGCAGATACACATAAGGAACGTAATAGACGTCGGAACGACTGGGGTCGGCTGGAGACAATAGCGGATGAATAATTGTGCTACTGCCTACGCTGTTACTGAATACGTGGCCGGTGGGAGGGTGAAGAGAAGAACCATTATGGTGTTAGGGCGGATTTGACAGTGTCACCCAATTTTGTCGAGTTGAGGAATTGTGCTGGTCCTCAATAGCTCTATGAGAATTGCCAACTCGAATCTAATCCGACTTGCCGAGCGTCTTTCTTATCTTATCTCTAAAAGCATCGTCAATTCGAATTTCCTCGGGCAGGGCCTAGACCGCAGTCAATGGAGCGAGACAAGGTCGCGTCGGTGTCGCGTGACGTCAGGCTGCCGGTGTCGGAGGCTGCCGGCCAGTTGCCCGGATACGTCATTGGCGCACGAGACTATAAAGCCTGTCTCGCTCCCCTCCTTTCTTAACCACCAATACCCATCTCAATCATGCCTACTACACTCACCAAGGTCATCTACAAGCCTGAAACTCAGTCTACTGAGGAGTATACCGTCATCATCAATGCAGAATCGGTGTGTTGAGCTCCCAAGTTTTTTTTTGACCGATTTCTTATATTTCTCGAATCGATAGTTCAAGAAGTGGAAAGCAGGAGGTAAGATCGCGCACATTTCTTACCGTCTGAATAAGTTAACTGATGGCGTTCATCTTCTTTAGACACGTAAGGACACTATCGCATTTAACACACTCATGATATTTACGCGCCTCTCTAGCACGATCCCGTTAGCAGATGTCGTTGAATGTAAGTTCTGATTGCGCCATTCCTAACCATCAATACTCAAAAGACCTATCAGCTTTCAAGACTTTTGTCTCGTCGCAAGGAGCGCAAGGACTTCTTAGCCAACCTTCGAAACAGCAACTTGACACCGTCTTTGGAACCCATAAAGATACAGAGGTTGTCGAATTCATTTTGAAGAACGGCAAGGAACAAGCAGCGGAACTTGCGGCCAAGACAACCACCAATCTAAATCCTTCTCGTGGATCGCAAGGCGTTACGGATAGCCGATGAAAGGATAATTAGAAAATTTGAAGCTAAATCAATTGTACATTTTCGAATCCTCGTTTGAGAGTAAAGCGATGCCTGTTCAGCGTCGTCAGCTGATTGGCGTCTTGTACTATTCTTTAATTTCTTACGTTCAGAATCAGAGTAGGTCAAGTGATGCATGCTACTACTTGCGTTCAGTGTGAACTGAGAACTCTTTATATTTTTCCATACGGTGCCATCAAACATCCAGTAATCAAAGCACGACATCATAATATGGTGGATCATGCATCGATACCATGTATGTAAGCTGTGTTACCTAGGTAAGCCCGTTCTAATGAGCGTCAAGGACCATAGTACCTCGGTTTAACAGGCGATCATACGTCGGGGAAACGTCAAATGCCACTTAATTTTCCGAGTAAGCGCATCCAAAGCCCTTGTACTTGTGCGACTTGAAATCAATGAATTTCAGGACATGGAGTATGACAAGTATTGGATCAACAGCATCATCCGAAGCTTTATACTCTACATGCAGAAACCGTAGTGCTGGGCTCGCCACAAGCTTTGGATATTACAGATATCCTAAATGTTTTGTGAAGAAAATGAAACGTTGAGATTGATCGGGGTGCATCCGAGGGCATCGACGCCGTCTGCAGGCAGAATATTACAACATATACATTGAATGTTCAATGAAAATACTTACTGCAGGAATTGTTGGTGCAGCATACCGGCTGCTCAGAGCTACCGAGGAGAAATATAAGCATAACTTATAAGACGGCAAAAAGGTCTGAAATTTACCAGGAGATTCAGCTGACGCCGACGACAGTGATAGGAGAGCTACGCCAACCTGGGCCGCGACGTCCTGGACGGCAATGCCCAACAGTCCGGCAATGGCTGGACTCTTGGCATCCTGGACACTGCAGCAGCACCGTTGAAGGCTGCCGGTGTTGCACTGGTTCGACTGACGACGGACAGGGTTGGCGGCCGCAAGGGTGGCAAGAGCGAGAGTGGTAAGAGCGGAGAATGCTTTGAATCGCATGTCGTGTTTTAAATGCTGCTGAACGAATACCAGAGTTGTTCGCCTTTTTCTGGAGGATGTGGTCGCTTCGGCCAACTTTTATACCTCGATGATCTCTCCACCTCGAACACGAAGCAGGACATAAATGACGATGGTCTCAAAGACGATGCAATGGATATCTTTTTGAGAAAAGGTGGAGTAGGAGAAAATTAGCCTGACTTTTCAATGGCATAACCGCAACAACGAAAGAAGCTGAAGGACTGTCGGGCAGAGGCAATGATGCAGCGGTCGATGACGCAGGGAGAACAAACAGTAGTGTCATGGGTGTCAGCAGGGTGTATCAGGGAAGCATTCAAAATACAAATACGTTGCATCAACATCATAGCGCATGTCAAAGTCCAATAGGTGTTTTGAGTTTTTAAAGAACAGACGACGTCGAAGTTCGGACGTACATAAAACCATAAAGAAACTGTCTACCCGCTTTGCCTATGCAGGGTGAAAGTCGTGGTGTTGGAGTAGGATAAAATGGAATCAGCCATGAAATAGTTGTGTTTTTAACGTTCCCGTGAGCACTGGAGTGAGAGACCACGTTTCGACATGGGTATATGTGCAGAATGAAACCACCTTCTGATACAATGTCCTTGAGTCCCTTTGGGGAAAGCTGTCCACGACTATTTATCGCCACGGCGCGCATGCACAGTTGATAGTTCCGATCTGCTGACTGGAAGTGACTGACATGAGAGTGTCATATAAAGATGAAGCTGCAACCAAGCTGTAATAGCTGGTTATGAGAATGTCCACGCAAGGCCTTCGGATGACGCAGTTGCGTGGATGATTGCACGCGGTGGCTCGCATTGCGATATGCTTGTTAACAAACTCTCGCGGATATTTTTCTCCAAGAAAACATAGCCATGAGAGAAAATACATTGTATATGTCGAGGACATTTGTTTGGTGATGTCGGAGATGATTCGATCCTAGAGGAAGCCTCGGCATGTGTTTCTGCGATTTAATATCAAAGTTTAGGTTATTCGAAAATAACTGACCACAGCTGGGAAACCTGTGATGATATTGAAAGAAAATAGTCTAGACCCCAGAAAATGGTTACACGTAGAGCTTGGGCAGGCGAGTGCTGAAGATGGCACGAAAGAAAGACATGGAGGATCGACGACCAAGCGCAACTTGAGCGCAAGTATGTTCCAACCTGTCAATTCGAGAGTTGTGGGTACAATGTGATAAACAAATCTGTGATCTAATCTGATGCAAGATAACTTTGTCAAGACGGTATTATGGGAGCAATCGTGAGTGCACACCTGGCCGTGCGACTACATGGGCGCGACTGCCTCGCATGGTTCAATTAGGTTTAATGAAAGCCTTCAATTTCCGTCCGCCCGATTGAGTAGAAAGGGTCCGAATGCAACAACACATCCAGCTATGTTCACTTGACTTGATGATTGAGGGGCCCCAATTTAAACCGCAACCGCTTTCATTCCTATTGTGAGAGAAATTAATCCCTCGGAGTCCGAAAGGAGTATCGAATCTAGAAAAAGGATTTTGAAATTGTTTTCGAGATGCATATGATGTGCCACTGAAGGTATACCGCTCTACGACAGGCCGTTGGAGGACAGCCTGTTCTATGACCTTCGAGTCGCCCATTCGGAGGAATGTACGATGCTGACAAAAAAGCAGTTGGGAACCCGATGCAAGAGCCACATAAGGTATTGGCAGAGAAGGTTACGTTGGTGGAACAATCACTCGCTCGCTCGATCGTTGGAGTGGGAGGCCAGAATATCATTGGATAGAGCAAAAGACGATGGATTCGTTCAGATATTTAGAATCGCATTGCGTACTACAAGACGCGTGTAATAGGGACTAAATGCATTTTGAGTTTCAAATCTTGCCAAAATATCCATGAGAAATACCTGTGATGCAGGCGGAAATCGTTGCCCTGCGTATTGCGCCGATGATCGTTGAGTTCAATGCCAGTCGTGTCGGCGAAAAAGCGCTTTTCGTTGAAATTACTTCATGAAAAGTGGAGTCGTGTCCCAATGACCGAATAATGCAGGCGGCAAGGTGGCATTGATGTGTATGTCGTTAAGGAAAATTTAATGGATATACATGGCCAACTGCTTTACTTGTCGATCGGAAAAGCCAAGATGACATCTAAGGGAGGCGATGATTTTCTCAAGTCAGAGGATTGCATCGTCGCAGAAGCATAGCAATTGGCAGGCATGAAGCCTTCAAGCAATCGTAATAGTAGCAATGGATTCCACGAGCCATAAATTTCTGGAAGGCCATTCGTTGGGCATTTCGGTGAAATCAAGATTCACGTTGAAAATGAGACGTCTGACAGGCTTGAGCTGAGTCTTGTGAAATGTTTGAACCTGATTAGATATAGGCTAGCGCTGAGCAATTTTCATCCAGAAGCAATGCCGTGACAAAACAGTGGCCACAGTGGAGTCTGGTCGCAAAGAGAGTCCGCCAGCTGCTGCCAGGGAGCGTAGAAGAAAGTCAAGAGCGGTCCCGGCTCTCCGAGTCAGTGACATGCGTGTCTGTGACAGGCGGTATTTCAAACTCGACTCTACTTGGACTCTACTACTGAGCTTTGAACGTAACTCGATTCTGTCTTGTCGCTCAGTGCTCGGCGCTCAGCGCTCAGTACTCAGTCCTACTACTACACCCTGTGTTGCCTTCTGGACGATCTTTCTCGGACTAGAGAAAAAAACTGGCTGCTTGGTTTCTCAAGAGTTCTCACTGATTGGTTCTCAAGCTACAAAGAGCTACAAAAGTTCTTATTGGGTTCCTGCTACTTGGCCGCATGCTCTCGCAAGACTTCTGCTCCAATCAGCCCTCACCATTTTCCTGGTTTCTTGCTCTGCAAGGAGATGCGTATAGGAACGGAAAACCGATGCATCATGACTTCATGTCTTCTGAGAGCTTCTGCATCTGCCGCCCACTCATTTTCCCAATTCTTTCCCTGATCGTGTATCTCGTATTAATTAGAAAATTAAGTGGCCTTTCTCACTCCGCATTCACGTTGCTTTTATGTTACTCAAGTACATCGAAGCCGGCCACAACGTGCTGATGATGCATTTCTCCTTTGTACCCTCGGCGTCTCCGCCGGAAAACAAAACGACGACATTGATTCCTTTCGAGGTAATCCAAGCCTTCGACTACACCAACTGTTGGACCTCAGTGTATTACTTTTACAGGTACATTTTCATCATCTATGATTTTAATGACGTCGATCATAGCCACCAGCGTTGCTAAGCCTATTCCCATAGGTTATGCCTCTTTTTGAAGGGCAACCTTTTCTTCTGTTCGATGTGTATATGGCAAACATCGACTTTTTCTCATCAGGGCGGGATCCGCAACACTCTCGCCAAACCAGATCTCATGAGTCCAGAAATACTCTGGCCAAATTTCAATGGCTCCACTTCGACATAACTTCTTCTGTTTGTGATCCTTTTGTCTTTCTGCTGCAAGTTTATTGAGCAGACAGGAAATTTTTGTTGTCCGGCCGAAAGAAAAATGGAAATTCTCTCGACACACACTGCCTGGAAAAACACCTTAGCAGGCAGCTGGAAACGTATAAAAGGAATCCACTTATGGCTAGTTTCTTCACTCGAACAATCCGCAGCATTCGTTCAAGTACTCTTTCTAGCAACATGCACAAACTCTCAGTCTCCACCCTTGCTCTCACTTACCTTGCGGCCGCCAACCCCCTCCGTCGTCAGTCGAACCAGTACGAAACTGGTAGCCTCCAGTGCTGCAGCAGCGTCCAGAGCGTCGATAGTTCTTCCATCGCTGGTATTGTCGCTCTTTTGGGTGTTGTCGTCCAGGATGTCACTGCGGAAGTTGGCCGTAACCTGCTCCCCTATCACCGTTGTTGGCGTCAGCGGCACCTCATGGTATGTATCTGATTTACTGCCACTGTTCGAGACATCCATTTCTAATTGAAAATCAATAGCAATGCACAGCCAGTTTGCTGCATCAATGATTCTTTGAGTAAGCTCTTTTAACGATGATTCGCCCATTGTTTGCCTGTCTACGCTGGATCAAATGGCTGATGACCTACTTTGTAGAGGGCCGAGTCATTGCCCTCGGTTGCACCCCGATCAACCTCAACTTGTAGGCAGTTGGACCGCCGATAAATTGGTGGAAGTCGGAGGGAGATTAGTCAACTCAGGATCATTTTTGTGTTTATGATGAAGTGGGCTCGTGTTATATCGTAAATGTTAATTTGAATTATCGTTGGGTGTATTTGAACGTGTGAATACTTGATGTTGGTTCGATGAATGGTAAAAAAAGAATCTGAACGATTTGGATTATCCAGCATGACATCAGGAAAACATTTATATAATAGGCCCAACTAGATAATGATAACAAATTGCATGTACGTTGAGTAACTGTGTGGTGAAATTCATGTGAAGCGAGGTAATAATAAGTAAATCCTATGTAAACGTATAGAAAATTCCATCCCTTGAGATAATTAAATAGCGTAAGATCTAGCAAATGGTGGGTTCTAGATGAAATCAATCACCGCCCATAAATTATTACTTCAAGCCTGCCGTTTCCGCCCACTCCTTGCTGCCCATCTGGACCAGCCTTGAGCAGGCGCGTGCAAAAGCGAACACTTCCTCTTCTCCTGTAAACATAGAACTGGAGCCAACGACGTCGTTAGTTAATCCCTGCGCGACAATGTCAGTGGCCGATAATCACAAGTTTTCGAACATATAAATCACACACCAGATCATCCATGACGCTGCGCATGTGGTCGGAGATGTGATGGGCTTCTTCGGTGGGATCGTCGGAGAAAACCTGGAAGACTGGAACTTCTGAAGTAACAAAGAGCTTCGTCTGAGAAGGGGACGCCGATCAATAAAAAAGAACAAATAGTTGAGTGCGAAAAAATTGACGTACTTTACTTTCGTAACAAGCTTAAAGGATAAGGAGATATCAGCATGAGAAATAATGAATAGCAAAAATGTAAACCCACCATCGATGAAGGTGATAAATCTCCTGGCCTAGCGCAAAAAAATAAATAACACCAAAAATCAATTAGCGAGGTCTGACTGACCAGATCCTTTTTATCCATGCCCATCTTGGGTATATTCAGAAGGAAAATGATGCCAAAGTTTTTCGTAAGCTCAATGTAGTCCGCAGCACTCAACGGTTGCCCACAAAGTTCTTCAAAGTTGAATTTCGCAATCGTTGAGGTGCTCTCTGGGATAAGAAGTGTCCGACCCCAACTAGTCAATTTTCTATTAGGTATCACAGGGTCGTTTGGATCCTCAGAGGTAAGGGCGTGGAAGATCTTGTCTATTTCTTTCCTGGTATTGGGAGTCAACGGCGAATAGTAGACTTGTGACAGGGCGCGGGGTATTCGACGATAATCTTGAATCAAATAAGTGATTGAGAGGAAATACGTTGAGAAGATTTACTGACCTGTGCCAGAGTCAAGATCCGTTACTTCGAATTGTGAAGTCAACAGATCAATAGCTGGAAGGAAGCTAGAACGCTGAATTCCGTTCTTGTATAGATCAGTGGGGTGTCGGCTATGTGACAGTCAGAATAATGGCAGCTGGAAATAGATGATTCACTCACTTCGACGTCATGACACACACAACACCATAGTTCACCAAAAACTCCAAGAGGCGCCGGAGAATCATAGCATCCGCGATATCTGTGACTTGGAATTCATCGAAGCAAAGAACCGAGGCCTCCCGGGCAAGGTCCCGTGCCACAGGTATAATCGAATCGCCGCCATGATATCCCATAGCAATTTTAGCTGCATGCAATCGTTTGTGTACATCGATCATGAAGGCATGAAAATGGACTCTTCGCTTCCGCTTGACAGATGGGGGCAGCGTCTGATAAAATAGATCCATAAGCATAGTCTTGCCTGTCCCGACGTCGCCATAAAGGTAAAGGCCTTTCGGAGCAGTTGCTGGAGGCGCTGTGGGTATCGGTTCCTCCCGGCTGAATATCCGAGAAAGCTGTAGAAGGTAATGAGCACATTGACCGACGTTTGAGAAATTGGTAACACACCAATGAATTAGACATAGGTGCGTCGGGTATTCGCGGTGGTTTGTAGTCAATCAGCTTGTCGTGGAGATCCTGCAGTTTCTGGATGATACGCGTTTGGTGGTCGTCTCCTTGCAGCGTTCCGGAGTCGATCATCTTTTGGTATTGACGCAGTGGGGTTGCCCATTCTGAAGAGGATATATTAAGGACGTGTCTCCTCGTAAGACAGGGATATCCGTACCGTTTTGAGTGGGATCCTGATCGGGATTGGGATTGGGGGGAGTATCATTGGCCGATCGGTTTGCGAAGAATTCTTGGTCCAGTAGTTTCTGGTTTAACCCAGAGTCGATTGCGAGGGATGAGTTCAAGGCCTTTCCGTGAGCTTTATTCTGCTGAATTCGCGATGATGTAGAAGCAACCGAAGAAATAGATGCTCGTTGCTTGACGGGTACAGGTACCTGCCGTACCATAGGAGATGAAGAAGACAAGATCTTGCGGGCTGCCCTCATTGTCGATCGCTGGTGGGGATAGTGTTCAAGTGATGACGAAGGCGCTGGCGGACTCTAGCTCTAACCGCCGCGGGAAAAAAGCAGCAAGACAAAGAATAAGTAGTGCAAGTGATAGAAAGCAGAGTTTAAGGACCCGGCTCCCGGAACTCCTCTCGCAGCCGCCACGTGATCCGGAGCTTTCCCCGCATCAGGTCCTTATCTAATATCTTATCTTTGACCATGCGAACGCTGACGAGCGCTCGTGGTAACAAACGCACCTTTCCCCGCAAACCTCAGCATCATGTACGACGATAATGAAGGCGATACCTATATCATGTTGCTGCTCTCCGACAGCAATCTCCCGACTGGATCTTTTGTCGCTTCATCTGGCTTGGAGTCCTACGTCAAACACGGCTTTGCTTCGTCGTCCAGCGCCGATGTCGCTACGGTCAACTTTGTGCGCGATAGCCTTGGTTCATATTCGCGAAGTGCGGTCCCTTTCGTCTCTGATGCACATCTAGCTGTGGAAAAATTTGCGGTGGACATGGAAGGGGTGGTAGAGAAGGGAACAGAGGACGAAAGATTCGATGACATCCTTAAGACTCTCGCAGAACTCGATGAATTATATCAAGTCATGACTCTTAATCATGTTGCGAGACGGGCCTCCATGTCCCAAGGGGTAGCTCTCCTAACTCTATATTCGAAAGGATTCTCCCGGCCTCCCTCCGTGTCCGCATTCTCAAGCACAGAATCACAAGAGCATGAGACTCGAATGCGAAAACTCCTTGACCTATTTAAACTGAGGGTGCGAAGAGAAGAAACCTTCGGTCACTTACCAGTATGTTGGGGCGCCTTGACTGCAGCTATGGGCCTCACTCTAGGTGAGTAGCTTTGTTCGACCCGAGAAATATTTTGACAAGCTTCGTAGAACGGGCGCAATATCTTCATCTTTTCCTTCATGCGAGAAGTCTTCTCTCGGCGTCTGTTCGATTGAATGATTTAGGACCATATGGTGCCCAGCAAGTATTATTGCATGCTGTGCGCCCGCTGGTAGCTGCTGAAGCAACGCGATGTCGAGACCTTCGGACTGGGCTGTTGAGAAGTGAAGGTGCTGAAGATTTGGAAGATGCTACTTTTGGACCCGCAAATACATGGCCCTTAGGAGAGATCTTAGCAGGCCGTCATGATCTACAACATTCCCGCATCTTCAACAGTTAGATCCCGATACTTACTTATCACAGTATCATTTCTGAGGGCGTACAAGGGAGCCAAAAAAAATTACACCGAAAATCTGTATATTGCATTTGTCTATGATGCAACGGTCAGGGCTAATCTGGAGGAAACTTCTGCTTGGGCGCGGACAAGGTTGGCAAGGTAAGAAATCATCAAAGTATCCTACGAGTAAATTTAAATTAGTTAATTCCAGAGCGCTGCAGCAAAACAATTGCGCACCTGTAGGCTGGTATTAAATCCACCCTTCTCTAAATCATCGGTGCTAGCACCCAGAGTATCCATCAGGTATCGTCCAACGGCGGGGTCGCCCTTCTTTTCGCCTGATAGGACCGCACGCACATATGTGAGCACCCGATCGAGCATGTCTGAAACCGACAGAATTGCGTGCTCGATGATCTCGAGATCGGCGACGGGTTGAGAAGATGTCGACGTTTGTTCAGAGGCCGTGTTTACGAGAAGGTCGACTACATCCATTTGGATTAAGTCAATAGAAACCTTGTTGAATTAGAACTGGACTCACGTCCGCTTCTCTCTGCGTCGTGGAAGCGCAATTCCACTGGCACGGGCACAAATACGCAGTTTTCGGGTTTGGGAGCAATGCCCACGGGCGAACTATTTTGTCAGATCGTCTATTAGTACTTTCACTGTCATTTAGTGTTATAGAACGCACCTGATGTATGCCTTAACACCAGCCTCTTGGCCCTCTTCAACACCAGTGTTAACAGAAACGTGAATAGCTTGATGGGGTCCTGTTTCCTGCGAGTAGAAATTTTGGATCAGGGCCGAGTACGTGTTGAGATTCGATCCTGTCGAATACCTTCATAAGAACATAATTAATTCTGGTGTGCGACATATCCGAAAGCAGTTGTTACGCACCATCCAACGATGACTTCCTTGGGGTTCACTTTGTGGTGCAATTCGTACATGGTTCGGTGGTAGTCCATATCGACGGCGACTTGTTCGTCTGTCTCGCTGTGGAGGACAGCGAATGATGAACGGACCTCGACTTCATTGTCGTGGCGCGTGCCGAGAAGTGTGCCAATGACACGATCTTGAGCATCCGTACGGCGAAGATAGTGGTCAAGGATAGAGAAGAGAGCTACAGGGTGGATAGTGATATTCGTTGGTGTGCGTCTAGACAAAAATTGGGATCAGGCTGTTAGCTCTCTCGACCCCCTTGATCAATTTGACACAACATACGGAACATTAGGGGATACATCGGTCACGGTAGTACCGCTGATGTTAATCGCGGAGGATTGAGGCCCTAGAGGCATCTTTTTGATTTTTGGGTTGAATGAGAGTTAACACAATCCTTTTTGATTTTTGCAGTCAGTGTGCACAACGCCAAAAAAGTTGATTTCGGCAACAGCCGAGAACTTTCACTACCGTGTGTCCATTCCCCGCCACTCTCTTCTGCAAACCCAAAAACAACAAGTCAAGATGCCTTCAGAAGACACCAAGGTGCGTCTGTTTTCGATATATATTGACCTTATTGCTCACGCGGTCTTCTTGCAGGAACGTATCAACAAGGCTGTCGAAGTCGGACGCGTATGTCTTTCAACCAACTGACGTCGGAGCGTGCATTTGCTCATGGGATATTTTGTTTGCAGACCGTTCTCCACTACGGCTGGATCCCTCTCATTATCTACATTGGATTCACCCGAAGCAACCCTAAGCCCGAGCTGTTCAAGTGCGCCAAACTGTGCCACGCTGTTTGAATCATCGTTGACCTCATTTTTGCTCCAGGTTGATTAGCCCCCTTGCATAGATGCCCTCACGCTGTGTAATACCATATTAATGCATTCTATAATTCAAAAGGCTCGTGTAAAGCCAACATGCTAACGGAACCCTATTGTGTGACGTATGAGTTCGAGCTCGTCTGAATGAAAACCTCAAGCACTTCAAGCACTGCGGTTTAAAGGTGAGCTATCCATTCCTTTGAACGTTAGACAGTGATTATATATGTCGTGGTGGTACGAATATCGTACCCTGATTTTTTGCCATTTGTGTGGACGTTCTTGCTGTAACCGTGATGACGTGCTGGTTTATGGAGAACGGGAATGTGATGACTTGACAAGGCCAGATATGAATTCTAAAACTTTCTTTCTTGACTACTGTCCTTGATCAAATTATGGACGCTAATTAAGCATCAGGATATTCTAGATTGAACGAAAACATGGAAGCAACAGTACATCAGAAAACAAGGGTATTATTTGGGGGGGGGGGAATTATAGGTACACTCTACGCAAGTCTGTCGCACTGGTAATGCGCTTGCAGATAGGACAAAGTTTAGTGGAACCAAGACATCTAAGCCAACATTCTCTACAACAGGTATGCCAACAACCTGTCGACACAGTTGGTTCTGTATATGGGTCTATGCAAATCCGACAAAGAAGTGATGTTGAAGAGGATACCGTCGCAGATTCCTAGAAAATGGAAGGGTCAAAGCTGTAAATGGTTACACGCAAAAGGCAAGTACACACCAATTGTTTGAGCTTATTCTCTAGGGCCGAAACCAGACCGTTCTTGTCTGCACGTTGACGAGCTGAAAGGATAGCAAGATCCAATTTATCAATCTCTGAAACGCCCATAACCTCGTCCATTTGCTTCTTGGCAGTATCTTTCGCGTCGATGAGGACATCTCTTTTCACAATCTTCCCTGCTGCGACAAGATTTCGAAGTGTTGTCCCCTCTTCCTGGTCCTCCTTGTCACTATCTTCTTCGATGTCCACTTCAACGTCTTCGTCGACAACGTCCGGACGCTGGATATTCATAGGAACAACATCCTTTTCCGTGAATTGAGCAGCACCGAAGATGACTTGATCGTCTCCGTCAATATCAATGTCTTCGTCGGCACCCTCTTCTTCAATTCGTGTGCAAAACCCGGCGCCTGTTTGGTCAAATTGAATATCCATCCACCAGTAAAGCGAAATAGAAAAACATACCTCGAACATTGCCCACATAATTACCTCCGTCTTCCCATGTCTCTTCCTCTTCCGCTCGGCGTTGTAACTCCAATGACCGAGCCTCTTCCACTCTTTGACTTTCATGTGCAAGACAAGCATCGACATGAGCATCGACAACATCTTGGTCACCTCTTACAGTGGCAGAGCACACTGGACAGGTGATTTCTTCCCCCGTAAACCTTTGCAACCATGAATCTTTGGTGTCGGCTGCGTCGTCGTCTTTCATCATTTCCTTCAGTTTTGTCTGGCGTTGCTTTCGATTGCGCTTAACGGTTTGGATAGTTTTGTTTGAATGATCAATAGAACCCAATGCATTGTGTGTTATTAAGGATTTTCGAGCCTTGATGGCTGAACGACGAACTAGTGAGCTTGGGCCTGGCCTATTTTACTTTGTCAGGCTATGCGAAGATGATAATTCAGAGCAACTTACTCATCCGACTGATCATATACCACCTCGAAGGATCCCACCTTCTGTATAATCCCTTCAACTCTCTCTGATTCCAGTTCTGCATGTCTGCCCAGTAATCGAAGGGGTATTCGCTCATCGCAAATAGGGCACTGCCTTGTTTCTGCAGTCTTCTTGGCTATAATTATCGAAGGTCGCGTGAGCTCCTTGAGTTGTCTACATGGAATGAATGCATACCCCGTTTTGTTGGATGAGGAGGCTCGGAGCGTGAAGGAGTAGGGCTGTCTGTCGGAGGTTCTATAGCCCTCCTCTTGCCTTTACTAACGGGCCGCCTTAATCTCAAATTGAGTTGGTATTTGGCAAAATCACGCACTTGAGAGTGATAGTCAACGCCATAGGCTGAGATGGTAATTCGAACGGGTTTGCGTGTAAGGAATTAAACTATCTATCGTGATTGCGACCCTTCAGAACGAGTTTTCTCGATGGATTGACGCCGGCTGGAATGGATGGCAAGAAAGGTTTCGATTTTCTGATGTTCGCGCGCGCGTTTCACGGCCCACCCAGCCCGGTGTTCCCACGGCCCCTCCTCAAAGACTGTTCATTTTTAGTTCATTTCACCACCGACGGTGACAACGACTAGGCAAATCTACTTATCTTTTATCCTTCTGTACTGGGCAGTGGGCAATAAAAACTGGCATTATGACGCTCTAACTGACCTTATGACAACTCCAAAACTGCATGGAACTGCATTTTCTACCGCAAAATATCCGGTTATCATTCTTTTTGTATAAAATAGCTCCTAGTACCATTGAAGATTCGTTCTACTATGCACTGCAATGTTTGCCACCGACGGTATTATAGATCTCAAGAAATTTGCTGTTCAGCAGAAGGTTAAGCTTCCAAGCGGCCGAGTGAGTACTCGCTGTCGCGTTCTGTGCTTTTCTTGTTAATCGACGCGACTTAACAGGATTTAAGCCATTCGGAGTCCTTTCCTGAGCTCAATATCCCATCTCTACGGTTCAGCGATGGTATATAGAATACTTTGCATACTCTACACCTTCGGATTCCAATGCTAATCATCATCTTATTATTTTGGCCAAAATGGAGGCAGAGGAACACGACGTTGGTTCTTCATTATCCTTCAATTACACAGATCAAATCTCTAACCCGTGTACGTGCAGTCTTCAATGGCGTTTCATCTACCTGCTTCCCAGCATCTATGGGGCTTGGATCTTCTTTCGATATAGACCTCGTCAAGAGAATCGGCGAAGCTTTGGGCGATGAATGTCGTGCTAAAAGTAGGCCCCAACTTCTGAAGAATTTGGTCACTTTCTCTCATCACATTGTCAAGTACTCGTGTATTATTAGTGCCTACTGCGAATACCCATCGCTCTCCCCTAGGAGGACATGATTCCGAATCCTTTTCTGAGGATCCTCATATGAACAGTACCATTGCGGCAGCATATATCAATGGACTTCAATCGAAGGGTGTTGGCACCACAATCAAACATTTCGCAGCGAATGTTGAGCGAATGACCAAGAGATTGAAAGGCGAATTCTGACAATCATATGCATAAACTTTCTCGGTTTAACTGAATCTTGCTATCATTAGATTTTCGATCAGCAGTCGGTGTTCAAACGTTCAGTTGGAAGATACTTCTGAATTGTGCTCCAAACATCGCTTGAACAGGCGAAGTCAGCGAGCATGCACTTCCAGAAATTTATCTGAACCCTTCCAATTGCTATTAAAAATGCTAATCCATGGGCTCTAATGACTGCGTAAGTACACTTGTTGATATTCACATCCTGAACGATACAATCAGATACAATCGCGTCAATGAGTTACACGGTTCGGAGAATCTCATATTGCTGCAGGATGTGCTGTACAAGGTGAATTTATTTTTGTATATGATTTAGTGGTATTAATTATTTAATGGTTACCTGTGGAATAGGGCTATCGAGGTTAGAAATGAGACACAGTAGTTGTCGAGTTTCCGTTGAACCCTACCTTTTACAGGCTTCATCATCAGTGTTTGGGCTGGTGTCTACAGCACAGTGGACAGCCTTAATGCAGGAGTAGATTTGGAAATCCCGTTCATCCTATACCTTCCAATGTTCACCTGCATCTGACGCATTGCATTATTTAGCGACCCTTTGGTTATGTGTGGGCCAGCTCTGCTGAGAATGCTCTTGACTTAAAAAATCCCTTATGAATGACATCGATAATTGGGTTTCAAATGTCAGTACGATTCATAGACAATGTTTATCGTTTTCTCAATCTTTCAAATATCTTTCATAGGTCTTAAAGCTAATCGAACGCGCTCAGGCATCTAGAATACCATTTTTCTGGGCCTGAAGGCTTTATGGATACTCCGGAGCTTCGTCAACTCCTCCGCACCGTCGCCGCTGATTCGATCACGCTGCTCAAGAACGATAAGCAAATTCTACCTCTCAAGAGCAAGTACAAGAAGATAACAGCATTGGCCGAATGCAAAATCGCTGTACCGATTGGCGGTGGTTCAGGCTCAGCTAGAGTCCTTCCATCATCTCTGCAAGCCAATGGCATCGGCGCAGAGGTTAAGTATGCTCCTAGAGCATACTTATAATTTATTCCTGGTCTTGAACCGTACATCCACCAACTTGACGGGCATCCTGAAGTTCTGCTAATTTTTAAAACGAGGCTCCGACATGTAAGTCGCTTTAATTCATCGCCACGATTTTGATGATAACTAATTTGCGTCAATAGGGCTCGACGAAAGTCAGTTTAGCCTGTTGGTGCATCAAGCTTATGACAATAGATATACAACTCAATTTGTATGGGTTAGCCAAATTCACGCCAGACGAAGATGGTAATTGGGAAATAGGTTTCAATGTCAAAACACGCCATTCTTCTCATCAATCAGAAGCTTGTTGTTGAATATGACCTCGGAGGAGGAAAACTCAATAGCTTCGGTTCTCCGGAAGTTCTTGCAGTTGTAAAGGGCCTCATGGCCGGTCAGGAGTACGACCTCGATATAAGAATGTCCAAAGCCACCTTCGTAAATTCTGGTCTTCCATTCCCTTTCTTGGGTTTCCTCAGAGTTGGAGGATTACATATCGTCGACGCAGATATTGCCATATGAGTGAGTTCTCTTACTCCGAAGTGCTTTCATTCGTCCCATTTCTACAGGCTTTATATGGTGGAAATGAGGTCGGAAATGGCTTAACTGATGTGAACCCATCTGGGACACTTTCATTGCCGTTCCCGTATGTCCGATTTATTCAGTGTTTTTTCCTGGTGTTAGAGAAGACCGAATACAACGACCTCGTAATCACTGGTATCTCTTCGGATGGCGACTTCCATGCCTTATTCAACGTCTCAAACATTAGTCAAGTAGAAGGACGCGAATTGGTGCGATTATACGTTTCAGACTTCCAATCGTCTCATCTTCGCCCCATCAAGGAAATCAAGACCTTCGCGAAAGTTCATCTGACTCCAGACGAAGAGAAGTGGTTTCAACTTGCACTAGACAGAGAGGTTTGAATTTCTATAACGAAGTGGATGCGTGCTGGCAGGCAGAAAGCAGGACATTCGGTTGGAGCACCCTCGACATATATTAGGCTCGAGGAAGAGGTCGAACCGGCGAAGAAATTCACTTGAATGGACTTATGGTTGTATCTCTCAGCGGTGAGATATTGTGTATGTTTTATACAGAAGATGAATGTACTTTGAAAAAATAGAAAGAGTAATATCTTGACACACATCACTCCTCTTCCAATACAAGGTCAATACCCTCGTCCTCGGCAATTTTGAGACCTTCTTTTTCTCGCGCACGACAAAATTCTAGTAATGAAGAGAGGATATCCCTCTGACCTAGAATTTTTATCAACAAATTTGTTTTCTGTGATGTACACGCACAGGATGGCATACCTTCAATATAGTGGTTGAACATGGCGACCACCTGAGGCCGTAATTCTTGTTCATTAGAAATTGTGGAATTAGGTAGCCGCTGTATCAAGGATTGCACCATGTCTTGCAACATTCCTGATGCATCCAAAACGTCTTCATATGTTGCTGGATTTTCTTCGGACCCAACGAACGTTTGGAGTATCTCCTTCCAGAGTCCATCTGCTCCATGGGCATTACGACCTATCTCCCACTTATTTCCTTCAATGCCACCGATCTTTAAGACTATAGTGTCGTCCGGATTGTTCGGGATGGAGAATCCATAACCTAAAATAAGTTCCGAATTTGGCTTGGGCCCATAGTTGTTGAATAGTTCTTGTCCTTGAACTGCGGAAGTATGGATAACAAGGGATATCTTTGGCTTTTCGGATGCTTCACTAGGTAGTGCGCTACTTTCCTTATCGCCTGTGTAAGTTACGAGCCAGGAAACAGGTTGCCCACGCGCATGGTTCAATGCGTCAACGCCAGGAATCAATATCGGCTGTGTTGAAGGAGAATGGAGGAGATTAGGTGTGGCAGATAGGAGAGAAGATGGAAATGCTCGAGAGGAGAGATATGTTGCGGCAGTTAGGTATTTTTCCCTGTGCGGTTATACAGTAAGAGGGCATCAAAGACATGCTTTTCGTAACAGACCAGGTAAAAGGCTCTCTTAGGAGTACTTTGGACTGGAAAACAACTTCGTGACATTGACTCCATTCTAATCTCCACTCTCGCTCTCTGTCTGCGGTTGCACCATATAGATTCGTTCCCTTGAAAATCTCTCTTTCAGCGAGATAGAAGTGTAAAGGCGTCCGAAGATTTTCCGGTGGTGGTAAGGTGTCGAGATATCGTTCATGAAGCAAATTATTTGTCGAGCTAGCAAACCGGGAGAGCGGATTTGATGAGCGTCTACAAGCCGCAATGAAGCCAAAGAAAAACACCTTAAACCTTGACGGTCTAAAATCCAATGGAGAGCTAGATACGTGCTAATCCATTGCCTTTCGGACCACCCATGTGTTTGGATATCCGCAGAATCTCCCAGGATTTCGAGGATGGCTTTCTTAGCGACTGCCTGTGTGATCACAAGGTCGAATGGACATGAGACGACTGTCAAATCGGCCAGAAGGGTTTCTATTGCGATAACACCAGATCCAGATATATCTTATAAACGGAAAGTGTTAGCATTCTTCTTCTGAACAATCCCTTCAAGTTACCTTGTCTAAAGCGCGTTTGGGGATGAAAACCACCTCCGTAATCGAAAAGCCATGATTTCAGAGCTAACACTGAAGATGATTCGGTGGACATTTAAGCTATTGCGCTAGAAGAAGGTCAGGAATGGTCATATGCAACAGAAGGTAGCAAGACGAGATGTGTTGCGAACGAGGAAGAGTTGAGGAAGAGTTTTGGTTGGCTTCAGCCTGAGGACGCGATCGAGGTATATCACTTGATGTTCGAACGGGAGGACCCCGGACAATAGCATGGAAGGCCCGACACCAATCCGGACAGATTTGGGCCATTTTGACCCTCAACGCCGGATGCCAGTCCGGACAAAAACGGCCTACTTTGGCCACTATCCATGATCCGTTGTCCGGACAAATTTGAATTTGGGGCGATTTTGGCGATTTTTGGGCCTCCCGGGAGCGATTTTGAGGGCTTGAGGTGCTGCTCCGGACAAATTTTGCCCAAATTTTGGAGGGAGGCCCGATGCCATCCGGACAAATTTGGGCGCAATTCGCGAAAATGTCCGGACATCGATTTTGAATTCTGGGATCGGGCCTCTTATGCTATTGTCCGGGGTCCTCGAACGGGCCGGTCCTTCTTGTTCTCCCCTACAACGACCTCAATTATTCATAACTACTTCTGCCAGTGGCGTACATGTCTTAATAATAGGACATATCGCTGAAGTCTATCAACGCCAAAATTTGCCCCGAGTCAATAAGCCTCGTTTGCAAGTGATGCTCTGAAATAGCATTGCAAAATGCAGCCAGTAAGGTTCATCTTGTTCTGTATGTTAAACCCCAAGCCAAACCAAGCACTTTTCGAACGCGAACATATGCGTTGTACCATTCAGTGGTCCTCCTATCCTCAATTACATTCACGAAACACTGTTCAACAAGTTCGCTTTCGTCATGAATTGAAGGAACATCTTTTGGTTCTGGCATAGCGTTACTAAAGTTGTTATCACAGGACTAAATACGTGAGATGAGGTTTCCTCGTCCCTCGAAAACGTCGCTGCGACCGGCTGTCTAAATATCTACATGTGTAGAGAGATGTCCCCGTTTCCTGCGCTTTCTGCCCACCACATATAGCATCTGCCTCCTTTTCTCCCCCCGATTGACGCTGGTATTTGACCTTAGAACACGGAATAACTATTTTCGCGGTGAACTCTCCGATATCACGCCGTCAATGCTTCTCAGAAGACATTTCGACCGAAGCCTGGGGAGTTAATACCCCCACAATTCCTCGAACGAGGTAAATGCTCCTTTACGGACGCAAAATTGGAACCATTTACATTTAGTCTTACAGGATCTATTCAATCTGTGGCTGGGCAACTTGGTATGCCACGCTTTGATTGTTCATGAGGTGCGACCATTAGGTCTGGACAAATATATATAGTGCTCTCCTCCTATGGACATATTCGAGAGCCCCTCATGTCGGTACACTCCCCAGAGAAACAATCTCACGAAGGCGCCAGCGACGAGAAAGGTGCACCAGCACATAATGACACCATAATTCCCCAAAATGCGAGAATCATTGAGGTTGCCAACGTCGATTATGCAGCTGCCCTCGCCAACGGTCCCCAGTTAAAGGCTACAAGTGCTAGGTCCCTTCAATTGTTTGCAATCCTCCTCGTGGCTTTCATGGGATCATTGTCGAATGGTTTCGATGGGCAAGGTGAGCATATCTCCTAAATGCGAAGTCACAGTCAACATCTTACACTTCGCCCCAGTCATGAGCGCCGTCAATGGGATGCAGTAAGGTCTAATAATTTCCGGAATGGTCATGTCCAATTCATTCTTGTCAAGGCAATATCTATCTTACTTCAACATCAATGGGGACGACGGTGGTGTTGGTACTGTGACGGCCATCATCTTTGGTATTGTAAGTCCCACCCAATTTTATTTATCTGGCATGGGTGCTTAATTATCGAGTGTAGTACTCAATAGGAAGTATAGCTGGCGTTGCTGTTGCGGGCCCAGTCACTGATAAATTTGGCCGTCGAGGTGGAATGGTAGGCATTGAACGAAAATATCAACTTTGCGAAAAGTCTGATTCGTGTGATAACAGGCTCTCGGAAGCTTGATCATTATCATTGGTGAGTCCCTCTTTGTTTTAACATAAAGAACGCGCTATTGAATTAACATTTTTAGGCGCCGTTGTTATCACAGTGGCCAAAAATGTTCAGTATCTCCTAGGAGGACGATTCACCCTCGGCTTTGGTGTCGCTATCACCACAACGGCAGCACCCGCTTATGTGGTAGAAATGGCGCCTCCTCAATGGAGAGGACGATTAACAGGACTGTGAGTTTCAAAGCCATATCCTCCAACAATAACAGTCCAACTGACATACTGCGCCGAATAGCTATAATAGTATGTCTTTAAATTTTTAGATAGTGAAGCATCACTTAGCATTTGGTCGCCTCCCTCATAGCGTTCTATTACTCTGGTTCAATCTTATGCAGTTCGTTTATTTCGTCCCTTCATTCGTGTGTCTCAAGAACTAACTATTCTTCCAGCTGGTCTCACTGTTGCAACTGGCCGAATCAATTCAACCGCAGCTTGGAGAGCACCCCTTGCCATTCAGATCATCCCAGCTACCATTCTTTTGGCGTTTTCTTACCTCCTTCCAGAGGTATGATCCCATACACTTGTCAACAACGATAACATGCGCTTACTTTCTTATTCAGTCTCCCAGATGGCTGATATCTGTGGGACGCAAAGACGAGGCTCGAAAGGTACTTGCAAAGTATCATGGAAATGGAGACCCAGACGCACCACTGGTGTTGTTGGAATGGAAGGAATACGAAGAGAGTGTTCGACTGGATGCTTCAGATAAGCGCTGGTAAGCCAACAGAACCGTATTTTCTGAGCCAACAGAATAAAATTCACCTACAAATACTTCAGGTGGGATTATTCCGAGCTTTTCAACACTCGCAATACTAGATATAGAACCGCTATGATGCTTCTCATGGGTTTCTTTGGTGTAAGTCAACCTCTTCTTGCTGCGATACGAGAGTTGACATTCCGATGTATTTCCTCAGCAATGGTCAGGAAATGGCCTTGGGTAAGTGGGATTTCATTTATGGAATATCTGGTGGTGTCTGAGTAATCTGAATGACAGATATTTCTTGCCCATTCTATTTGGTGCTGCCGGAGCAAATACACAGAACCAACGGTTGACTCTCAACTTTGCCAATACCATCGTTTCTGCTGTTGGTGCCCTGATTGGCACATCGCTGACAGACAAAGGTATTTCCAAAGTTTATTTTATTTTATTTCACTAGATGCCGATCATGCAACATCTTTTGATTTCTAGTTGGTCGCCGTACGATGTGGTTCTGGGGTACCCTCGCATCTGCCGGAACACTCGCAGTGGTGACGGGTATGGTTTGGGTCAGCAGCAGAATAATCAGTGTCTTATGTCTGAATCCTAGGATGCACTGCGAAGTGGGGTTCAACTAACGCCAACCCTGCGGGTGCAAATGCTGCGATTGCCTTCATTTGTAAGGAGAACACATTTTGTCCGACAGCCAGAGATTTATATGCTTTTCAGTCCTATTTGGATTTGTCTACAGTCTAGCCTATACGCCGTTGCAAGCGTTATATCCAGCCGAATGCCTGGACTACAACACTAGGTCTGCCCAATTTACTCCTTGAAATAACAGACTAATTTTACATCCTCATACAGGGCGAAGGGAATGGCATTGTAAGAAATTCTCTCTGTTGTCGTAGAATTGTTCCCTCAACCTTGTGTTTTAGCTATGCCTTCGCAGTCAGCTGCGCATCGTTCGTCAACACTTATGCTGGCCCAATTGCATTGCAAAATATCCAGTGGAAGGCAAGCAACCATTTCAATGTTATCCAATCCGCCAGCGACTGAATATTCTGGAATAGTATTACATCGTTTATATTGTTTGGGATCTTTTCGAATGTGTCATTATCTACTTCTTTGCTGTGGAGACAAAAGGAAGGACACTGTAAGGCTCAAACTTTATGTTGGTCTATGTTTTCCACTAACGCAATTTTCTATGCTTTCCAGTGAGGAGCTCAATGAAATTTTTGAGGTATGTTTTGATTTGAATTCTTAGTTCGAAGAATTAATGTTAAACATGCATTTCGTAGGCACCAAATCCCGTCAAAGCATCTGTTACTAAACACAAGGTTGCCGTAGTGCACAAGAGCGATGCTACCGAACTTGTTATTGCTAATTGATTATGATTTTGTTATGTTTTCATGGCTTCGTTCTTAATAATCATTTCATTGACATCCTGTTGACAGTAACTTCTCCAAAATTCTGCAGTACATACGCTCAAACTTGTTGCCCAAATCCATAAGTCGAATCCTCGATCCAGTAAATGTCTGACTGCTTTTTGACCTTAAAGACTTCTCCGAATGCTCAAGCTTCTCATTGACTCCTTGTTTGTTGAAACTTACTTCGATTGAAGAGCACGAGCACTTTTCCGGGATAACCTCACTGCTCTGTGCGTAAATGTCTACCCGAAGATGTTGTCGGTTTATTTTAATTAGATGCACCCAAGGTGCTGATCTCAAGAAACAGGAACCTGTCGGACCGAACGTTGGCATCATTCATCATCAACATTTGGCGTTCTACTTTCTACCTTCAAATGCGCCAAATATCACTTATTCTGAGTGAAGGATACCTATGCATTATTTCCATTTCAAATACCCAATTCGAATGGCCGAGGTCTATTTTTGAACGAATCCGAAGCCTTCGCGCATGGGGCATTGGCGACTAGTTCGAGTGGCATCCTTCTGTCCTCGTAACAGCAACATATGGTGCTTCTTCGGATGATCACCAGGCATCTAGCGCATTCTGCACCACATGCATCCCTGTATCTTGGTTATTTTAAACCGAAGTCGACGATATATAATTGCGTGCAGCCTCAAAGCGTGAAATGCCTCGACCCAGCGTCAGCCACCCTGGTGAACCCCTTGCTTGAATCACCACACAGACTCAATATGTGGAAGCTCTTCTATCTATCGCTGGGATTCTCTGTTGCATATGGCTTCCAAGGATTGACTACCAAATCCAAAGGATCTACAGTTGCCGCAGCGTGGTATGCAGGATGGCATGCTGATGCTGGATTTCCTCTCTCCAACGTTAGTTGGCCGAAATATACGCACCTTACTTATTCTTTCGCGTGAGTACAGAACAACAACTATTATCTGTGCTCGCTCCTTATAAGTGACGTCAATGATAGGGAGACTACTTCAGATACACACGCTCTTGACTTAAGCGGGTCAGATCCAGCTCTTCTACCGCAATTTGTTTCCGAGGCCCATAAAAATGTAAGCGTATCTTTACTATTTTCAGTTAACGAATATTCGAGCAAATCAACAGGGAGTCAAAGCCTTAGTGTCTATTGGAGGCTGGACAGGCTCTCGGGGCTTCTCTGCCAGTGTTGGATCGGCACAAAATAGGACAATATTCGTGAAAACAGTTACAGAGTTTGCCCAAAAATACAAACTAGATGGTCTTGACTTTGAGTAAGTACCGGCCTTCTTGATCCCAATGTTTTCTTATGTTAAAACCTTCCTTGCCAGCTGGGAATCTCCTGCAAACCAAGGAATTGGTTGCAATGCCATCAACTCTGAGGATACTCCCCATTTTCTTTCCTTCCTGCAAGAACTCCGGAAGGACCCGATTGGGGCGAACTTAATTCTTACTGCAGCAGTCGGCACTGTTCCTTTCATTGGTCCTAATGGCGACCCCCTCAGCGATGCCTCTGGATTTAGCAAAGTACTCGATTGGATCGCCATCATGAACTACGATATCTGGGGGCCTTGGAGTCCTACCGTCGGTCCTAACGCACCTTTGAACGATACCTGTGCCTCGCTTCAAAACCAAGATGGCTCCGCGGTGTCGGCTGTACAAAAGTGGAGTAAAGCGGGTATCCCTGTCAATCAAATGGTCCTAGGAGTTGCGGCGTATGGCCATTTATTCCAAGTCTCCAAAGCAAATGCATTCAAGCCTGGATCTACAACCGCACTGGCGGCATTCCCTGCTTTCAATACCAGTGCACACCCTGCAGGCGATTCTTGGGATGATGCTGCGGGCATTGATGAGTGCGGTAATTTACAAACTGCTGGTGGAAATATTGATTTCTGGGGCCTGGTTCAATTCGGCTTTCTGAATGCTGATGGGGCACCAAAGAAGAATATTGCATTCAAATTCGACACCTGCAGTCAGACAGTAAGTCGTATGTGTTTATTATCATTTATAACGTTTGACTCTTTTCTCCAGCCGTACGTTTACAATCCTGAGACAGAGATCATGGTATCTTTTGACAACGCTCAGGTATGTCTTTGATTATTTGAAAGAGGGCAGCTTTCATTCATAGATCTTTCCTTCTTTATTATGTAAGTCATTCACTGCGAAAGGTAGCTTTATCAAAAATAAAGGTCTGAGGGGATTCGCCATGTGGGAAGCTGGAGGCGATTTCGACAATATTCTTCTAAATTCCATTCGAACCGGTGCAGGGCTCTAATGATTAATGGATTTACTCTTACGCGTTTTAAACGTAGTACCTTGCAATAGGCGTTTGTAAATATCTTGATGCATGCACTATATTTTTTATTCAATCGATGTTGGTTGGGGTCACTGCGGTTTTATTTCCGAATGTCAATAGTGGCATTCGAATTGAACAATTATTTTGGATACAATACTTACTATAGATACAACAGGTGTGATAGATTGAATGATAGTTCATGTAGTCCGTAAGATGTGCAGCTCAAACGTATATATCGTCCTCGTCGTCTGAATATCTGTCTTCTCTAGAGTCCGTATTTGGACTTGGATTTCCTCCAACCCAGAACACGCGCCAGTCCTCCAGACCCTTCCGACACCAGCCATAAATTCCTTCCTCCCTTTTCATACGGCCTCGAATATCAGTCGAATCCAAACTGTCCGATGAAAATGCGGACGCGCCGCTTGACATAGGTTCGCCGCCAAAAATTTGCTCCAATCGGTCCCAATTACCACCTACGGACAAGAATCCAGCATCTCCGACGTCTTCTTCGCCGCGCAGCTGCTCGTCTGGAAATGCTCGTCCTTTACCGTTGTTGTTCATAAACGAAATTCCCACTTCTTGGACTTCAACACCGTTTTCCCCAAAGGCGATGAGCTGGAGCATAGGTGGTTCATCTAGTGGATCGCAATTTGAGAATATGACACGCGCAGCAACGTGTCTGGGATGTGTTTTCCAGAACACTGCATGTAAGGGAGCGGTGTTGGGTGATCGAGGAGGTAAAGGACAAGGGACTATGTGCGTCCTTTTCCCCCTTGAAAGGATATGGACAGGTTGAGTGACGCCCGGTTGGCTAAGTATAGGCAGCTCGCAACGAATAGGCAGCAGCCACTTCGCAAGTGATTCGCGAATATCGAATGACACTCGCGCCCGCTGACGGAGACTCGACGCGCTGATTGCTGAGGAGAAAGTATCGCGGGGAAATACGTTTCCTGAAGGTTGCGGTCCGCCATCTTCACCCAACTCCACTTCACTAACTGCAGAATCAGCGAGTCGAATCAAACCAGCCTTTTTGTCGAAGACCACAAATAGACTGAGATGAGTTCCATAACTCAGAGGAACTGATGATGTTGTCGTGTTCATGACGCCTTTCAAAGTATTGTTACTGTCGGAACGTTTGTGGGAATGATGGAAACGTCCTGGGCTCGAGGTTTCCATAGGACTTTTGAGATCAGTAACCAACTGTTGAATGAAGGATAATTTCCTAGGTTGTAGGGGGGTGTAGAATTCCTGCCGCAAAAGGGTGAGCCTGATTTAGATCCTATCGTGAGACCTTTTATTTACCTTGACGAATCGATATGCTCTCTCGCCTTTTGGTGTTTCGTACAGTAGGATATTCGTCTTGGTGGCGATGGCGAGTAACTGCCCACCGGTTCTACCTTTGCGCGAGTCATCACTCCATGTCGCGAACGTTACTACTGGCGCGCCCACAAGTCGCGAGCCGGGTACGGCCAATGGTACGAAATCCGTTGCCCATCGCAGCGGTAGGTCATCTACCATATTCCAACTCGACTCGGCGGAATTTCTTCGTGAAGTCGGGCTTCCACGATTTGATGAAGGGCTTCTTGGTGTAATTCCGTGTATATTTTGCGAGGGTGATAAGAGTCCGTGAGGTGGAGATGTGCTAATTTCTGACAGAAATTGTGGAGAGTCAACAAGGGATTTAATACTACGAACTATGCTTCCTTGTGCTCGATGTCGTTTTGAGGGAGTGGTAGTTGACTGCCATGTCGACTGTCTATGTAGGTCAAGTGGCTTGGATCCCTGGAACATGTTTCAGCGTTGAACGCCACAATTCCTAATATCCTGTTTACCTTGTTCGCAATAGTCCACCTCGCAAGGCTAATCAGACTTGCAAGACTGTACATACGTGCTACTCGCGTTGACTCTGGTTCCTTTCCATTCATAGAGCTGTGCGATGGACCAACAATAGCCAAAACAACACCTTGTGGTGTGCCATTGCCAAGATCTTCTGATTCTAGGATTGACATCTGGTAAACTCTGATCATCGAGAACTCAGCCACAATAAACCAAAACGGTACATAAGGACGTACGTTTCTCCTAACCAAATCGGTCGCGACTGTGCTTCATCGGGACCTTTGGTAATCAGCTCTCCTGTTTCAGTCCACTCCTGTGGAAACATATCGAGGACAGAAAGACCCTCGTCGTGTCCAACGAGTAGCATTCGGTCAGCCACCAAAGGTAGCACGCATCGTATTTGAGATGTTGCATGAGGTAGAAACCGAGAGCCAAAATGACTAATTCTAAGATGTGTAGGCTCGATGGGTTGGCTAACAAATGGAAGGGGTGCAGTGATCGTCGGTACGTCGTCTGGCGTTTGTGGAGGAGAATCGTTTATAGATAAGCTACCTGTCACTATATGCAAAGGTGCACCGGAGTGACGCGATGGTGGGGGAGGTAGGGATTTATTATTGACCGAGGGTCCTTGTTCGACATGAGCCTGGACTTGGTCCTGTTGAGAACAGACAGAATCAAGGCAACGTTATAGACCCAAGGATGTGAGAAGACTGTAGAAGGCTCTGCTGACCTGGTCCGGCCTTGGAAGGTCCCAACCGCGTTCTCGTCGGCGTTCACGTTCCTCGGGTGTGATATCTGCATATCGCTCTGCAGCTCTGTTCAACAGTGAAAATCAGAACAATTTAGAGCGACAGCAAGGCAAGCTGATAGACCTCTTCTCAATCCAGCCTCTCCATCGCCCAAATCTGCAGGAAAATGCTGCTAATCAGAAGCGCCCATTGGAATCCGTTCTTTAAATAAGCACCTCGAGTTGGGTCCGTTGTGGTTAGCGAGATCGTCGTAGGTTGGGAGTTCATTGCCGCCCGGAAGACCTTGCGGGTCTTGTTCTATATGAGGATACTGCTCAGCAGACATCTCGGGAAGTGGGTAGCGAAAGAGAGGATGATGGTAGGAAGTGGCTTTTGTAAACCAGCCCTCCAATGATGGCAGTACAGTTTCTATGAGATCACGTGCATCCAAATCGACCTTGTCTATTTTTGGACAGTAGCGGCGCAGATCTTGTCATTTCTGCACCAAGGCACCTTTTTAACTGCCTCATCTTGACATTCAGCTTCCCAGATCTTGCAGATCATGGTGCATTCTTGTCCTATTGACTCAAGAACAAAAACGCCTCTACGTCTTCCGCGGCTGAAGGCCAGCTGGGAGCATTGCAACTTGCAACTTGCCGGATGCCACAGGCTACTACAGTACCCCTGGGCTCAACCAAAGCTTGTTGGCCGGATTCTCATGAAATACCAGCAAAGATACCCTGAAATTTGTTGCGTGTCTCAAAGTTTTTGGCCCATTGGAGTCCTCACCGCTGTCAATAACATCCACCGAAGTGTCATCGGGAATCTGGTAAGTCTGCATGGAACAATGCCCTTGAACAAATCTGGACCAGGCTATCGACGATATGACTACTGAGGGACGTGTATAAATTGCTGAACAGCCCAGAACGATTCTCAGACGTATGTACTGAGCTCAGTCAAAGTCAATGGACTTGCGCCCCACTTTGCCATGCCTGATCTCGGACACAGCATGATCATCATATTTTATTCAATTGGGCAATCCAAGGCTGTTAATTTACGGCGATCCATATCATTTTCTAGGCTATGCTGGCACGGCCAGTGTTTCGTGATCAACTCGATACTACGCAATTTTGGCTCATACACTCCTATCATCGGATTCAGAGCAAGCCAGAGCAAAAGAAAATATATATCCAGAAGCAAAACAGAATGTATATAAACAGAGCATAAACTCGATAGCTACAAGATACATAACCTACCACTAGATATGTAGATTTTGTATAATTACTCCTACAGACATGAAGCCGTAACTCATCCAGGTGTCTCGTTAAGACGATCACGTAGCGTTGTCTTTGTGCAAAGGTGTATTATTTCTTGGCAGATTTGCGTTGTCGTGCACTCGTGCGTTTGGCGGGAGGAGCAGATGCCTCGCGTTCGCTATCAGTGGCAGGGGCTGGCGTGGCCGCTTTGGATTTCCCCTTAGATGAGTCGCTGGCAGCAGAGGCGGCGGAGGCAGGTGCGGCAGGTTTAGATGCTTGCTGTGCTGTAGCTGCAGGTGTCGCAGGGGGTGCAGAGCCTCTGTGCATCAATCCGATGAGGCTGGAGGCAAGAGTTCCTGATAGCAGGAGAAGGAGCCACTTCGGCACCATGATGAACCAATCATAGAAGAATGTGAACCATTTAGCCTGGAAATCCATGATCCATTCCCTAAAATGAAAACGACACTCAGTCAGACGGACAGATAAGAGGAAAGTGAGCGTTTATTACCTGCTTCCGCCTGGAGAGTACGATGAAGACCAAGGTGAAGTTGCTTTCCAGCCCTCTACCTTCAAAAATTCGCGGATAGCATCTGCATTTATACGAATATTATGGGGTCGGTAAAAGCGAAGATTTTGACCGCGGTCCGTTGCGATAACAAGATACGGGGCTCTGTAGAACTTACATCAACATAAGAAACACATAAGTAAGAAGGGAAAAATCGTACTGCCAGACAGCCCATTTGGTAGTGACATAAGTAACGTTGAGATAATCAATACGGCCCCATTTAACGTTGGGAAGGTCACCCGCCAGTTGCGATTCGTTGAAGGCCGCGTCGAAAACGTTATCGAGGAATTTAGAGACGCCTTCCTGCTTTGAGGCAGTCACCGAACTAGAGCGCTCGTTAGGTCGTCAGCTTCAGAAATATTTGTGTAGCCTACGCACATGACGAATACCCAGACCCTCTCCTTCTCTTCTTCTGGAGTCATTGGCTCGTTTACGACGAGATCATTATAATTGTCGTCGGTGATGAGTTGAATACGGTCATCCCAAAGTTTCTGGTCGAGGACGCTGTGCACTCTCTCGGTGATATTGACGCCAAAGGTATTGAAGAGGGCGGCGACTGGCTCTGAGGTAAGGATATTGTTAATATCAAACAGACTCGAAAAGCTGAACGGTTTAGCGGCGCGTGGGGGCGGGGGCGCTGTGCCCGTTGGCACAGCTGCTGTAGAGGCAAACGTGGCAGTAGGAGCGTCCGCGTGCACCTTCTGGCCCGGGGTCCAACCTGCAGAAAAGTAGTCGGCGCTCGCAGAGCCTGCAAGAGCGATAAGAGCGAGCGCGGATGAAGACAGCAGCTTCATGAATATAGGAGGTGGGCGATAAACAGCAGCGAGCGAGCAGACCGCCTACTTATATGGAGGCGATAGGGAAAATGAAGTCGTGTGTGGTGTGTGTGCCTCAACACGCGTCTCCCTTTTGTTGTGTGAAATGACCTTGCCGCGTACAGAGCGTTTGACGTCGCTGCACCGCCACCGCTGCGTTTCTATCGAAGCTTGGCGTGACTGGGCAGCAATCTCTTCTACATATCACTCAGCCTCCAAAGCCGCCAGTGCATTCCTTCGCTCGCACTAGCTTGCAAGCGCTCAGTAGGCCCTAATGGCTCGGTCGTCATTTGCTCGGGCGCTCTGGGTAGCCATACTCTTCGGCTTTCATGCATCAGCCGCACCACTGGAGAGTGAGCTGCTGTTCTCCTGTGTGCTCGTCCTCCTTGCTAATTGTATTCATGTCCAGAGCCATCTGCTGCTTCGTTCTATATACCTTCGATACCCTATGTTCACCAAAATCCGGACCATCCATTAACGATGTTTGGAGGCCACCTTTCTGCCGACCCAGGTATTTCCCGGGCGTCTAGTACGGACATAACTCCGCATCTGTATTTTTTTATGGTGAAGAACAGACGGACAGCAGACAGGGAGCGGGTTGTGTTTTGGTTCAATGTGAATTGCTCCACTGTACCTCGCCGAATATATGCTGATCTTTGTCTGTACAGGGAGGCCCAGGTTGCTCATCGTTCGACGGTGCTATGATGGAAGTTGGACCTTGGCGGTGGGATGGGAAATCAGAACACGATTTCTATGTGAAGGAGGGTGGCTGGGAGGAGTATACCACTATGGTATTCGGTACGTCCTTTAACATCTTAATTCTTCTTACTCTTCTTACTTTACTGCAGTGGATCAGCCAGCGGGTACTGGATTCTCATACACAAGTACCGACAAATATGTCCACACCATGGATGTTGTCAGTATAAGTCCACTCTTAAATCGGCAGTCTCCTCATTGCGTCTTTGATAGGCTCAAGCACAATTAATTGAGTTCTTGAAGAACTTCTACGAGGTTTTCCCAGAGTACAAAAACGTCGATGTGCGTACGCCGTTATATATCACCTCGTCCTCATCTTATTCGATAATTTAGACTTACCTAGCTGGAGAGAGCTTTGCTGGTCAATGGATACCATATTATGGTGAGTTCATTTACTGTGGCGTTCAAATTTATGCTAACCGGGTAATTCCAGCTGATGCTATATTAAATTCTACCCTCAATATTCCCCTTCGAGGAGCGGCCATCGGAAACGGTTGGATAGACTCGAAAGTTCAATACCCTGCTTACCTAGATTATGTTACAAAAACTGGTCTTTTCGAGGAAAATTCAGCGGTTAGTCCATTTTTCTTTATCTGCTAGGTTTGAATTGGCCGATATATATTCTGTTTAGAACTGGAAAGAAGTCAAAAAAGTCACAGACGAATGCGTTTCTGAAATAGAGAAGACTGCAGGAAACCCGATGGTTATCAACAAATGCCAGCAAGTGCTTCATACCATCATGCAAATCAAAACGCATATGTCAGCCCTATTTTTTCAATTGCACTAACCATTGCTGAATAAACTATTGTGTAGGGTAAATACGGAGAAAATGTGCATCAATATCTACGATATCCGCCTCGAAGATACCTCACCTGCTTGTGGAATGAACTGGCCACCCGAAATGCCCCAGATCACGAACTTCCTCGGTGTAAGAATTTATCATTTTCATTCAACACCAAGGGGTTTGACAAATTTGGATATACCCAGCGGACAGAAGTTGTGAACGCTCTCCACGCTTCGGCTCATCCAGGAGGATGGGTTGAGTGCCGTCCTGACGTCCACACCGCTTTCCAAGAGCAGAAACTCGAATCGGCGGTCACTGTCATGCCCCGCGTTCTTTCCAAGATCCCTATGTTGATCTTTGCAGGAGATCAGGATCTTATCTGCAATTATATTGGCCTGGAGAACATGATCAAGGCTCTGAACTGGAATGGAGAGACTGGGCTAGGAGTACGATCACCCTTTTGTTTTTGCGTCTTGATTTTGTGACTGATTTTTGTGTTAGACTGTGCAAACACAATCTTGGACTGTCAACGCAGTACCTGCTGGTACTTGGGTTACGTCGAGGAATATGACTTACGTCAAGGTAGGTCAATCCTTGATTTTGAACACAAGGGATGCTAATTTTCGTTCCTCTTAGATTTTCAATGCATCACATATGGCTCCATTCGACGTTCCCCATGTAGCGCACGACATGATGCTACGGTTTATGGGAGTCAATTTCACAGCCATCGTCGATGGCTCCGCCAAAATTCCCAGCACAATTGGCACTATCACCAAGCCCATATTCGTGGAAGAGCACAATGCGACCCCTACTAATGTTCCTCCAGCTAAAACACCTGAACAGGACAAGGCTATGTGGGAAGGTCAGTCGTTCACCTTTTTCCTTGACCATATGAAGTCGTCTAACCATGTTGATTCTGAAGCCTATTACAATGCTGGATCTGCTGCTCTCGTCCTCGTCCTGGTCTTCCTAATCATTGGCACCTTTGTCTGGTGTCGAGTGCGACGGAGCCGGGTACAGCTTCCCACGAACCAGTCTGTCGAAGAGAGTATACCCCTCACGTCATCGATGAGGGAGAACGGGGCAGACGAGGAGGATTCAAGGAGCCGGAAGGGCAAGCAACGCTCCATGGTGGAAAGCGAGCCTACGATCTTCGAGGTGGGCGATAGCGACGAGGAGGATTATAAGCATAGCTCGACGAACAAATAAATAGATTGACCGTTAGTCGTTGATTGAAGTACTTATCGGGCGTATGTAGATGTAATTCATATTGGCTTTTTCAGCTTGGATGAATGGAAAACTTCGTGATAATTATGGGGGCAGAAGCTTGCAATGGGTATCCCGAAAAAAAGTTACTCTCACAAAAAGACATTATATCGTCGCAAATAAATATATTGCAATGACCATCTAAAGAAAAGTACTCAACAGTATGTGTATGTTCCCGTCATGGTTTGACCACACCGTCAAGGCCACATAGTAGCATATCCTCCGAAAAGGATGGGGTACGGCAGGTACAGGAATATGACGATGCACACACTGCTAGGCGTCAAGCCTCCTGCAATCCAAATCAACGCCGAAGCGGATTCGGACGCAAAAAGACGAGCCTGCGCAACGCTGCTCCTTCTTGTGAGCACCCCGAGAGGTGCCTCGCTCCGTCAACCAGAAAGATATAACGCCATGCAGATGAGTTAACGTCTGTCGCTCGCGCTAGCGCTTCGTAGGTTGATACGGACACTTGAAGAAACAGAAGTTTTTCTGCGCGGCCAATTTATAGGCGTGGAGCGGAGTGGGAATGGAACGACACACGGTCACGCGCGCCGAATGTCTCGTGATTCTTGGCGTTGGTGGGATTTCCAAATGCAGACAAGGGCAGTCGCTTGCGCTATGTCCTCTCTTTGGCAATTCTTATTCTGCGTATCCATCGCTAGCCATGGTATCCTTGCGCTGCTCAAAGCAGCCGTATATCTCTCTTTCCTATTGTTTACACACCTTGTTTTGCGTGCTCATAAATCGCAGTACAATAACGCACCCACTCGCACTTGGCTCGGACCCTCCATTTTTTTGTGTTCGGTGCACATATCTCTCAACTCCCTTCGCGTGTCCGCTGTCACCATCCCACTAACCCCCACCCAGCCTTACTATCAACGTTGACGTGGCTTTACGACATGGAGGAATTCAGCCTTTTCCGTGCCGGCAGCCATATAATCCGGACTCCTCCTCTTTTCGCGATGTCTGCGCGCTATCTCGACTCACCATACGTCAAAGACCCAGCGTATTGTCCTCCTGCAAGTCGGCGATTACGCAGGCGATTATCTGCCTCTAGCGATGACTCCGACTGTTCAGACATATCTTGGGGCTCAGACATAGCTGCTGTCGGGTGCGACTGCATTTCACACAACGATGAAGAACTAGAAGTCGCCAATTGGCTCCTTTTTTCCGACGAACAGGATTT
This sequence comes from Pholiota adiposa, assembly GCA_009935795.1. NCBI lineage: Eukaryota > Fungi > Basidiomycota > Agaricomycetes > Agaricales > Strophariaceae > Pholiota > Pholiota adiposa. The sequence goes on from QEYC01000103.1 coordinate 990,370, forward strand.
CGCTATTCGACCACAACCCCCTTCTACAACCCCAAGATCTGAACCTCCGTTCAGCATTATTCAGAGCACACCAGCCCATTTCTTTCTCCAAATCCTATTTGCCATTCTAATATGGTTGGATCTCATCCCTAACCATCTTCTTCGACACTTTCCGCCTCAGCCCCCACCAGCCACTTCCGTATTTCCCCGAAAGAAAAATATACCAAATTACGGCGTCATAATGAATGACGGACGTCACGTAAAGATGGGGATATCGGAGCAGTATTATACACAAGACGACATCGAGTACCTTGTGCCTCCTACGCCTGGCACGGACGAAGAGGTCCTTCGCATCAGCGTTACAAACGACTATACCTACGATAAAGTAGAAAGTCACGCCTTGGCTCCGCCGGATGCGCTGCGCATCTATCGAGTACCGTTAGACAAAATGATCTCCTTTGGACAGAATGTGATGCGCTTTGGAATGGAAGGAATCGTTATCCGGAAGCCTTACGACAGTTTTGACACAGTCAAGGTTGTTCGTCAAGGGCATATCAGTTGGGACCTAGGAGACAAGGATGAACGTTGGATATTAATTGGCCGAAACACTACGGCCATTGGGAAAGTCCTCGACCGCATAGAATGGAGGTCGCCACCATTTTCGACACGAATCAAGCGCTTCTTCTTGAAGATCGCGTACAAGCTTGTAGCCCCTTGGATGCCAACGTGGATTCTGTATTAATAAAGTCCTCCATCTTATTTTTTTCTCACTATAGTACGCATTGATTGTATCGCATTTTCTGTTGTCGTGATTCTACTTATATCATATGTATTTTATTTCTACTTTCGTCGCATATCTACGTCCTGTAAGTTTCCATTCTGGATTCTAATACATGCATACCCCGGATACAAGAGAATCGATAGCAAAAGTTCCAACTGATTCTGAAGTCAGGCTAAAAATAAGGGCTTGTGCCGCACGTGTTTGATTTAGCTGTGCAAAAGCCTTTCGCCGTCACAAATTTTTGGACGCCCGTCTTTAGTGCTCAGTGCTCACAAAACAAAATGGCAAACATCACAGACTCAGTTTCGATATTTGCCGAAGGCACATTCGAAGAGCAGGTAAGTCATAGACGAGCACTTATACCGAAATGCACATTAACAGATTCGATTTAGATCTTCGAACTACTTTCTTACATTGGCCGAAATAGATCAGAGGACGAGCGCGCCAGCTTCGTCGGCCCATTTCAAAATGCCCTCAAGTCCGGAGAGGGAAAGAAGCCACTAGATGAGGACGAGCCTAGGAGGAAGTTGATTGTGTCGAAACTGCTGCAGGAAGTGCGTGGGTTGGGAGACGGAACGGATAAAGGTGAGTAATATAACACCTTGTACGATTAATCGTGATATTGAACCCCGCAGAAATCGAGGGTTTCTACAATCTGCTTTTCGCCCATACCTTCTCATTATACCCCCCAACATCCCCAGAGGCCAAGCAATACATCACTAACCTCTTGAAGATTATTTCCTCGTCTACATCAGAGCGCCTGTCTGTCAAATATCGCATGTAGGTTCACAGCCCTCAAATTTTTTTTGAGATCTGTCGTTGAACATGTTTACAGTGTCTCCAATCTCTTTAACACCATCCCGCGCAATTCCCCGCTTCGTCTTGCAGTATACCAGACGCTTATCCAGATCGCAACTTCCAAGGACGAACTTGACGTGCTGGAGCTAACAAAATCCGATGTAGAGAGGTGGTTGTCAGAATGGGAGGTCTCTTCTGAGGAAAAGAGCGCGTTCTTGAAGTCAATTGTGGATGCATATGTCAAGGCAGAACAACCGTGCGTTTTCCCAAATACATGATTTTGCCGACAATAGATTTCATTGCTAATACCTTCCCCCAGAGTAATCGCCTATGAATATTCGCTCCTATACCTCCAGAGCCTGCCGGCCTCGTCTGAGGAAGCTAAGGTGGTCGCCGTCGAAGTTGTTGCCAACGCTCTGCGTCTGCCTTCGGTGTTCGATTTCGACGCCTTGTTCAAAATCGAGTCTGTCATTGCCATCAGAGATCACGAACTGTTCTCCCTGCTCCAAATTTTCCTCAGCGGTGGTCTCCCAGAATTCAAGGCTTGGGAATCGAGTCATCCTCAAACCCTCGAGAAGCACCGTAAGCTGTTGTGACTGTATACTGGCTGTCAAGTAACTTATATTTCTTCAACCAGAAATCTCAGCATCCGAACTAGAGCGCAAAATCCGACTCCTTACTCTCGCATCTCTAGCCTTCAAGCACATTGGACAGAATCTGTCATATTCAAAAATCGCTGAAGCTCTCCAAGTCGATCAATCTGAAGTCGAGAAATGGGTTATCGATGGTACGAAGCTTATTTTTGTTCTCTGAATGCAAATGTCAATTTTATTTTTCTTTGCAGTCATCCGCGCTGGCCTCGTATGGGGAAAGCTTTCGCAGACTACACAAAGCCTCCACATATCTCGCGCCACGTCTCGTTCATTCGAGAAGGAGCAGTGGCAGGCTTTGGAAAGGAGACTATTGGCGTGGAAAACGGGCCTGGCAGGGATTCTTGAAGTTGTTGCCAACGCAAAAAGGCAAGGTGGTGTTGTTGCTTGATTTTTTTTGCATATCATCAGTGTAACAATGGGGCATATTTTGTCTAATCGTTACGTCTCAAAAAATGACCTAAGGCAGGTGTCCTATGATATACAAATGCAATGCGTGGTCTACGGGACTATGTTGTAGGTCAAAATTTACCACTCGCCATCAAAGCCAATGAAGCCTGGAAGAAAGGATTAGCGCATAATTTTCGGCTAGTGGAAAAGAGATGACAAACCTGAAAGCAAAAAGACAGGGAAAAACCTCTTCTTCTCGAGCGCAGAACACCAATTCCACGCACTGGTCAGACGGCCATCTATACAGCTTCCAGCATCGAAGAAATTGTCTGCTCCAGAACCATCGAATCCATGCCTGAAGAAATCGCCCAAAATTTCTCGCATACAATTGTCGACTGAGCCGAATTCGTCATCGATGTATGATCGGATGGCAGGTTTTTGAGCCAGTATTGGAACTTGAGAGAGCGTGTTACAGATCGGCAACAGAATGCGGTATATCTGGGTATATTTGTCGATGAACAGTAAGGCATTGGGTACGTTGTGGTCGCCCATGTGGATGACACTGGATCCGATCCAGGTACCGACGCTCTTTTGTGCTTTATGCAGGATATTGTGCATCATCCGCGAGGTCTTCGGTGCTGCTTGAACACGGTTCAAACCCTGGCCAGTATCACGTAGGCGATAAGGAACATTTTCGGATAGTAGGTCCTGTTCTGCTAATGACCACAGATGGAACATATCTGCACCCAGATGATCTACGATCAGCATCGTCTTAATAAAAAAGTAGGATTCATACCATGCAAAATTTCTCGCCAGAGAGTTAGACTCTGGAGAACATACGCATACTGCTTTTGGTGGTCATGAGATAGACGAGCACCACCTTTTCCGCTGCGAATAGCAAGGCTCGAGTGAGCATCTTTCGCAGAGGTAGGGTGGAAGTATTCCTTGAGAAATTGGATCATCCTCTCACAGGGATCACGATTGGCACGAAGGAAAGCGTGATTGTCGCCGATGGAATACAAACATTGGCGGACATTTTCTTGGGAGAGCCCATTCTTTGAATAGCGGGACGAAAGAATTTCGATGGCGCGCTCCTTGCTTTTGATGTCTTTCTGCACATCCCGACGAGGTCTCCCTTCAGAATAAATTTCTTTGGTGGCCACAGTGACGAGATCATCCCGAAGAAGGTCGATTGCCCCGTGCTCCTCTAGAAGGGTGTATACAGTCTTGATGGGCATGACGCAGGAGAAATTCAGGAGATCTTTGACTTCTGGCATTTGACTGTCCTATTATGACTGATATCAGAACGCGTTTTTGGTGGTGCAAAGACTTGAATATACCTGAAGCAGATAGATCAATTTGCCATAGGTAGTGCGCATCTTATCAGGATTCATAATTTTGTGCCTTCGCCCTAGCTCAAAAACGATTTGGTAGAACTCCGCATTCGCCTGGAAGTCGCGATCTGTGAACAATTCCTGTCCTCGTTTGTAATCTGCTGAGAGCAGCAAACCAGACATAATAGCGCAGAGCTCCCGAATTTGATGCACGATCCTCTTCGTTTTCGAAAGGCCGAATCCAATGGTGTCGATCTTGTCTGTGTATTCGGAGACGGTGAGGGCTGCCTCCAACAGGCGAAGAAATTTGCGTTCGGAAAGCGTCAAACGCAATGGGATGTATTTTGCGCGGTCGACGAACCATTCGCCAACTTTGCCACCCACTACGGGCTGACCGCTGCTGGTAATCTCTACCAGTGCGCCAGGCACAACCCGTTCCCAATCATCATCGTCAGACTCTTCTGCGCCTTCAGCATCATCCACATTCATCTATCACGTCCGTTGAGAATTCTGGAATTCCTATACCATGATGAAGCTAAGTCACGCACCGCTTCATCACCATCCAGCGTTTCGGAGGACTTCACGCCGTTGGCTTTTGGCTTCTTCTCCTTGTTTGACAAAGGCTTGAATGAATGCTGCTTGCGGGATCCCTTCCGATGTTGAGCCGCAAAGCAGACCTCACAGTAAGCATCTGTGCACGTTTCACAAAGCACTTCTGCAGGTTGATCTAAGGTTGGAAATATATTCAGCCTTGTGATAGAGTTATCCGTGAGCTTATTCGTGCGCACCTTCGCACTCTACGCAATACCCATCTGCAATAGGGATTTCTGCCGTGTCTTCTTCATCCCAGCCAACAGCAGCTTTCTCGGCGATTGCGGTGGCGGGGTGCTCTACGGCGTCATGGTTCTCACCGAGAATGTTCTCCAGTGAAAACGCACCGTTGGGAACCTGAACGGGTGCCCCGTTCGTGGCAGAAGGCTCTAATCCGGGTGGGAGAGACGTTTCTGACATCCACGAAGTAGTCGTCGTTGGCGATGATAGAGTACAGGGTAAGTAATAAAATTATTGGATCAACGGGATTGACATGACCCACGTGTACAACACATTGCACCAACGATGCCGTTGGATATCTTTCAAATTCTTGCATTTCCCAACGACTTCCAGGGGTTTCGGTCGACGGAAGGCTCATTGAAGCTTAAGCGCTTAAACGCTGAAGAGTCAGCTTGGCTTGACATCTTTAAAGTTGGAATATATTCGGAGCTTTTCTTGGCTTAATTTACCAAATGCAGACAGGCAGACCCACCAGACGACCAGACTCTTGGTTATCGGATATTATTTTGGTATCGATTTGGTATCGATATGAAATCCATTGCGCGACATTGTTGGACAATGTACTAAATAAATAATTGTACAAGTTGTATGCAGTTGGGATGGGAGGTAGTAGAAAATAATTAAGTGAGTGAAGTCATAACATATGACCGAATAACAACAGATAGGACCCATGAAGATAGCAATAGGAAGAATGTTGATAGCGACAAGTTGAAGCCAAGAAATGGAATTCCATGAAAGCTGAAGTCTAGAGAAATTAAGAGATGGTGGGTATTGTAGGGTCATCATTCCATTGACCTGCCGTTGACAGACTTTTCTGTTTGTGGTGAGCATCCCTCTCCCAGTCATTCGAATCATCCCAAGATTCAGTCCATTCGATGGGATCCTCTATTAGAGGAACAGTAGGCTGCTTTGGGCTGGGAGCATGTATGATTCTTGGGGATGGTAATGAAGGCGGGACTGGGGAGGACGCTTCTCGACGCTTCAGTTTCTTCTGCAAGTTTTTGGCTTCCCTGGGCCCTTTGGAGGAATGAGATGGAACATCGGAAGAGAAACTGCTGGACAGACTTGGTGGATAGCTGTGGCCGTCCACAACTTGTCTGGAAGAGCTAGCAGATGATTTATATTCTCCAGAAGGGGTTTCTGGGCCGAATGAACTATCGTCCAGTTCTCTGGAATCGAGGGACGAGACTGACGAGCGAGCATGTCGTGGAGCTAAAGTACGCGCATGAGCGGGCTCATTGTCATCTGCGTCCTCTGAAGGTGCTCTAAATAGAGGCTCGTGATCTTGATATTCTCCGCGCTCAATGTCCAGGAAAGGCGCGCCACCCGAGGCTTTGACAATAGAGTCGATGATCCAAAATTGGAGAACATTCATGAGGATAGGAAATATGCCCATGACGCTAGTTAAAACGGTAAGCGATAAGCAAATAGAAAAATCAAAAATAAAAATACACACATTATGACTTGCAGGGCATCGCCTTCTTGTGTATACGTCCAACTCAAAAGCCACTCGCCTGCCACATATATGGCGGGGATGAGTGTGAGAATTGCGACAACGACAGCCTTCATGGTCATGAGAGACAATATGTACAAAGATGCCTGACGTGCCCAATAGCTGAACGAGGGAGGATCGCCATAAACTCCAGAATCAAAGCCTTTCATTTGCAGCTTTTCCGAGAAAAGATAGGTCAGAGATGAGAGGGTGCCGTAGATTAGGAGGATTCCTAGATTTATGTCGGTCATTAAAAAGATATTTAAATAATGGGAAACTCACCGAATGTGGTGTCAATTAGGATATTGAGAAAATAAGATACACATGCATTTCCATCAGTGTGATGTGAGACTAGCCCAGAGACGAGCAAATTTGTTCCGTGCAGAAACAGTTGACCTGCCACCTGCTTTGACACGTCGAATGCCCTATCGAATGGAAGAAGAGTAAGACACTATCAATCCACCTCCCGACCCCAAAGCCGAATTGCGTACCAGATCTTCCATGGGCGCTTAGGCGTCTCCCGATGCCTCTTATAGACTAAAGATAATATCACAAGAAGACCCATAAGGCCTTGCACAATCTAAAAAAGCAAGCATTAGTTGGAAATTCTGATGCATGTGAGAGCAACAAGGCGGAGCCGGGCAGACATACGAGTGCGGTGGGGCCCAAAAGTTGACATGAAGGAGGGTCGATATCTGGATAATCAGGAGATGGTGGTGGTGAGGCTCTGCGCAGGAGCATTGGGGGAGAGGTGAATTAGTGTCAGCAACAACTGGGAAGGAGAGTACTCGAGGTCATGGAGGCTGGACAGATTAGTACCCGTATGATTATGTCATCGAGTCCGTTATGGCAGGACGGCGGGACAACCCAGGCGGCCGCAAGCGCCGGCCGTGCGCGGTGCTGCTAATGGCCTTGCCATCATCGTTGTGACTTAATACGCAGCCTTGTACACGACACCGACACGACCTTATACCTGACCATTTTCCCCTTGACTTCCACCAGCACACATGAGCTTCTTTAGATCGTCTGGAAATAACAACACTCCGCCTCCTAATCCCAACCCCTCTTACAGTCGACTACCCCCAGATGGGTCCGATTATAATACGTCTCCAGGGATGAGATCAGCAAGGAGGCCGCTGCCTCCCTCGTCGCAGTACGCATCTCCTCCAAACGGATACAACGACCCCTCAAACAGTCTCTTCGAAAAGCCGATCAGGAAACCACCACCAGCGCGGTCTGGGGGAAGGTAAGTCCCATAACCAGAACCATAACACAATATTTACTCATATCTATGTTAGTTTCGTGGTCGTAAGCTCTCCGACCGATGCTTTAGCGTTGACAAACTGTCTCATCGTCCACCCATCCGATTTCAACCAAGGGGCGCATGTGCTAGTCAATCAGTCGTACCCGTTGACCGTCCGGTACGTCCAATATAATCAAAAAATCATAGTTCCAACTGACTTGGCGCTAGACACGATAACACTGGAAAGCTTCCACCAGGGAGTATTGGCGCATCTGCAGCACAACGACAATGGATCGGACTATCCCTTACTGGCGATCAGGCAATTGTAGAACTCATGCCTCCCCCGCCCCATCCTTTAGCGCCCTCGTATCTTCAAGCTATTGACCTCGAAGTCAGCTTCATGCGCAAAGGTTACGAAATCGCCGAGGTTTTCTCAGCAGACGACATGTCCAAGAACTTCTTGAAGGCATTCGGAGGAATTCTTATGACTACTGACGAAGTCATTATCTATGAATTCCATGGGCAAAACCTGAAGGCGATCGTAAAGGGTGTGTCTGTTCTGGAGCTGGCAGATGAACAACAGAGAGGCATTCCTGCCTCAAGGAATGCCCGTCCAATGAATACCGGTATCCTGTTCGAGAAGACGGATGTTACCTTCATGAAAGCACCAGACAGTCACATCAAGATCAAGTCTAGTGCCAAAAAGTGAGCAACAGTTGTTCTCCTGGTGTCGATCTATATTAATGTGACTTAGGGCGCCACCGAATGCAATTCTGGCACCAAATTTCAAATTTGAGGATATGGGTATTGGCGGTTTGGACACTGAGTTCAGCGAAATTTTCCGACGTGCTTTCGCTTCGCGTGTATTCCCTCCGGGCCTCGTTGAAAAGCTCGGGATCCAGCATGTCAAAGGTAATGCTATCAATACATCTACCTTTCAATTTCTCTACAACTACTCTCTTCAGGTATCATCCTTCACGGTCCTCCGGGGACTGGAAAGACCCTCATTGCGAGACAAATTGGAAAAATGCTGAATGCTCGCGAACCAAAGATTGTGAACGGACCCGAAATTCTGAGCAAGTACGTTGGTGCTTCTGAAGAAAACATTCGAAAACTCTTTGCGGAGGCCGAGAGAGAGTACAAAGAAAAGGGAGACGAGAGTGGCCTGCACATCATCATCTTTGATGAATTGGATGCTATTTTCAAGCAGCGTGGTTCTACGAACAATGGTACAGGCGTTGGAGATACCGTTGTGAATCAGCTTCTGTCGAAGGTGAGTTGTCCTCGTCGTTGTGGCGGACGTTGCTTACAATAGAAACAGATGGACGGTGTCGACCAACTCAATAACATCCTCATCATCGGTATGACCAACAGATTGGACATGATCGATGAGGCACTCCTGCGTCCCGGTCGTCTTGAGGTACACATGGAGATTTCCCTACCAGATGAACACGGTCGTTACCAAATTCTCAATATCCACACGGCCAAAATGCGAACAAACGGAGTCATGGACGACGATGTTGATCTAAACGAGCTCGCCCAACTCACGAAGAACTTTTCCGGAGCTGAGATTGGGGGTTTGATCAAGAGCGCTACAAGTTTTGCGTTCAATCGACACGTCAAGGTCGGGACGATGGCTGGCATTTCAGATGATGTCGAGAATCTGCGGGTAAACAGGGAGGATTTCATGAGGGCGCTGGATGAAGTGCATCCTGCTTTCGGTGTATCGGAAGAGGAACTACAACAAGTCATCCAGAATGGCATTATTCACTATGACACCATCGTAGATGTGAGTATCTCACTTTTATCTTATCTTTCCAGGGCTAACACAATTTTAGGAGCTTCTGAAAACAGGACAACTGTTTGTAGACCAAGTCCGGACATCCACTCGAACACCTCTCGTCAGTATCCTACTACACGGGCCTCCTGGATCGGGCAAAACGGCGCTGGGAGCTTCGATCGCGCAAGCCTCGGAATTCCCCTTTATCAAGCTTATCTCGCCCGACAATATGGTTGGATATTCAGAGAGCCAAAAAGTGACTGCTATCACGAAGGTGTTCACTGATAGCTACAAGAGTCCGCTGAGTGTAGTCGTGGTCGACAATATCGAGCGTTTAATTGGTGCGCTTCCTCACTGTTCAAATATTTATGAGCATAAGACTAACATAATTTTTAGATTGGACACCCATGGGTGCTAGATTTTCCAATGCCATTCTGCAAACGCTACTAGTATTGTTTGGCCGTCGACCTCCCAAGGTGCGCTAATTTTCCATAATTTATGTTTTGTTTGGCTGACACCGAAATAGGGCCGCCGTCTGTTGATCATTGCGACCTCATCCTTGCGCCCGATCCTCACAGATCTTGGACTCTCAGAAACCTTCGATTCCGAACTTCGTGTTCCTCCCATCTCATCTCTGCGCTCAATGGAGCACGTTCTGCTCGAACTGGAGTTATTCTCCAGCGAAAAACAACGTGCGGAGGCTATCAGGATGCTCGACAATGCTGGATTTGGTGGCGACGACGATTTGAGTCCCAAACTCCAGATCGGCATCAAGAAACTGCTCAGTATCGTTGAAATGGCGCGACAAGAACCTAATAATGTCGGCCAACGTCTGACTAGTGCTCTCATGGATTTGAGAGGTCTTTAGATAGTATCAACTGGCACTGGCTGTCGGTTTTTCTGTACTTTTAGCATCACGCGTTGGATCAATAATTGCTAATGGATACCACTACTTGGTAGTTAAAATATAAATTGACCGTAGAGTTTTCGAAGCTGGGAGGACTGACATATCTGGTAAGTGTCACCAAGTGACTCCGGAGTCTGGGCCCTGGATGATATAATTGCCTAAATGGGAAATTGGGAGCATGCCGAAAGTGCAACTTGCATCTCAACTCTGTATCCAACTCCCAACAGCCACTCCCCAATAACTTTTGCAAAGATTTCTCTGCCATAATGTCCGTAGTTCAAGATCACCCTAATGTACATCCCCTTCCTCGTTCTGCGTCCCTCCCAAAACCCAAAGGGATCCTCAAGAACAATCCTCAAGGCCCCCATCCCGCTAGCCAGTGAGTGCTCTTTGTGTTCAATTGATTTGAGCTCCTCTCATGCCACCCTCTTCTACTCTTCAAGCAGCTTGCAATGGGATGAAGAAAACCTTGCGCTCACCGAGATCGGCAAAGATAGCTTGATGAAAATCACGGAGCCCAAAACGCCATATGTTCGCTACAACGCCGAGACAGATACAGTCGAAGGAGGTTTGTATACCATTTGCATCCTTCTCTTCCCATTTTCTGAATCAATGGCATATAAGATATTCCCAACCTTGATCTGGGCTATCCCAGATCTCCAATAGAAGAGCATCGTCCGTTGTCGCCAGCGATCTCTGCTTCATCGACTGGCGCAAACACGTCCGGTCCTTCATCGCGTCGCACATCTATTTCAAGCAACGGCGGCGGACGACCAGGAACATCAATGTCCGTCCGCTCTGGAACCTCTAGTCGAAGCACCAGCTTTAATCTCCCTAATGATGCACGCAATGCTATCCGGGCTGATTCGCGATCGCCAGGCGAAGAAGTAGAATTCGAGGAAGAAATGGACGAAGAAAGTGAGTACTAGAAACCTCTCATGCTAATATCGAGCTCAACGAGGAAATTCATTAGCTGCTGCTAAACATGCGGCTTTCGTGCGTGCCCGTGGCAGGCATTATTCGAACGAGGCTGAGGCCATGAAGGTACTACGTTTGATTCTAATTGTTAGAGTTCTGAGCCAATTAATCTTTATCAGCGCGCAGCGCAAATGATGGAGGAAGACGATGATGACTCCGTTCCCCCTGTGCCTCGTCATGCGGATAGCACCGATGAGGAATCCGTAAACGAGAGCGGAACCGAAGCCAGTGACGCTAGGGACGTCACCGATGTGCCTGTAAAGGTCAATGGTGTTGGCCATCATAACCCCGGAGCCTGAGGTTGTTCTCTTGTTTGTCAAACATTACATGTATGATGTATTCCAAAGTTTGGCCGATTCTCCCTTTTTTGCGCCTGCAACTCGGCGCGTATATCCTCCAAGCCGTCTCATACATCATTTCAATCGGCATCTTCGTTCGCACTACCGTTTCTGCATTACCTTTCTTTTGATATAGTTTCTTCTATCCCTTTTCTTGAATCCGATCCTTCCCTGGACACTTGCACCGATTGGGCACGAGCTTGAAAGCGAACTCAAAACCTTTTTACTTTACTTTGGTTTCAACCACTTTGGAGTCATCCGATGAACAATTACAACTTTGCTTGCATTTCGTGAGGGCCGTTTCTCTAGGTGTATCAATATTTCGTGGAGCATATTCTCCTTCATCTCCTCCACAGCCTGGCCGTTGCAAATCGGCCACCCGATGCAAGTGGATATTACTTACGTCACAGATAAGATGGCCGTCGAAGGATAAGATTAGATTAGCGAAGAAAGCCACTGAAATTTTTGGACAGCCGAACTGGCGCTCAACTTTGTATACCACTCATCTACCCTCACACGGGCGACTCTCGAGTTATGGATCCCTCAGCCGCAAGAAAAGGGCTACTACTGAAGGCCGACCCAATCGCCGCCACCTTCAAGGACGAAGTGAAGGCTTCATTGGCAAAATGCCACACACGTCCGAGGCTCGTTGGGATTCTGGCGACGACCTCTGCTCCGAGCAAGCATTATGCCGAGTTCACGAGAAGACAATGCGAAGAACTTGGTGTTGAATACATCTTGAAGCTCACTGGTGCCGCAGCGTCTCCGGACCTCGGTGAAGGGGAGGGTGTAGAGGAAGCTATCATCGAAGCGAACGAGGACGCATCTATACATGGAATCATGGTACCCATTGTTTTTTTCTCATGCCATATCTATGCTGATCTCAATAATATTGTTGGATGGTTAATCAAGGTCTATTTCCCTATTTTCGGTGTTCAACAGGTTTGTTCGAAGGATCCTGTTTGATGTTAGCCTTATGCCTTCTAACCTGAAGATCGTAGGATCAATACTTGCAACAGGTGCGCCGCTGTTACAATTCAATAAATGAGATTTGGCTAATTCTGCTATCTGATCAGGTCGTCTCCCCACTCAAAGATGTTGAAGGCTTACATTTTAAATTCCATTACAACCTATACCATAAGTCCGTCGAAATGACTTCAAACCTGATCTATGACTGAAATTCATTCCGATTTAGTATTCGCTTCATCGAACCAAAATCCCTACTTGCCTCGACCAATACCCCACCCGCCCCAGCATCAACAGATGTCGTTGACAGCGATGTGCCGCCCCCCGGTACTGTCAAATCTATCATTCCCTGCACACCACTTGCCATCGTGAAATGTTTGGAATTCACTGGTGTGTATAACAATATTCTTCCTTATGGCGATAAAGCATACGGAAAGACCATCACTATTATCAACCGGTAAGATTTCTCTGTTGAAAAAATTGCCTGGTGTTGAACAAATGTTTTCTTTCTTTCTATCAGGTCGGAAGTCGTTGGACGACCGCTGGCGGCTCTACTTGCAAATGATGGCGCACGGGTTATTTCCGTCGATATAGATTCTATTCAGGTCAGAATATCACAGATGCACCATATGCTCGGTTCTCTGATTTTCCTATCATCTAGGAATATACAAAACGGCCCAAGGTCCCCGTCGGTGCTTCCCCGGAATCTATTTCTGCACAAAGATACCATCCGCGCCATGTCGTCCATCCCAGCCACCTTACTCTGCAAGAAGCTCTAGCAATCTCAGACGTTGTGATTTCTGCAGTTCCATCGCCGACCTACAAAGTAAAGACAGAGTGGTTGAAGGATGGTTGCGTGTGCGTGAACGTCGCTGCCGACAAGAACTTTGAAAAGGATGTTCGGGACAAGGTAATGCATATTATTAACTGGTTTTGTGCTGGTGGGGACTCAAGGCCTTTACCTACTACTTAGGCTTCGATTTACATTCCGGCCGTCGGAAAAGTAACAGTTTTCATGCTTATACGAAATCTGTGAGTCCGCTGAATACTTACTGTGTTGATACAACTTCTGATGTGCCCCAGGTTGCGGCTGCAACAATATCAAAATGTTTAATGATCCATTGTATAATTATTATAACTGTAATGTATATATGCCGCTATAGAGGTGCAGCGCAAATAGATAGAGTGGCAAACGAGTTGAGCCTGGTCTGCGACATTAAACAGGTCAGCACATTCGGTGAAGATACATAAAGCAAGCATCTCCGAGTTTACTCGTGTGATTCTCCTTTGAGGGTATCCTTTGCCTTAGGATGGATGAATCGCAATGTGCGCACGCCTCCCTATCGGAACTGAGCGGCGTCGAGGTCGACTGGATTAGGTTTTTCCATTGAAGGCGTAGATGCGCCGGAATTCGGGAAACTTGGTGTAAGCGGCGTAGCCAGCCCCGACGCAGAATCGGATAAGAACCTGACGCGTTGACGGTGCAGCTGCGGAACGAGAGTTTAGTCAAATCCGGTGACGGTCATTTAGAGATGCCTGCAGCCGGTACCGGGGGTAAGACGTACTTGGGGAAGTTTTGGTATCAGTACGAAGATGAGCGCTGTTATGTTGATTGCGAACAACCATGGATTATAGTTCGTGTAATGAGTCGATGCAAGAAAGCTGAGATACGATAAATGTAAGCGCATAGGAACACGTATGCCAGAAAAGTAGCGTGCTCGTACAGTCCTATGGGTACACTGAAAAGCCATTTTTTGGCTGGTGTGTATTGTGCGCCGTCGTCGATTTGCTCCCAGAGTGTAAGGTCATCATAGCCGCCTCCATGTAAGTCGTTCTCAAATGGGATGCCCGTCACCCAATGGAACATAAGGTATGAGAGCTATACCAACATCAGTGAAGATCATGACACCACAGGTATGATCTCCGAACTTACTGCTAGGTATAATAGATTCACCAACGTCCAACTAATTTGTGGCGTCATTCCTGGTAACGTGTCCACAATTATTTTGCCCAAGAGGATGAGAACGATGTGTATGAGCCATGCGCCTTTACAAAGTTAATCAGAAGCAAAGCATCAGAAGTAGTGGCGTAAAGACGCACCTTTTGCGTTGACCCAGTCTGCATTTATGTTGGAATACACACTTCGGTCGAGAACCTCGTCAACAGAACGGTCACCAACCTCCTCGACCTTCACGATACTGGCACTGGCGCTCCGAGGACGTGATCTCAAGGGCGACGGCACAGGCGCAGTCTTGGATAAATCCAAAGTCGGGAGTTTGATTGTTTTTGAGCGACTCATGAGATTGAGTAGCAGAGAGATTGGGAGAGGCCAGGTTGGAGGAGAATCAAGTGAGAGTGAGCCTCGGCGAATTCAATGTGACCAATCATCGGGTTTTGCCGAAGGTTCATAGTGGCCGTCATCCAAGTCTTTCCAAGTTCATCTCCCAGTCTCCTTCGTCATACTCCAGCAAAAGCGGCCATGGGCTTGCTGGGATGGGACGTTCTCAGACCCCAGAACTCCCTTGCTGCCGTACTCTATCCAGCCCCCGTCCGGGTCTCTTCAATACGCGTATTTCCAACAGGCGCCCGCCCATTTAGCCAGTCTCCTGACACCGTCGCGTACGCCATACTCCCTATCCTTATGTCAGATCCTTTGACTCATGAAAGCGAAGTATCACAGAACCATCGGCTTTCTTCGTTGATGTCCTCTTCAACGCGTCTGTCCAACCAACAAGCAGCCAAGATTCCCAAGAGAAACGGGCAGCCAGGAATGCACTGGCTTCCACCAAGATTGCTTATGCAGGAGAAGCCACTGAGTTTACAGTGGACATGGGACTTGAGGCGCGTATTATGTGACTATTATAATAGAAATCTAAACGTTGCTTATAACGTTGCTTATACTTTACAGTACGCCACTCGTTTAATCATATTTCGTGGTGACTTTGAAGTCATTTCTGTAGCCATTTACGGAGAAGTTGTTGCAGACCTTCCACCGGTTCAAAGCTATGACCCAAGACCTCTTCCCATTCCAAGACCCACACCACTGTCTGCTAGCGTCGATGTAGCGAATTCTAAACACCCCACCCAACTTGCGGAAGATTTACTGTCTTTACTACCTACGCCACCATCCCTGGCCCTGGTATCCCGGCTCATATTCTCCTTGAAACCAGAGGATGAAGACTGGGATGAACCCAACTTTCCATATCTTTACTCTGATCTCGATAATGACGAAGTTGCCGACCTTGAGAGTTTAGTTCACTCTGTTACTAGACCTATCAGGGATGACATCTCTCCGGAAACACTGTCTCGCTTTGCTACTAAAATGCATGACTATTTAGGCTCAGACGTAAGCTCGTCACTCGATGAGTTAGGCTACGCTAACCCAATAATTTGATGGGCAACAGCCTCTAGATGACGCTTACTTCACAGCTAAACTTCTAGTGAAAGCCTCCTCTCAGCAAACCCGCATTTCCCGGACAATATTGGTCCGTACTTCAAAAGTTGTGCTTTGGTATATAAACTGACAAAGCAGTACAGCAACATTTGGATCTTCCGCAAGTATTCAATGAACACACTCTGGAGGAAAGCACTGTTTATTTTCTTCTAGACGCCGCTGCCAACATCGAAATCGCACGATATTTCTCTGAAGATGAAGCTTTTTTCAACAGCCTCAAAGTCATGCAGGACAGTCCGAAGATAGACAAGATGGTCGCGAAAGGTCTCAAGAAGCTAACAGCGAGGATTTATGGGTGGCAAGCCTTTGAAAACGCACTCAAGAATGCAAATGCCGACTTTGAAGCGAGTTCTGCCTTTCTGAAAGACATAGCAACTGGCGAACACTCCCTTGGCTGCTGGCTTGAATGCATGCTAATTCACGATAATCTGACCTCGAAATTGGGAGAACCCTCTATTCCGACTCAACTCCAATCCCCTCCCCTCTTGTTTTCAGAACGGCATTCAGCAGTCTCACATCCTCAATTTATCGCCTTTGTGAGGGCACTTCTTGGGATTTCTGCGGTACTCGCGGCTTTATCGTGGTCAGATAGCATTGGAAACAATTCATGTCGTGAAAGATCACTCGGTCTTTTGGTACTTTGGCAAGGGGTTGATGGATATCGGGAAGTAAGTGTTACTTAAGAACTCATCTTGTCGGCAACTCACTCAAATTTATGTTTATAGATTGTGAATCACTGTCTATTGCTTCGACAATTGACCAAACGTCTAGGGTGGAACAAAACAGACGATATTCCCACCAAATCTGGACTCTTTGCAGAGCGGCTTCTGGTGGGTCTGGCGAAGGAACCACAATCAATGTTGCGAGAGCATGTAGTTGAGACTGTTTTATCCCTTGAGCCTCCTTTCTCCTTCATCGAAGCCGAAGAAGTGCTTGAAATCGGGAAACTTGCCCGAGTTGCTCGAGATGGCTTGCCATCTGCAGTTGAAGAGCTTACTTATACCAGCGTTCGCCCCTTCTCCCTGAGGCGATTACGAGTTCTACGGGTATCTATGGCAATCGTCACAGAAGAGCTTACTTATGATAACGGCGAACTATGTGTAGTCGACAGCTTCTGGGACGAAAAAACCCAAGGCATTGTTCCTACGCTTGTGTCGATTCTTGTCGATATTTCAGATGATCTAATTCACCATTTTACCTTGGAACCGATACCCCATATGAATCAACCCCTCTCCGACCTCCTCTTCCGCACCTCAGACGACCTTCTTCACCTACTCGCTCGGTTTATAACCTCTTATCCCCTCACTGGTCGCGATCTGCGGCATCTATCTACTGCCGCCGCTGATCTGTACGCATGCTCTCGTATGGCATGTGAAAGGTTTATGCCTTCATCTGATGCGTACCTAGCAGCACTGAACATCCGACAGACATGCCCTGAAGTACTGCGACCCCTCATCAATCCTTCATCCCAAACCGAATCCGGTATCTTAACTTCACAAGTTATCCTTCGAACCCTATTCAACCATGCCTCCCACTTCTCTAATCGAGACCCCGTCATTCACCTATTACAACTCTATGACCTCATTGATACTATTTTACCCCGACCTAATCCTTCAAAACAAACGGATCGACAGATCACGCCCTCGCACACTGGCCCACAATGGTGTTTCCCAAAATCTTATCAGATTTGCGGACGTTCTGGACGCTGCTTGATGCGGAGACTCGTGCTCAATTTGTCGAACGCCTCGAGGAGTTGGATAATGGTGGGACAAATATCGGAGAATGGCTATTGACTGAGGAAATGAAGACCCTTTCAACAGTACTGTCCAATCTTGCAGGAGAAGACCACTTTCAATACGCAGACATTCGTTCCGTCAATCTCTACCAAATTTCGACATCCGTTGTCTTTTTCGAGTACCTCATCACATCCCCAACAACGACTACGTGGACTTTATCCGCACTTTCTACGAATACAGAGTTGTCTAATCTCTTAGATGGTTGTCTATCCCTTCTACTTGAGGCCGCGCTTCACTCGTCGCCGCTGACACAAGTGATACGACAACTAGCAAAAAGCGCAAGCGACTTCAGTCCAGATGTCCGATTCCATATCCTTCTCTTGACATTGCGGAATGCTCAGATGGATCCCTCTGTTGTGGATGCGTTTGATTATGTCCCTGCCATCCTCAAAAGCCTTCCATCTACTTCGATATCCGTGGAACCTCTGCGAAGCGAACTAGGACGCGTCCTTTCAGCTTACTCCGAACACGCACCCAGCCTCAAGGCAGATAATTCGGAGATGCTACTATCCACATTAGAATGGCTGACTGCGCAGGCAGATTCCAAGCTGACGACACTACCGGGCATTACCGTAGAATCCTTCAAGTATCTCTGCGGCATGCTCGCCGCGTCACTGCCTTCGGAACGCCAGGAAACGCTGACGCAAGTCGAAGGCAAATTCGGCATCGATGAGGACCAGGATGTGGTGTATCGGCCGAGCGAGCTACCTGAAACTCTTACGCTGCCTCTGCAATCCATCGAGAACCTCGTGGCACCAAAGCCGGCCAGCGTACCCTCAACGCCGAAACGGGGAACGAAAACTCCGGACATCTTGGGCGTGGTTATCTCGCCTCCGACTGCCATCCTCCGCTCTCTAGCGGCCACAGGGTTGACGAAGACATATGCGAACAACGACTTCCGGCAACTCCGACAAACCACTTCCACGAGGTTGAACACGAGCAGATTGCCTAGTACACATGGTATGTGTTTCTTTGCTTTTCATAGGAGTCAGTTTCATTTAATCTGCTGTTCTTGCATTTGCGATGGTGTTTGCTCTTTATAGTTGATGTAGGTATCAACGGTCGCTTGACCTGATCTTACGCTAATTTCTACCCCTTTGTGGTGAATTAGGATTTTCAACATGCAGCATCGGCCTCTCCAACTGGCCTGATGGCTTCAGCTCAGATCGAATCGCAGATGATTCTAGGTTACAACCATATTTTACCTGGTCTGTAGCTTTTTAGTGTTTAGTTCTTTTCTTTGCTTTCTTTCTTTTTTTTTTTTTTTTGGTCTTCATTTACTACTGTACATGTATGAATAGAGAAATCCCAAATGGCAGTGGATCATGCAAGAATTCATTGGCGCCTCTTTTGCATGTCAATGAAATTGTGTTGTGTCCAGGTCCCACATGCAAGTAATTGATATGATTGTATACTGACATTATCCAAGCAAGCCAAAGTCTAGGTGAATCCTGCTTGTTCATTGCACTGATGCGATGGTCTATCTGAATCGAAATTTGATCATGGATAAGATGAAATTCTGATGAGATAAAATGCGAAATGTGTGTGATCCTTCGGTAAAGTCCAAGTAACAGATGAGGTGGGGACGACGGGCAAAATAAGCTTACAACTTGGTTGTACATAAAGTAATAACGAACAGATAACACAAGGAGGGTTATAACGCAGGCCGCGGTAGCTGCAAGTCAGGTCTCGGACGCAGTCGGCTTTGCATCGCCGGCGGTCCACTGCTCACTACCGACGGCCGCTGCGTCTTCCGCTTCGTCAGCTTGACCGTCTTCAGCGCGTCGTGCGGTGGAAAATAACGGTCCATATCTGACACGTCGAACTCAGACGGCGGCGTCGGCGACGCCGCGCCCAGCCTGGCCTCCTCGCTCGATAGTGCTCCAGCGCGCGGCGCGAAGTAGTCCGTCGGCGCATCGTTGCCTTCCTCCTCGCCGTCCGCCGCTGTCGCGCCTACATCCGCCGGCGCACTCGCGGGCGTCTTCTTTCCGCCTAGATGGTACGTGCGCTTGCGTTTCGCCTTCGGACGCTCGGCCATCCCCGCCTGGCCCTTCCCTGCAGCGCCCCCGCGCCCACCTGCGGTGCTACCTCGCGGAGGCACGCTGCGCACGGTGAAGTGCGAAAGGCCGCGCGTGTAGGGTGACAATGTGTGGTAGGACTGCGAGAGCGTGGAGAGCTGGTGCAGTGTCGGCGTGTCGGGGGAGGGGTGCAGGAGGTGAGTGTTATTGCTGCCGCTACTTGAGGCGTGCGCGTTGATAGATGCGGATGGAGAGGTGGGGCCGAAGGCGAATGTAGGGTCTAAGACGTCGGTCTGGCCGAAGGTGGTGTTTGTGGTGGTGGAGGTAATTGACATGCGTCGCGCGGACGGTGTGCGACGCATGTAGATGGCAGAGGTTGCGGTGGCAGTTTCGGAGGGCATGGAAGGTGGTAGTGATAAATCGTGATGTGCTGAGGAAGACGTAGTCGCGTATGTAGGCTCTGTGATATCCGTCGATTGCGTACCGCGCCGCGATGGCCCACTGCTCGACCCACGCGACAGTGATTCCATACTATCAGGCGTACGCTCTCTTTGATAGTTACCGCTAAACGACCCTCCTACTCCACCGTAGTCCGAAAAGTACGCTGTACTGGCTGTTGTGGGCGTCGCGGTGCTGGCTAGGCCGACCTGGGCCATTGTT
Source organism: Pholiota adiposa (assembly GCA_009935795.1). Lineage (NCBI taxonomy): Eukaryota > Fungi > Basidiomycota > Agaricomycetes > Agaricales > Strophariaceae > Pholiota > Pholiota adiposa. The sequence goes on from QEYC01000103.1 coordinate 1,010,765, forward strand.
TGTGAATACGAACGGGTGGGCAGCGCGCCCGTCGACCGCGACATTCGGTCGAGCACCATGGCAGACTGTGCGTGGTATATCCGCGGGCGAGTGATGATGCCACCACCAACGGCTGGAATGGTCTCGTACTCCACCGAGGTCTCGCCGCCATGACTGTATGCGTGCACGCTAGCCGGAGGCGAGCCACGCTGGGCGTCGCGATCCCATTCGACGAAATCAAACGATCCGCCCTCGTCAATATCGTACTCATCCTCGTCCTCGTAATCCTCCTCGCTCTCCTCCTCGAGTTGTTCCTCCGCCAATTCAGCCAGGCCCTTATTCGGCACGAACAGACTGCTGAAGCCGCGGAACACGCTTTTCGTCGGCAGGCCTTCTGGGCGCAGACCGTAAGTGGGATCGAAATTCTCGAGGTCTGGATGGGAGACAGGTATTGATGTGTTGTCGATGGTGTGCGCGTGGGCGGGCGAGAGCGGCGACGATGTATGGGGGGCGAATTTATGGGAGTGTGACCTGCTTGAACCCGCGATGGAGGCTCCGGATGTGGATGGCGGGCGCGGACGACGTGTACCAAGGGAAGATTGCGACGTTCTATGCGTGAGCCCTGGGTAGGGTGCAATGTGTCGGTTGGGGAAGGCATCGGGTGCTGACATTGTCTCAAAGTTGTCCGGTTGTTTTTGGTGTGGCATTGGTCGTGTGGGCGTGCGTTTCTCGAGATACGGAGCTTCGACTTTTGCCTTGACCCACTGCTGGCTTAGGCGATGTATGATGCCAGGTAGGTCCTCGCGAAACATCTGGCGGAGCTGGCCCTCTATTTCACGCTGGATAAAATTCTGGATGACGGCGATGGAATCGAAGGTGCTGTTGATGTCGACGGCTTGGAGGGGATCGGTTTTGAAGACGAGGGTGATGCCTTTTTGTTTGGAGATGACGAGGACGACGTATGAGGAGAGTTTGAAGTGGGAGAGGCGGAGGAGCATGGGGACGACGAGCGGGTGCTTGGCGGCGAGCATGCCTCGTGCGCTGCCCATGAGGGTGATATCAGGTTGTTTGTGGTTGAGAGGATTGGCCTGGAGATAAAATTATATAGCATATAGAGACAGCATGCAACGTTGTAGACGAACCTGCACTTTTGTCTTGAGAACGAGATGGGCATCGCCGGCGTATGTGAGGCGAAAAATGCCGCGGAACTGATCGACGGTGAGATCTCCAATGTCGCGAATCTCAAGTTCAGGGGGCTAAGAGAAAGGGAAGAGAAGGACGGTCAACGAATAGCAGGACGCCACCGGGAGACATAACGACCTGGGTGCCCATCTCGAGCTCGACGACCTCGATCTTGTCTGCTATGATGGGTGGCTTGTTGCCCTTGTTGAGGGCGGTGTTGAGCATCTGGATGGCATCGTAGTGGAACTGGTCTGAGAAACGGGGCCAGTTGAAGGTGAACGACATGGAGGTCGCATAGAAGACCGCACTGGCCAAACACGGAAGGCGTTTAAACTTAGACCAGTGTGCAGCCGTTGCCGTCATCCTAGGGTTAGGGGCCCCTCTCCTCCTTCGCTCTCGACCGCCATGAACGGCGTGCGCAGGCTCCTCGCCGCCGCCGCCTCCTCATCCTCGCCCCCCTCCCAGCCAGAAGCGCCCCTCCTCCAGTCCACCGTCCCCCTCAACTTCTCCCCAAAGTCAGGTCCCACATGGCCACCGTCATCTCCTGGGCCCGCTCAGCAGGCTTATCCAGAGAGCCCCAGGACCACCCAGGCCCTCTTTCTCAAGAAGGATCGGACAAAACTCTCCAACTCACCCTCAGCGCAGGCGCCAGCCACATTCGACTATGACCAACCAGCCGCCACCTCCACCCCCAATTCCAATGGTGCTTACTACAGCAGACAATCCACCGGCACAGCTGCCCTGCGGACGTCGCGGAGCAACTACGGCACACCCTCTCCAACGCGCTCTCAGACGTTACCGCCTTCACCCGCTGCCCCCTCAACACGCGACGGGAGCGTGTCCACTACTGCGCGGTCGTCGGTTCGCAAGTCCGGCAACACCGATCTCAGCTGGAAGCGCACATCTGGCAACCTGGATACGAGAGACGAGCTGCTCATCAGTCTCATGGCCTCCGAGGCCGTCATCGACAGCCGCCAGTTTGATATTCTGACAGCTGAGGAGGTTGACGAGCTCAAAAAAGTATTTTTATTGCATCTCAACCGTATGTCGATTCTAATGCAGCCGTGTTTTTAGGAACACCAAGTTTTAAGCTCGCGGCAGGAAGCTATGACTAAAAAACTAGCTTTGGAGACCAAGATCCGCGATGCTGCAATGTCTCTCTCCAAGGTCAATGCGGCGCACAAAAAAGTGTCCAAACAAACCTCCGAACAGCTCGAAGCCGCTAATAAACGCGTGGACAATGCCCAACGCGAATTGTACAAAGTTTCAGACCGCGTCGGCGACATCCATCGTCGCCTCATGGAACACCGCGCGGCCGTCCTAAGCTTCTCAGTACGTACACTAGAAAAGAAGATCGCGCCACCACCCAGTGAAGACTCCGGATATGATTCCAACCGCAGCACTCTCATCAGCCCGACCATGTCCGCTACCGCACATCTGTCAAGTCCAGCACCGCGCTTCGACGGCGCGCACCTCTTTGCTGGGCATGCAGACACCATTGTACCCAAACGTCAACTATCTGCCGAGGCTGCTATGGCCGAAATTACCGCGCTTGAAGAAAAGTTGAAGGAGGCTAAGGAGACATTGACAAATGCAGGGAAGAAGCAGGTCGAGATGGCGAGGGAATTGTCGATGGTTCGACTGGAAAAGCAGGAGGTGGAAACCATGATGGGGATGGACTTGCAGGCAGCAGAGGAAACGATTGCAGCGATGGAGAAGGAGATCCCCAGACTCGAGGAACTTGACAATGAGGTAAAGGATCTCAGGGCGGAAAAGGAGAAGTGGGAAAAGGAAAGAGAGGAATTGCGGCAGCAAGCAGAGAAAGCACAAACGCTACAAGCCCGTCTTGCAGATCAAGAAACGAAGACGGGCGAAGCAGCAGGCGGCGCAGAACGTATGCTCGCAGAGCTGCGGCAGGCCTCACAACGCGAGCTCGAGGCGAAAGACGCTGAGATCCAAAAGCTCAAGGAGGATCTAGAGCGTGAGCGTGCGGAGTGGGAGCAGGAGCAACAGGTTATGGAGGACGAGAAGATGGAGGACCTCGCGCGCCTAAATGAGGAGGTCGACCGTGTACGTGAGGAGGACGAGGCGACAATGCAGGCCGCACAGGATGAGGTACAGGCTGGGCTCGCCGCGCTCCAAGCCCTGATATCAGCGCACGGAATTGTGCTCTTCTCGCGCGACACATCGCTACAGGGCCTTCTCAACGCCGTCGGCGTCCACCTAGACGCGGTGCACGTGAAGCTCGACGCGCATGCTGCAGCCGAGGCGGAGTGGGACGCACTGCGGAGGAAGCTCGAGGAGGACGTGCGCACTGGGCTGGACAAGCGCGAGACGCTAGCACGCGAGCTCGAGGAGGCTAGGAAGGAGCGCGATATGGCGAAGCGGGAGACACTGACGATGGAGAGCCAGGTGAAGAGGCATATGCGCAACCCGTCATCGGCGTTTACGCCTCTGCCAGCGTCGGTGGACGAGACAGCCGACACAGACGCTGCGCGTATCATCGCCGCCCTCCAGCCACTCTGGGCGACCCTGCCCTCGCCCGAAGCGCGCGCAGCCAAGTTCGGCGCCAACGCAACGCGTTCGTTCCGCACGGGCTCGCCCACACCTGCATCGCCTTCCGCCGCCAGCAACGGCTCCGGCATCGCAGCCTCCCTGTCCGACCTCGATGTGCGCTCGCTCAAGACGCTCTACAAGGACGGCGCGAACGGGACGCCCACGCCGATGTCCCCGCGCACGATGGCTGGCGGGCCAGGGAACAGTGCGCCGTTCAGCGTTGAGGCTTTCGCAACGCGCGTGCAGGCGCTTGTGGCGGACGATCGTGCTCTGATTGAGCGTCTGATGCGCTTTGCACAGGCGCATGATCTGCTGAAGAAGAACGCGGAGCGCGCGCAGAAGTTGGCGCAGGATGGGACGCATGCACTGGAGACATACCAGAAGCAGGTGCGGGTGCTGGAAGAGCGGAATTCGGGGCTTGCGAGCAAGCATGCTGCGATGTGCGTATTTTTTCCTAACCAATGTTGATACCTATTGCTGATCCTTTATGCAGGCAAGACGAGCTCAATCTCCTCCACGATACCATCGAGCGCATTACCAACGAAAAACGCGAACTCGAGCGTCTCGCTGCCGAACAGGCGGAAGAGTGCCGCCAACTTACCGACGCGAACAACGCCCTCTCAGCGCGCACGTTGGCACTGGCAGAGGAAGCAGCACTGGCACCAGAGCGTGTCCGCAAGCAGCTGGAGGCGCAGCTCGCGGAGATGAAGAAAGACTTGGAGCTCGCTCAGGACGAGGTGGAGGCGATGCGCACGTCAGAGCAGAGCCAACGGATCGCTCTATTAGACGAACTCAACTCGATGCAGACAGAGAACGGGAGCCTAAGAGCGCAGCTGAGGGCGGCGAAGAAGTGAACTGCGTGAGCACGAGATGTTCTCTTTCGATTGGATCTTTTTATTCCCCTTTTCTTCTTCGCTTCATCTTGCTTCATTTACTCATGCATGATACCTTTTTCTCTCGTGTTCATAATTCTGTCGGGATCTGTCTTTATCTTTTTTCTTGTGCTTGATCTGTCTCTTGCATTTTATTGGCCCCACATCTCATCGACGGTTACGGATCGCGGCCCCATCCTCATTACGCCAGAGACGATTATTTATTTATACAATTTTTCAATATTATCATATATTTTCACTTTTTGTCTGCGTTTGTTGTTCGTCCGCTTTCAAGTTGGTTGGAGCTACTTGTTAATTGCTTTGCTTGCTTTTATGTCTTGGTTGTTGCCCCCCTTACATATGTATTAGTATCAATCAAGTCATTTGATTTCTTGCAGACAGCAGAATTGGCTCATGCGTTCACCTTTCCTGCCAGGACGCCTACATATGAATATTTATGGTAATTAATACCAAATGCAGGCTAGGGTGTCGGAGTTTGAACTTTCGATCATAAGCGCTCGTTGTGGCGCTCGATTAGGTCGAATGCGCTCAAAGTGTGGTGAATGTGTATCCTGCTGGAAAAAATAAAAAGAATATATAGCGACTTGCTACAAAACTTCTGTCAATTGACACACTTGGCCTGCTAATTCGTTTCGTTGATCCCAGGGTGTGCAGGGAAACGTGAGCCTGTTCACAGATTGACGGGGATACACCCAGGCCCTCTGCATTTCAGTGTCAATATTTTGAGATTCATAAGACAAGCATTTGAATTTATTGAAAGAGCTTTCAGTGCAGCAAATAGGCTGCTCAGTGCTATTCCCGAGCCCCAAATGAGTGTCTGGTACTATCCCGAAAGAATTGCAATATCAGATACCCACCTAAGCGTAGATCCAACCCCAATTAGTGTGATTGGGTTGCATACCAGCCCTACGAGGGCGGTGGGATTTTGGACAACGATCCCCAAGAGGCCGAGAACCTTGCTTGCGGTGGGACTTCCCGCGGTCTCAACGGTCTCGCAGCACTGGATGAGGCCGGTGTTGCATTGGTTTGAACGCCCGCCATTTAGATGGATAGCAATGGAAGCCGCAAGGGAGACGATAGTATGAGTTATGAAAGTGGCGAGTTTGAACTGCATGTTGAGAATCACACTTGAACGAATCCCGCAAATTGTTCGAGTGGGAATATCAGTCAAGCCACAAGGCTTTTATGCCTGGAAATATTTTTCAAGGAGATAGAACACTAAGACTGTCAAGGAATCTTGATAACAAGGCGCGTTACTTCAGCTATGACTTAGTTATGACGCAGAACGCCGCTCTAAATCACGCGCTTTGGAAATTAATAATTTGCGTCAGTGTTTGCAGATGCGTTATCTACTCGATGCAAATTTTTTGGCTCAATAGACCGATGGAGAAACTAACATATGGCCCACGAAGGCTCCGAAGGCATTTGACAGCGTCTGGGTGATAAAATGGGAACGTGCTGAGTATGCCACGGACAACAAAAGCAAGCGCGTTTCTCGCAGCCGTCAGAGTGGGATCACAAAACGTATGAAAGTGGACGACTTCCCATAGGAATGGTGCCACAATAGACAAGATAAATGAAAAGATGAACACATGCTCTCCCTCGGTGTTCCTAAATTTACCTCAACGCTGTGGTCATTTCTATACAAAGCTATACAATGCTGTTCCGAGTGGTGAGATGATCAGAGAATTGACATGGGAGTCTCGATGCTAAACACTGAGATGATTCGGAGTATCTGGAGCTTCCATTCACGAGGCTTTCCTACGACGACGTTTGTGTATTGAACATATGATTCTTCAAGTTCATCATATGTTTTCTAAGTCTGTGCATGAAGAGCACGGTAGCAGAAGGTTATAGTAATTAGTCCATTTTCGGACGTGTGTTCTCCAATCATATCATAACGGTTTTTTCCCAGACCTGTCCACCTTCCTAATCTAAGATTAACTTCAAATCGAAGCCAGTCGAGCTTCGGTCGAGTGGTTGTCCTCAGTGCAATTCCTCCTGATATCAGGAAAGAAAGGCTATATTTAAATAAGCCACGAGGATGCAGAGAATAAGTATGATATGTTCGTAAGCTAAATACGTATCTTTCGTACCACCGTGAGTGCAGATCTCAAGCTTGCCGCAGTAGAGGAGTGTGGTTCCGAAATAATACCAAATCGGGACTTCGGACAAACAAACGTGGATTTATGGAGCTTCACATCAGAGCGCAAGTATTAATGCCTCCGAAAATCAATTCCCTTACCAAAAAAAAATATCAGAACTGTCGATGTATTGAAAATTTTCTGATAGGCCAGCATGCCATGGAGTACTCATTCCAAAATTGGGACATTCACTGAAAGACAAATTTGAATTTCATTGCTAAAACACGCGAATACTACAATTGTCCACCAAAGATCCCTGGACGTCCAAATTTCTGGCGCACAACCACCTAGAGGTTGATGTTGATGGGAGTGCAGCCTAAGGCGATGAGACCCTCTGTAAGGAATAAGTTAGAAAGAAATTGTCAAGTTTACGGTAAAATAGGAATAGCCGAAGTTTGCTTACTGAACGAGTTGTCGGTGCAGCACACAGGCTGTTCGGAGCTATTGAGAAATAAATATCGTCAGAATCCAAAATCGTGAACGGTGATAAGCACGATACGAACCAAGAGGTGCCACTGGCGCCGACGACGGTGATGGGGGAGCAGGTCACCCCGACGAGAGCGGTGACGTCCTGGACGATGATGTCCAGGAGCGCGAGAAGTCCCACGATGGATTTATCGCTCGCAGCCGCGGTGCTGCCGCAGCACTGGAGGCTACCGGTATTGCACTGGTTGGATGGACCACTGTCATTGCGACGAGTGGGGGTGGCAACCGCAAGGCTAGCGAGAGCGAGAGCGGTAAGAGTGGCGAGTTTGAATTGCATGTTGAGAATTGTACTTGAACTAGTGCTGTTGCGTGTTCGAGTGAAGAAATCCCTCCCAAACGCTGGGCTTTTATATGTTTTCCCTGCCCTGTATTGTTCATCATTGACAGTAGATTTTCCAGATAAAAAAAAATTATTGTGACCTCATCCTTAGGATAAACACTGGTACGCTACTGTGAACAACACCATAACGTTCAGTTCATCAAGAAGCTCTGTCAGTAGAGCTCCCGATATTTCTGGTTCTATGTTGAATGTGCTTTGGCGACGATGAAATCACGCGATAATCGAGCGATGATGAGAAGAATCGTGATGTTATGCGAGGCGGCATTTACAGGCCGGAAGAAATAGACAATTACCTCTGTGCCAAAGCCCCTTTATGCGGCAAGCAAATTGCCTCTAAGAAAGGAAAATTCCCACCATGACGTCGAGAGACAAAAATAGATCCTAGTACAGCCAAGTCCTTACCACTACGCTGCCGCAATAAACAACAGTGGCATCACAGAGTGCAAATAAAGTCGCACAGAACGTGTTCTTTATGTATAGAGATAACTCACGCTGTCATACAATCCAATGTCGGAATTTAGTGCCCCGACACGATCCCAAATTAAATGCACTTCTTCAAGTAGGTGACATCGGTTCGGCCATCTGTATCAACGCCAATTCAGCCAATGAATTCAAATTCGCTCGCTGAACCAATGGTGAGCTTCGTGTCGTATCAATTGTATTGCGGAGTGAGAGTTCCATGCTCATTATGGCGTATTGCTTTATCCTCCGTTCGCAGATCTACGGGAATATTGGGAAGTTATGACAGATTGCATGATAAACGAACGCCATTTGCTCACAACACCGCAGCATGCTGGTGAACCTTATCAAATATCTTCAAAGTTGACGCTCAAATTTCGAGCGATAATTGGCCAGAGCTAATTATGACAATAAGATCAGACTCTTTCTGAAAACGACAGGAAACTACGCTAGTTATTTTCACATGCCTAATTTACTTCGGAGTGGACAAATATTTTCAGAAACAACGTGTCCCAGACAGATCTGTTAACGTTGAGGCAAAGATAAACTTCTAAATGCTCACGGGAGACCCAATGTGGGGGGTTTTTTTTTATAGCCGAAGTGAGCCATTCAAATTGAACATTCCCCAATTATCCCTCTGCAAACACCATGGATATCATTTCTCACTTTTCTAACTGTACTTTCGTTATCCTCAACACTAGCAGTAGATGTTTACAGATGAAGCATATTTGTCTATTATGTGTGGCGCCGCCCGTTCTGAGCCTGCTCAAGTTGTGAATGCATGCAACGGTGCTTTTAAAGCAAAGTATACTTTATTATGTCTCCTGCTATCTTTCTAGGACACACCGACTTGTTCTATCGCCCAGCCACATGTCATTCCCGAAGGCGTTCGTTTTAACGGCGCACAGCCAGATGGCATTTATTAATAGCATGCATGTTAAAAATAGAACATACCGCTGCTCGACCGTCGAACAGTCACCACGCCGGACGTCGGTTGAAGGATGCGAGGAAGTCAAAAAGCGAGCATGGTAGAAAAAAGGATGAGGGCTCTGCAGTCTTTAATATGAATTAACCTTTGGTCATGTTCGAACACATTCATTGCCATAAGGTCGTATGCCATACAGTACGTACCGCAACCATATGTTCTAAGTTCTTCACGAGGCTGAATGTCGGAAAACACACAGACACGGGCCCAATCGTACTCAGTGGCTGAGAATCGAAGAGCAAGTCAGAAAATGAATCAAGAGTTCCTAAGTGGAATTGAAATCTAGCATTGCATCCCAGAAGGCTTCAGAATGGACGTCTCTTTGATGAACGCAAATATGTACTTGAACAGAGGCAATTGATATGTCAAACGCGTGTATAACGGAGAGATACCCTCCGATCTGCAGCACCTGCATGGCATGACCGTCAGATTTTTTTCCGTCATCGACGCTGCTTCAAGGCTTGGCTATCTCGAAATCTGAGCTTCGGCAATGTCAACCACATGTACGCAGAACCAGAAATTATCTAGAACTTCACTTCGATTCGACAGATACGTTAGGCCGTTGTGAACAAGACCATAGGCTCCAGCAAATGCATAAACATTAGCGCCTGGATTCAGAAGAGCAGATGCCAGCTTACTGGGGGTGCGACAAAGAATAGAGAAGAAAATGAGGCCTCTGAACATTGAAAAAACTTGAGAACATCTGATAGCTTGTTTCTGACATAGTTGGAGGTGTAGCTTAGACTAGATATCTGGAGCAAAAACTAGAAAACATTGTAGCCAGCGTCTTAAGCAAGTTCCGGACCAGGGATTTTCAACGCGGCGAGCGGGTGTAGATTACTGTAACAATATAAATAGTTCGGCCGTCACGCGTCACAGGCGAAGTGGATGTGGCCGAAATTGGTCGCCTGTCCCATGTCACAGAGGCAGTGGCCGGAGGATGAAAGTGGTCACAAATCCGGCCGAAATTCTCCAAGTGATCCAGCAGCCGGGAAATGGCTAAATAGAAGAAAATACTCTGATTTGCGACTGAATGAGTGCAGTTTGGCCCCTATAGGGCCAGATTTTTGCGAAATTCATGCCAAAAAATTTGGACTTTGGCCGAAATTTTGTCGGTGTCCCAGGTCACTCACCGACTGGCCGGAGTACAAAATTCGTCCACCTTGTCCCAGGTCACACCCCTGGCCGAACTATTTATATTGGTACAGTATATGCGCCAGAAATGCAGTCCGATAGGTTGACCAAACCTTGAAAGCATCTTTGAAGACAATTGCCAATTGGACAGGATCAAAATTAGCGACGCCTCGGGGCCCTCGACGAACGTTTCGGAGCAAAAGCAAAACAGTAACCCCCGGCGGGATTCGAACCCGCAACCTCCAGATATAACCTGTTGTTATAGAAGTCTGACGTCATAACCATTAGACAACGGGGGCTATGGAAGACGTTACGGAGGGGATATTGTGAGGCGTGGCGGTGAATGAATGAATGAATGGAAAAAGAGGGATTTGCATCTCTGCGAGTATCTACGATGGACAGCCCGCCACGCCGGCGGAGCGTCTCGCCCAGCGAGCACAGCGACCTCGCCGGGCTCAGACCGTCGCCGACCCTCAGCCGCTCCTTCGATCCCAACGATCCCCAGGTCCTCGAGCGCCAGCGCACGATGGACGTCGACATGGCCATGCAGCTCTCCCGAGCACGCAGGGACACTCTCCACGGCGGCTCCCCCATCGCCACCTTTGCCAGCCCCCAGAACATGTCCCCCGTCCAGCAAGACGACCAACACGACGATTTCGCCCTCCTCGACGACCCCGACGCAGACATCAATTTTGGCGCAGACGACCACGCTGAGCCCGAGTCCCTCAGCCCCCGCCTCCAGCCGTCCCTGCGCCGCATGAACCGCTCAGAGCCCTCGCTGCTCAGCCAGCACCATATCTCCCCCCTCACCCTCGGCGAAGACCCCCAGGCGTCCAACTTTGGCCTGCCCACCTACCAGGCCAATGTCTCTCAGTCGGCCTTTGATTTCACCCGCATGGAAGAGTTCGCAGCGGAGGAAAAAATCAAGCTCGGCCTCAACTCCAATTCCAACAACGCCCGCTTCTCCCTCCTGCCCAGGCGACCGAAACTGAGCGTTGTCGAGCCCCAGATACCACCGCTCGCGCATTCACCCGAAGCCGGTGTCAACGCCGTCGCTTCCTCTTCACACCTCCCCGGCGCACCGGGCGAGGGCCAGGCAGCAGGCGTCGATGGCATGTACTTCCCCACTGAGGACGACCAGGCCTCCGCCCGCCCACTGCGCCACCGCAAGTTGAGCCAGAGCAACACCCATCCGCGCTCGCACCGCAAGGGCATCGGCGGCAAGATGGCTTTGTTCGAATCCGCCTCTGCCGACCAACCCTCCTCCTTCTCCGCGCGCCTCGGCCAGGTGCTCGGCCACCCCACCACCATGGCCTCGGGCCCGTCCTACGACCCCGCCGGCGCAGGCCTCCCCGTCGTCCCCGGCGGCATTCTCACCACCGGCCACGCGCGCCCGTACCGCTTCTCCTTCTACTCCAACGCGCTCTCTGCGACCATCCACGCGCGCAGCCTCGCGGAGCTCCCCGCGGAGGGGCAGACCTTTGCCCAGCTCTTCTCGGGCAGGAAGCCGCCCCCGGACAGTCAGGACACGACGACGCTCGCGGGCGATGCGTCGGCGTCGGGTAAGGCGTCCCCTCCGTACCAGGAGGCGCCGCGATCGAACGGGGCGGATGCGGGTGGGTTTGTGAATGGCAGGGCCAGCGCGCTGAATAGGCGCTCAGGGATTGGCGGCGGCCCGGAGAAGGGCGGCAATGGCAACGGCGGTGGGGGGATGTTGCCGCCCATGGGCATGGCGATGGATGCGGACGGCGATAGCAATACGTGGTGGCTAGACGTGCAGAGTCCGTCAGACGAAGAGATGAAGATGCTCAGCCAGGTCAGTCGCACCCTCTTATCCACGCGCACGCTCCCTTATATCATCCCTAGGTATTCACTATCCATCCACTGACGACCGAAGATATCCTCATGGAAGAAACGCGCGAGAAAATCGAGCTCTTCCGGAACTACTACCTCGTCTGCTTCCGCTCCTTCGACCAGGATCCCTATAGCCCCACGCACCTCGAGCCCTTGAACATGTACATCATCGTCTTCCGCGAGGGCATCCTCTCCTTCCACTCCCGCCCGACCCCGCACCCGCAGAACGTGCGGAGGCGCATCAAGCAGCTCAAGGACTACATCTCGGTCACCTCCGACTGGATCTCCTATGCGCTGATCGATGACATCACCGACGCGTTTGGGCCGCTGATCCAGGGGATTGAGTACGAGGTCGATAGTATTGATGAGCTCGTGTTGATTTTGAAGGAGGCGGAGCAGAGTGATATGTTGAGGCGGATTGGGACGTGTCGGAAGAAGGTGATGGGGTTGTTGAGGTTGATGGGGAATAAGGCGGATGTGGTTAAGGGGTTGGCGAAGAGGTGTAATGAGAATTGGAGGGTGGCGCCTACGTCGGATATTGTGCGTTGCTTCTCTCTCTCTTTTGTTCACGATGACTTACTTTGCAATAAACTTTAGGGCCTCTATCTATCAGATATCCAGGTGAGAAATCTCTTTCGACCAGTTATCTCTTCTGTCTCTGACTTTTTTTTCAAATTATTTCCGCAGGACCATCTAATCACGATGACCCAGAATTTGAATCATTACGAGAAGATTCTTTCGCGCTCGCACTCGAACTACCTCGCACAGATCTCGATCGAGATGACGGACGCTAACAACCAGATTAACGACGTGCTGTCCAAGCTTACGGCGCTCGGAACAGTGCTGATCCCTATGAATTTGGTCACTGGTGAGTTGTGTGCTATTCTATGCTCTTATGCTGTTGTTTCCCTCCTGTCTTTGTTCTGGTTTTCATTTTTCATGCTTCGCACATTTTGACTTTGTTGTGTGTTTTTCGCGATTCGTGTTTGATGTCATTTGGAATTAGCTCGATCCACGCTGCGTCCATGCTGCCTCCGTTCCTTCCTTCACTCCTTCCTTGCTTCACATCTTTCATTCACCCCACACATATAACTGATATTACAAAGCTAACTCGTATGTTCCGTCCGCTAGGTCTGTGGGGCATGAACGTGCACGTCCCAGGCCAAGACGCCCCCGTACGTGCCCCTCCTCTTTAATGTCACAGAACATGTACTCATACTGACGCTGACTCCGCAGGGCTATGCGTGGTTCGTCTCGATTATCGCGTGTCTGGCGGCGTTCGCGCTCGTTGGGGGGTACTCGACGTACCGATTCATGGTGCGCAGGTGATGCGCCGGGGTCGCCTTTTCCTGCTCGCATTGCTTGGTTGCGCTGGTCCGTGGGTTCTGAATTCAAGGTGGGCTACCTTGGGTGTTGTTAAGATATCCGCCTGGCTTTCATCCTTTTCATTATTGGTTTTATGCTGTCTTTGCTATCCATGGACACTATCATCATACTCTTATCTTACGACACCTTTTTCGTTTGTACTTACCTACTTCGCCATTTTTTTTCATTTGGTTGCATTACTGCATTTGTCGCTGGCCTTTTCCTGGCATAGCGACTCGGCCTTCTCATTCGTGGTACACTTAACTTCATGCAATACACATACATTATGCATTATCTTTCACATCACACATATACAACTAGAGATCATTCAAGGAGGAAAACACAGAGACAATTGGGGTGGGGAAAGTTTATATTCGCCATATCTTGTCATTCAATGACTTGTGCATATACCATGTATGTAATTTCTAATAACACAAAAAAGCTTCGGACAATCTTGCTACATAATAGATGAACGAGGAAAAGGAGACAATATTCAAAAACCATTGGAGGTTTAGCGAAAAATAGGGGAGCGGCATAGAGTAGAATAAGTAGGACAGCAAAACCTAAAAGCGAAGCATACAAAAGAGCAGCAGGGGATCAGGATTATTCAAAACACAACAGCTAATCCAAGAAATAAGGTGATTACAGAGGACCTGGTCGCGGCTCGCCCATCAAGGATTTCACAGGCGGCAGGATGGGCGACCCACTCGTCCCGTTTCGTAGAGGTGGAAGCTGGTTAGCATTCGCCGAAGTGTGCACTGCCTGGTTCGTCGGCGAGACGATCATGGCCAACGACGGTGACAATGTCTGGATGGGACGCGGCGGCGAGAGGGGCGTCGGCGTCAACGACGGTCCAGCATGGCGCTTTAGTGGGAACGACAAGCTGTTGGGACGCACATCCTCCTCAGACGGGTGCTGGTGCATGTGCTGCGGCCGATGTTGCATCGGCGTGCCTACCTCGTCGACGTGCTTCCTCTTTCGCGAGCCGTGGCCAGGCGGTTGCGGTGTCCCTGTTGACCGCGTGCTTTCGGCCCCGTTGTGTCCACCGCGGCGTTGCGTCGAAGGCGGCATTGCTGGCGTAGACATGGTACCCCACCTTGACCACGGCGGGGGTGGTAGTGTTCCGGGGCCGAACCCATTCGGTATCGTGGGCGATGCGTTGAATGTGTTCATCTGTGAGGATGCGTGCTGCATTGCTGAAATAGACTGGGATTGGCCGTGGGCTGAGAACGACGATGAGCCAGAGCCGTTCGTCATCGGTCGAGGGGCTGGAACAATGTGATTGATCATCTGTTGGCGATGCAGCGGCGGGGCACTAGCGGTGCCACCATTCAGAGTCGAAGTGGTACCGTCACAACCTGGCTGAACTTGAACAAGCTCGACAAATAGCGTTTGATTATGGGGAGGAGGCATCTTCTTGAGGATGATTCCTCGGTTGAATGTGTCCAGCATCTCCTTGGTGTTCACATAAACATCAAGCGGTGGTTTCTCTTGCAGTAGTTCGCCTATAACATTCGTTAGCACATCGTTGAAATCTAGGACTCGTTGACTTACTAGAGGGTATCACCCGTACATCGGAATATTGGTAGATTTTCCCCTTACGTAGGCAGCAAATAGGGCACATGAATCGAGTCGGGGTTTGAGGGTCGTTTTTCTCTAGAGGATAGAAGACGCAGCCGGTGTGATATCGCCTATTGCAAACTTCACATTCGACACTGGGATATCCCAAGAGATAACCTGTTCTGCCGCGACAAATGCATCGGGTACCGTCCGAGGCATCCTGGTCGATATCTTGGCCGAATGTGAAGCGTGGACGTCTTCTTTTCTTCGGCTTTGCCTGAGCCGGACGACCAGCAAGAATCCTATGAAGCCCGGCAAGATCTAGGCCAAAGGATATGTCGGGATTGGGGGACACAGCAAACTGAATCTTGTACAATTTACGCATATAGTGTCGCACTTGCGCGATGTATTCCGGCCGTTGATTTTCACTTGCCGATGTGAACGATAAAAATTGTCCAATAACAGCTGAAAGGCGATCAACTCGATGAACAATAATCTCCAACCGCTTGTAGTCCTCGGAATAATTCTTCGAGATTTCAGGGGCGCTCGCAAGGATAGTGGGCAAGAAGCAGAAATGGAAGCTCCTTTGCTTGTGAATTGCACCGTTCCAATGGTGGTGATCACAGAAAGGACATGATCCCCCATTCTTTGCGCATTCACCGTGGAATCGTGCGTAGCAGTGGTCGCACTGCACCGCGTCCGATTGCACTCCGTTGGGAGGGGGTCTCACCGATGCATTGCAGATACATGTGAAGAATTCATCCTGAGGGGGCAAGTCGTCTTCAGGACGGGTGTTCTCCAATACATCGTCAAAGACTGATTGGCTGTGAGTTTCTTGATGCTCCTCGCAATACCAGGGGATGTCTTTGATCCAATTTTGATGCATTCGAAGTTGAATCTCAAGTTTTTCGAAGGTCGGTAGGATAAACATGCTGAGATGTTCTTGAGCATAGGTTTTCCATTTCCCGATGGCCTTGAAGACATCCTCATCTTCGCTAGGGTAGCGATTTCGTAGGACGTTTTCGCATCTTGCCTCCAGGTCAGCAGCAATGTCAGCGCTTCGCTTTAACAACTGAACAGAATATATGCTGAAATCTTTGGATGCCCTACTCGCTAGCCGCATTACGTCCGACAGTCGTGCCTTTGTGCCGTTTGGCTCACAAGCGAGCCATGCTTTCGCTTGTTTTTCGAAGTCAAGAGCTTTCGCTCTAGCCGTCATCAACCGATTGAGGACCGTGGGGTCAATAGGAATACTAGGATCCATGTCTGCGAATTGATTTAATTCCTCGATGGTTTTGATCGGTTGTTCGAGGACACTTCGAGCGCGAGATTCCCAATCATCACCCTCCCTTTGTCTGGCATCAAGCATTTTCATGAATTTGTTGTCTGATGGAAGGCCACAGATTCGAGCTCTTGTGAGAAACTGGCGGACTTCTTCCAAGGTAATGGTCGCATCGGGATCATCCAGCTTTTCTTCAAGCTCATTGACGAGCTGCTCGCGATCCACGATTTTTTCAACCTCGACCAGTTCGTCAAGAAGAACATTGAGAGAGGAGCCATGGATCAGGAGGCGCCTGCATTCTTGTAGGAAGTCTTCACGTTCACTCTCGGGGGGAGATGAACTCAGAAGGGCGGCGGCTTTAGATTTAGTTTCTTCCGCCTGCTGAGCCAGATTGCGAAGGGTGGAAATCTCCTGACAATCAAACCCAAGAGTTTCAACTTCACGTAGAAGCGCATAGAGGTCATCCAGACCGCGGTCAGGTCTATCTCCCGGGTCGTCCGGCATTGTAAGAGAAGGTTCGCCGGCTATTGACGCACGACCTTTGGATCTTCGAGAACGCTTCCTGCTTTGTTTACGAATGATGAAAGAATTGGCAGAGTCGACCCATTCATTTGCTCGGGTCACGCATTTGCGAAGGCTAGTCATCTCAGGGAGATAGAAATTGATGCGATCTCCTTCTGCAAGTAGAGCGCGAAGAGAGCGAAGAGGAGGGCGAGCGCTCTCCGATAAGAGCTTGGAAAGTTTGTGCTGCCATGCGGAGGGAATTGCTGCTCGTTCGGCCAATCGATTGTACGTCTCTAAAAGTTCCTCGTCTGAGAAGCGCTTTCGGAGTTGCAGGTGATGTGGTGTTCGGTTATCGCAGAGCAGACTGGCATGATCAACGCAAGCTACCTTCGAAGAACATTGGCACGTTATTTGGGAGAGATAGCAGAAAGCCTTGCAGATATTGCATTGATATTGATCTTCAGGGCGATCCTCTTCTTCCAAGATCTCTCCAAGGCCGAGGGAACGAGCTTTTCTGCGGTCTTCCATTTCTCTATCGGTCATTTCTTTGAGACTGTCAATTAACCTATGAACGTAAAGTTGACTTCAATGAACGGAAAGTCGGGAAATATTCTGACGCACCACATAGCAGTCTTGATGGAGTGCGATTGTTGAGTGATCGTCACAACTAATTCATCATGCGAAAATACAGGAAGCTTGCGATGTTCCCTGTACCTCTGAACACAATCGCGCCCGTGAGGGAGCCAATCTGGTAAAGCAAAGTTTACAGCTTCGTTGAAATTTAACTAGGAAGGTGTTAGACAACAATTCAAAATTTAAATGGCATGCATATCTTACCCCATGATTAAATCCAGCGTGATAAGCTTTAGGGAACGTGATGACGAATTCGCCGGCTCTTTGGTTGCAACCAAAGACTTTGACACCTGCGTCCGTCACTCTTTGGGGGTTCATGAGGGTGACCAATTGGAACAAAAGATCGGGTTGAGCTTCGAAAAGGTCGGGGGCTTCACTCTTGATTGCAGCTTCGAATTTATCGGCATCCTGGCCGGGTATTCCATACCAAGTTTTAGTCTCCCCCCAATGCACTGGAAATTATCAATTGTCGTTCTAAATGTACTATCAGAAATTATCCGCTTACTGAAATTGATGCTGTATGTATAATGGTCCTAGGAATATGCCTCAGTCAAATATGTAAACGACGGAATGTCTGAATTACCTCATTGTGCCAACAGAATGTTGAAAAAGCCATGCCAACATATGTCCAGGGTACCGTCATTCCTGAAATATCGGATTTAATGAAACGAAGAAGCGAGTCAGACAAAATGGGTATGTTGTTGAGGTTCCAAGGGTCTTTCGAGTATTGATTGAGTGGATGAGTCTCCACAGTCGGCATAGCGCTACAAGGGTTAAAATTATGGAAGGTGAAATACAACTTAGGCAACAGAAAAAAAGCTCTTACCTCCCGTGGGTGATAGAATGTACATCAGCGCCGTATTCAATTTCTACCGTCTCGTTAGGCGATTGCACAAGACGCCAAAATTCTTCTTCGACGTCGTGTTCCGAAACAGTGACGTTGCCAATGCGAGTTTTGGTAACGTCTCCATCATCAGGCAGAATGTCAGCATTTGGAGGCGGATGCGACTCGAACCATAACCGACGAAATTCTCTGTCACGGGCCTGGAAACTTGACAAACTATGTTCCTCCCCTTCGTCGAAGCCAAAATCGCCCCCTGTTCCAGAGATACAAGTGAAACAATACCATTGATCCTTAGGAATTGTGTCCAAAGGTGGGTCAAGGCAGAACATATGAAATCCTAAAATCTGTGAGAAATTGTGAGGCACATAAGAGATATCATACGAACCACAATCGCAGCCGTCACATAAAAGCATCTCCTCGCCGCGATTCTTCTTGTGGCAAATTTCACAATTTTGCTGTTCCCGATAAATTGTTGGCGAAGAGATGTTGACAGCTTGAACATTGGTATTCCGTACCTCAGGTGTGCCTATTTTCATATCGGGTATTTCCTTATCATAGAAAACCGGGGCAGGGATTGGCGACGGTAGGGTTGCATTAGACGAGAGCTTCTTCGGTGCTGTAAAAGTAATATTAGAGTCAGTATTATAAAAATATAGCTCATACAAACTTTGTTCCTGGGAACCAGTTCTCGTACTTCGTCGTAACTTCGAGCTTGAAGACTTTCCGTTCGCATCCTTAGATTCCGACTCGTCGGGAGGCTCCGATAGTGGACTCGAAGTGTTGGATAGTGGACTAGCTGGGGGGCTGTTGTCCTCTGCGGTAGTGACTGTTGTACTCAACCTAGAAAGCTTCTGGATGTTGGGATGCGTCTTCAATTGTGCATCACGTGCCGAAGTTGGTGACATAGCAGGCGAGTTCCGCGCACGATCACAGAAGTGTTCAAATGGAAGAATAACACGAGTGTACGAGTTCTTGATCTGAGTCGAGAGCCCAGGGATGCCGCGATAACCCAAGATGCGGCCCAGGTCCGACCACTTCTTCCCTTTGGTGACCTATCATTTTTTTTTGCAAAGAAACGTGAGATGAGTCATATGGTATGAATCAGCGAGGCTTACGGCTTCATAACCTCCCAATCGCTGCACTTCCTTCCTAAGAAGCCAGAGATCCAACGGTTTGTGGTTAATGGTGGGCACAACAACACGAGGATTTCCTTGTTGTTTATGGAATTGGTAGAGTTGCTCCAGGAAATTCAACTTCGCCCTGGAAGACGCTTCGATAGAGTTTAAGCGCTGCAAACGTGTTTTGAAGCGAAAATTCTGCATCAAATCGTCAATAATAGCTACATATATAAGAAAAGTGAAATCCAAACCTCTGTATCAGTTACGAACGGCATTTTCCAACCCTCTGGAGGAATAATTTTACAGATGCCGTACTCCTTCGCTTCGGTAGAGATCGACTTGATATATGCCAATGGATCCTTAAATTCCTCTGGCGTTGGATAATAATCAGGGCAATCAGGAAGGCCAAAGAGGCGAGGGCTGCGAGGGGCATCGTTTGGTATTCTGGGGGTAGATGTCTTGACTGTCGATAAGTCAAGGCGCGGTGGCACGGGGATGGGGGGAGCATTTCGATATTTCAAGGTGAGATCTTCAGAATTATCTACCTCATCTGGGCCAATTGACGACGATCTCGCCTGATTATTCAAGGCTACGAGCGCCTCAGTCTTCGATTTTCGTGGCGCCCGTTTGGCCTCCGCTTGAGGTACTTCATCGGAATTCTTTCCAGATTCTGTTTCAATGGGAATAGCACCTTCAACGGGAATATCAAGAGAAGAAATGAAGGTTGTTGCAGGTTTGTTGAAGTTGGTTGGCAGACTACTCGAGCCTGCCTGCGGAAGGCTGTCAGAAGAAAATCGGGGTGATTTCCCCCTTCTGGAGGGGGTTCCACGAGGAGTCGCAGAGGAAGGACTTCCGTGCATGTCTCTGGGGGAAACGCTGGATTTTTGGGAGGCTTGGACCTCGCCTTCCAGGCTTTCTGGGAGTAACTGTGTAGGAGAGTAAGTGGCGGAGTTCGAATTTCGCAGGTTATGTTAGTCGATGGGGTTCTGCGTGGGTAAATTACCGCAAATGGAAACCTTGTGGCACCTTTGTCTTCATGGCAATCCCCCGATCCTCCTCAAACCTTGACGGAAACTGCTCTTTTTCCCATTCAACTTCAGGAAGATGTACACGATTAGTAACCCTAGATACCCTGTATTCAGGTACTATTATCGGAATACCCCACACCTGTTTCAACGATATTTTGTTGAGACACTCGGCTAACGACATGCTCTCGGAAGTCTCAATATTTACCTTGCGTGCTTTCGAGTCTCGACGTACAATGCAGACAAAGGGAGAAGTTGTTTCCAGCTTGCTCTCTTCATGCACTTCCCGCGGCCGATATATAATACCTTTTCCTTTGTTCGAACTTCGAATGGATTTTCAATGGCATATGCATGCTTTGATGGTGCCCACAGCCATCTGATCGATGGATCTAACTCAACAGATAGACATAATTAGGGATGCCGGTTCCTTTCGATCAAAGTTCAAGTCCTTTTTTCCTCGAAGGTTTGAATACCCAGACGACTACTGCCACGCATCATTCACCATCCCCTGCTTCAAGTCGCTTTCCCAATCAGCTTCGACCTCAGCCTTTGGGAGAGCTGGAATGTTGGTGCTAGATCTAGCACATTCCGGGACCCCGATGCTGCCGGCCGCCTCCGGTGATGATCATAAACATGTTCGGAACAATTAAGACTTTAAATTGCCATTTAGCGTTTGAAAGTGCAGCGTTATAAAGGAATAAGCAAAATTCTCTTTCGGCAAACCGATGAAGATGAGCGTCATGGGTGCGAAGACTTTTTCCAGCTATACTACCTGATACTACTAGTGAAGTTACAAACCCGTTACGCCTAAAAATATAAACTGCCGGTTACCGGTGACGGGTGACGGAACGAGCCCGGTAGATCTTCGATCCCCCTATGCCGACACCTTTGAGCAAAATGCTTCCGCGGTGTACCTTCCCATGACCAAGAATTAACGTCTTTACCTCCGTTACCTTCTAGTTCAACCTTTAAAAACTTCAGCATTCACTAATGGCATATACTACCAAGTACAAATAGCTGGGCACTACGATCAGCATGCCTTGCAGCTCAAACATAATTTAAGGACATCGAGGCTATCGAGAGACATTGATTTCTTGTTTACATCGGCGATGACAAACATCTTAAGAAGGTAGAAAGAAGAAAGGCAAAACTAATCAGAGCGTAGAGGTAGAAAAGGACCAAAAGCCCTTAGCCGTATAAGTTAGGGTGCGGAATTTCCGAGCATGAGGCGCTAATCAAGCCATCTAACAGATGAACATGATGTTCGTGTCCTATCGAGAAATCAATTAATAGGTAATGCATATGAGAGCCACACAAAAGTTACCATGGGATGCGAGCTGGACAGCTAACAAAGAATGAGCATTGCGAAGCTATTTTGATGAGGACAGACGTACCTGGGGCTTCTGGCTGTATTTCGACTTCAGGATGTCCCGGATGGAGACTAAGAGCTGCTGGTAGCTCTGCTGCTTATTAGCGCCTGAACAAAAGATGTCAGAAAGGCATGGGGAAGTACTGAATAAACCAGATCATACTTAGAGCGGTGACAAATGCCTGCAAAGGCAAACGTCATTACAGAAAATATGTTGATAACTGCAAAATCAACATACGTAGCTCATAGCCCCCGTAGCCTGACCAGCTTCCTGGGCATCCGCACTAGTCTGGGAATCCTTGCAGCCGCTCCAAGAAATCTTCAAGCGATGTGGATGTAAAGATAGGGGAACAAAGGTAGGAACTTTTGAACGTACGACATCAGCAGGACTCGTTCTCGTTGCCTTTGACATCTTCTCTGCTTTCTGTGCATTACCCGTCGCCGTTTTGACCAAGCCCATGGCAGACTTGAACACGCCGCCCATGTCTCCGCGAGCGTATGAGGTAACGGCGGACAGAAGTCCTTGTCCGGCTTCAGCAGCCAGGTTGGGTTCCTTGATCTTTCCTTCGGTTGAATACTGAAGGGCAAGAATTAAGGATGAGTGACATCATGGTTGAAAAGGCAGGCAACTACGTACGATGTAAGGCAAGTCTGAATAAAGGAGTTAACACCCATATTTATTCTTAGAATTTAATAGTATGGATTTTGAGAACTTACCCATAGCAGAAGCCGAGTGGCAAGACTTCGCAAAGAAATAAGTAAGCACGTCAGAGAAGTAATATCTGCTAGGACTTACATCAAAGATAGCGGTCAATCGGCAACCTGCTGGAAGAGGTTTGACCATCGTATCGTGGATGAGCTAAACGATCAATCAATTCCCGCTGAGGTACGACAAGTTGAAGATAAACGTACATCATCCACAATATGCCCTTTGGACTCATAATCCACCTGTACAAAATCAATTGCCATCTTGTGCTCTTCTTACGGCTCAAGAACTCACTGGATAGATCACTAGATGATTATTAGCATTGATGTTGGATGAAATTGCAACTCAAAAAATATTTACCTTCGTCAAACCCATCGGCCTCATCTCCATCAACATCCTTTGTCTGGCCTCCATGCCCGGAATCTAAAATATGTTATAACCAACAATCCTGATCAAAAGTCTAAAAAACGCTGACAATGGAAGAACAAGGAATCGTTTGGTTGAGCACCACGTACAAGCCATTGCATTGCTTGCAGCTTCGAGGGAATAGAATTAGATATCAACTATGAAGAAAAATAGCAATTGACATACCATATTATCTCGTGTGGGTTGTCTGCGAGGATCGGTGGCATCGTCAGTAAGGATAACCATATCTTCTTTTTTATAGCCATAGTGTGCTTTGGAGACACTGTCATTCAGATGCGAGGAGAACGTTGGGACAAAACCTACACATGATGAAATTTTGAATGTTATGGACGTCGTTGATGCATCCCCTTAACTCGCCGGTTTGTCCGAAGTAATTGATTCCAACCTAGCATATACGTGAGAATAGAGTTACTCGCGATCTCCTCGATAAGTTTCTTACGCAGAGAGCTTTTTTCTTCCCAGTGCATTGAGAATATTGGAAAAAAGGTTGCACGTCTCTGTGGTTCGCGCCCTGGAAATGCGGACCGTAATTCTGGACTTGGGTAGGAGGTCGAGGGGGAGGCCCAGCTGAACGGAATGACGTTAAGTCGCGAGGAAGGTCCATTGTTGAGATCCGACTAACCTGGGGGTTGATAGGTGTTGCCTCTTTGTGATTCGACCGGGCATTGTTAGTAAAAATCTATTCTGCCAGCCGGACTGCACTTACCGCCCATATTGCTGCTGTTCTTGATGGCCAGCGTTGTGGTGCGCTTGCTGGCCAGGATATCCACTATTGTGTTGTTCGTGATATTGTTGTCCTGGGAATCCTCTTGCAGTTGGAGCCCCTTGAGGAGCGCCATAGCTAAAACACGCAAATGTTGACGGCGAATAGGCATGCAAAGAAGAACTAGAGCTCACCTTGAAGGAGGAGGACCAGGAGGAGGCGCATAGCTTCTTTGCAGACTCGAATGAGCAGGTGATTGTATAGTGGGTTTCATGCTACTCACCCAGTTGGAGGACCAGGGGGAGCGCCGTAGCTGCTAAGTCATCAGGATTCAGGAAGATAGTGTACCTTGATAGAGGGAGTCACATACCTAGGGAACTGAGGTCCTGGCCCTGGCATTGCACCGTATCTAACCCAATTGTTAGTACAATACCATCTTCTCAAATTTGTGAACTGACTGCGGTTGAGCGCCGTAGCTAGAATCCAGTGGATATCAGAAGAAACATCTTCTATTACTAGCTATAGACTCACGGAGAGGGTGGTCCGGGAGGTGGAGCGTATGAAGGTGCATATCCAGGATTGTAGCCCGGCTGAGGGCTTGGGATTCCGGGTGCGGGGGTTGGAAGTCCTGGTGCAGGAGTCGGTATCCCAAAGCCGCCATCGCTATTCAACAAACTCAGAACAGAATTTGGATGAATTACGACCTGGTTTTACCTGCTAGGAAAGCTAGGCCCGGTATTAGGGAAGCTGCAGAAACGATGTCATCTACCAAGGTACTAAGAGATGAAATTAATTAACCGAACTCACGGGGGCGGTCCGCCGGGGTAGCTTGAATACTGATTATCGTTGTTGTTCCACATCGTTTTGTAATTGAAAGAGTGCTGAAGAGCCAAACGATTCGATGTCAAAAGTAGATGCAGATGGTAGTATGAGGTCAAGTCTGGTCGTAGATCGGTGGGAAGCACCGCCATCACTGTGTCATGCCACAGCCACTGGCGGCGTTTACAGTTGAGCGGCTGTTCTGCCACTGCGCAGACAGTTAATTACATACTTGCGAATCATTGAAAAAAACTTGTTCGTAATGAATCAATGCATATAATTTGGTGCTCGAGACAATAACTGAAGTTCGCAGGCGACGTCAATAGCGCGTTGACGATAAGTATCATTGTTATCTCTAACTGAATAATTAAGTATTATGTACCGAGTGCACAACATTTTTTCGAGATGCTGGGAACGCCACGTATTTTTACATATAAGTTAACCGCTATCGTTCCCATCTGTCCAAGGCGGTCCACCCCAGTAACGGCGCCCAATTCTAGCGACGACTACTACCCACATCGCAACCCGCGCTACGTCAAGGACAAGGTATGGCTTGCGAGATCCATAAACAAGGGCGGTGCCCGCGACAAGTGCAAAAAACCAGCGCAAAGGTATACGGTTCTCGATTCTTGGGAATGAGGGATCAGTAAAGAAGACTGCGAGTGTGCGAATAAATACTCACTTCGTACGCTCGAACAACCGCCCAGGCGTCCAGGATGCAAAATCGACAAATATCAGAAAGGGAACCACGGCTAAAAAATTGTGATCGCCGTCGAATGGAGTTGTATATCCAGCAGTCAATAACGTCCGCACCCACACAGCCAACACTGGAGCTGTCAAAGGTAACAGCCAAGTCATTAACAGAAGCAGGTGTAAGTTGTGCTGGAGATTGTCCTCTTTGACTTTCTGGGTGCCTGATGGTCGGGATGGACCCCTTAACGAAGGCCGTTCATCATCTTCATGCGCGCTGTTCCCATTCCTTGTGACAAGAGGCACGGCTTCGTATCTTTCGCTTGCACCGAGGATCACCAAATGTCGAGCGGATGATGCGCACGTATAGAGGTGCAGTAGCCAACATCCAACGTATGCAACTTGCCACGGAACGAAAAGGAAAATAATCAGACATATAATTGACAAGGAGAGAAGAGTGCTCCTAGGCACGCTGGCTTGCTCTGGTCGGCTAGAGAAATCCGCATTAGTCGCAAGGCTTATTCCGCAAAAATTCAACCAACCTTCCATATACAAATGTGCTGATCTTGCCAATGACGACTAAGAACCCAGACAAGATCCACCATACTACGCACACGAGCCCGCTTGCTGTAAGCAAGATGATCGGTGCTATTGGAGCGAGGAAGACGCGGCCTTTATTCCCTGTATAAACCCATTCTGGAAGAGGGAGAAAGGAAAGCAACAGAGAAGCCGGAAGAAGATAGCGCAAGAGTATGTGACCATATTGCCCCAGAGATTGGCCGACGGTAGGCATTGGACCTGAAAAAGTTTCTCAGCACTGCTACATGAAAATGACATGGTAAATGCGCACCGCCAGCATCTTGTTGAGCCCAAGCTAAGAACACAACTATGGAAGCAACGCCTGCTGACCAGCTAACAAGCGTATGCAAATATCGAGAAGCCCATCGTCCCAGAGTAGCAGACCAATCAACAGCTATTTCCAAGTGAGAAAAATCCTGTGTACATTCCTGCTCAGCAGACGAGATGATCGTAAAATTCACGTATGAAGGGAAATGACGAGTCTGGTCTATGAATGGGGCATCCAAATGGGTATGGATGAGTATGCGCTTGTTGTGTGGATTCGTCAAAGGGAAGTAATGAGTCTCCGATGCATGAGAGGTGTGCATGAGAAGTGGTGACAAAAGTGCGTCTGATACGGAGATTATTGATAACGATTCGAAGAAACCAAAATGATAATACGGACCTGAGCATGATTGTATTGCAGATGGTCGGGCTGTCACACGATAGACGACAAGAGCATTTGACATGAGCTTCGGAAATGTAAATGGTGTGCTGAGTCCCGTATCTGCAGGCAGGGAAATAGAAAGAGGCGCCAGTGCCAACGCTATCGAGAAATTGTTGAGCATGTGCATAGTGTTATTGCACGAAAAGTTGAACATACAAAAAGTACTGGCTTGAATAACAATTTGCCTCTGTGGGCTTATTCCGGCGAGTACCCAGCCTTCGCCGTGCGCACCATCTACTTGGATGCCAATCCACTGCTGCGCATTGAATTTAGGAATATGTCCTTCATATAGAACCATGCCCTCGGATTCATCAGAACCTTCCTGAGGTGCTGGGAAGCTCTTTTCAGAGACGGGATTGGGTATAAGTTTAAGCGTTTCGGGTTTCAGAGCTATACAATCTTCGTCCGTAGGGCCTATGCAGTTGAAGACGGATACTCGCAACGCAATCGCATTTTCTGGGGACACGGAAGATATGGACCCCCGCGATACAAAGACCGTGACTTTTTGGGGCGCTTCATTCGAAGGCTCGATGTTGACCGGGAGAAGGTATTTCTTGGACTCGCGAGGTTGCCTCAACACAAGCTTTTGTCCTAGGAGAAGCATTTCTGCATTTTCTGGATCAAAGGTATTATCTTGATCGAGGATCGGGGGAAGCGAGTGTCCGTCCCGTAGCCATTTATCTAGCACAACCGACCGTGAATTCACGTCTTCCGCTTCTCCGAGCTCAAGTGCAGCGCGGGCGACCCTCCACCGGACTTGATGACACCAAACCATCTCTCGATGGCCCACACCCGTCCACGCGCCCTCCAAAGCCGACGTAAATACCGACCTTCGGAAGACACCTTTAGAGGTTCTTGGCAAGATACACGACTCGGACGGAATCATCATGTCTGTCGCCCCACCACATATGGAAACGATTGGCGTAGGATCATTGTCCAAGATGGTCTGCAAGTTACGATACAATTTGTCGATGCGGAAGTCAAAACGTGCAGGCGGTAAAGTGTGCGGAGTAGACATTGTAATGATGGTGGATATATTGTTGGAGGGAAGCAATGATGTCGCTACGACACCTCCCATTGAATGGCCCATAACAATTATCTTGGTCTCTGGAGGGTATAGGGAAAGGATATATGAGATAGCTTGCGCAGAATAGGCGGTTTGTGCTTCCAGAGTAGAGCTATGGAATGCCGAAAGGTCCTCATTGAATTCCACTAAAGCCCCATATTAGAGGGTATGCGGAACAAGTTTGAGCAACTTACGTACCAGCGAAAAAATCCAAAGGCTTCAACGAACGTGACAGAAACGTCGAGGAAATCGCATGCGGAGACGAGTAATATTGCCTAGTTGCAGATGACGCTATTGAGCGAACTTGATGAGACGACCCGGCATTTCCTGGGATGAAAAGCACAGGAAGACTGTCCTTGCGCTGAGGTGAATCCTGGGTACGAAAGACCGTCAGATTAACTGCAAGACTTCAGATGGTAGTCGCGAACCTCAAGCGAGTCCCAACCGACTTCACGATACAACCACAAAGAGTATCTGCGGCTCAGGGCGCTCCAACTCTCGTTAAATCTAGCTTGCTGCACATAAGATGGCGACATCCACGACATGCGACATCCCTGAGGCGATAGATTGTCAGAAATATCTGAGCTGGCCGAGTAGAATATAAGGACTGCTAATAGAGAGAAGATTCCAAGAAACCCGGTGACGAGTGTTGGCATAAAAGTTGCAGCAAGTGAGGATAAACTAAGGGCATAATGTATGTAACATCGCCTGCTGAATTCAAAGTTGCATCAACGGCCACCGTGACCCACGTTCAAATATGCAGCCAACTCCTTATTATTCGAATTAAGCTGTCCTCACCAACAAACGCGACTCAATGCTCGGACAGTATTGTAAAGTGTAATATATGCCTTTTTTTGAACAATGGTAGATGAAAATTGACTATGAGGTACTGATAATAAGGGTGAACGGATCGACATCTCGATAATACGCATGCATGTAAGGACAAGGCCTTGAGATAAGGATGGAGAGGGCTCAGACGCGGAATGTAGGTGGATGAGATGAAGCGCCAGAGAGTCGCACAAGAGGATGGAAAGAGGGGAGGAAGTCGAGATGATAACAAGGACCTAAGACAAGTTTACTCATCGGCTTGAGCTTCAGCCTCATCTTTGGCGTCGGAAGTCTTGTCCGCTGATGGCAAAATTTAATTTCACCCAAACGTTAAAAAACGAGGGATGACTAACCAGAATCCTGCATATCTGAAGTCCATAATGTCAAATTATCCCTGAGGAGTTGCATGATCAGAGTGGAATCCTTGTAGCTCTCTTCTGACAGAGTATCGAGTTCAGCAATAGCATCATCAAATGCCTGCTTGGCGAGATGGCAAGCGCGATCTGGGCTGTTGAGGATCTCATAGTAGAAGACAGAGAAGTTAAGGGCAAGACCGAGACGGATGGGATGTGTTGGGGGCAGTTCAGTGACAGCAACGTCAGAGGCAGCCTTGTAGGCTTCCAGAGACTTGTCAGCGCTGTCCTTACGCTTATCGCCAGTGGCGAACTCGGCAAGGTAACGGTGGTAATCACCCATCCTACGACAATCGATGAGAGTGTGCCAGATAATCGGTGAAAATAAGATGCTTACATCTTGTGGTAGAATACCTTGGATTCGCCAGAGGCAGCTGAGGGAATGAGGTGCTTGTCAAGCACATCGAGGATGTCCTCGCAGATCTTAGCCAATTCACTCTCGATTTTCTCTCTGTAGCCCTTAATCATGGACACCTGGGCCTCGTTGCCCTTGGACTCCTCCTTCTGCTCGATCGACGAGACGATTCTCCAAGACGCACGGCGGGCACCGATAACATTCTTGTAGGCGACGGAGAGAAGGTTACGCTCCTCTACAGTGAGCTCCTGGTCTGACGACGCCACACGTTTCATGTTCTCGACCATCTCTGCAGACGTGGGATGAGATTAGGGGCATGGAACGCGACGAGAGCGATGTTGCTGACCTTCATAACGCTCGGCCTGCTCAGCGAGCTTGGCGAGGTAGACAGAGTCTTCGCGAGATTCAGGCATCTGGAAAGGAGTGAGCACGCGATGAACAACGCGTAGATACGCGTCGAGACACGTACGTTGTTTGTATGTTGGGGTGGGGGTGCTAGACAACGAGTGAAAGAGTGAGCTGGATGTGGCGGGGAACGGCGGACGGGCGGACTCACGATGGTGGGGGGTGTAGGGAAATAACCTGATAGGGTGAGGGGTGAGGTTGATGGGCAGAAAAACGCAATAAAAGGCAGCCTGAAATAAAGCCACTTGGGCAGAGGGTTAGGCCCTGCTGCACGTGACGAGATGGGCAAAGGGTTGCTCACGTGCGTTCTTATGGAATGTTCTGCATCTAGATTTTGATCTCCCGGCGAGCCTTATCATGACGATGTCAAGTTGTCCGTTGCAGTCGACCTCGGTTTCACAGCCCTAGGGGTCTTTTTCAACGTTTCTTCTCTGCTAGCGCGCTCGTCTTTGATCTCATCACTCCTTCCAGAAGTTTCCGACAACAACTACGCCTCAGCCAATCTTCATATCTTTCGCTGCGCAGGCCTATGTTCATCTTGAGACAGCCCAGCACCCCTTGACGTAGGCTACCGAAGTCATCACAATGCTCGACAAGCCGAGATGCCCTGCACTATTCTTTAGCGTCTTTTTCCCAGATTTAGCATTTGTTTTGCTCTCTAAGGTGATCGCCTAGAGACCATTTGTCATTCCTTTCTAGACGAGCGCTTAATTGTTTTCCAGGTATTCCGAATTGTCTCGATTTCTTTTGTCGCCGCGATCTACAGCAGTCCTTGACAATAAACATCCTCCGCTGCACAACATTTCCCGAAACGGAGGAACGCGCGTACTTCGTCCACATTCGGACCAGGCATGGCCGATCTATCAGGAGTCTGACAGCGATTCATCGTCTGGCGCCAGTAAGGCCATATCGCCGGCCATGCTGGCTGTACCATTGCCTCTCCAACGACATGCTGGGGTGGCTCCTTCAGCTCATCTTAGATAGGAATCGATGTCAATTCATTGGGGCCAAGGGTTGCACTATGTATAGACACATTGACGCTGTTCCATCACTCGATACGAGCTCCTTGACCTCCTTACTTGTGTCGCGAGACACCTGGGACTTGTCTCCCTTGCCACCCAACGAGCACAATGGACAGCACATCTTGCTGATAAGGTCATCTGAAAGATATATCTGTAGCCAAGGCTCACATCTGATATGTGAATGTTGGCGTTATCTTTTCACAGGAACTCGGATCTCGCAACTGCTTTTACACATACTATGGCACCCAGCAATACCCATTTATAGACCGAATACAAGCCGGCTGAGCACCGAGCACTCGCTGTTTAGCAGTCAAAGAAAACGTATCCCGATATAATCCTGATTGCGGCGGCCATATACGGCTATTGGCATGGATCGGCAGGTGCAGGTATCGATTAGTCTGCCCATCACATCGTCTTCAATCTGTCATTAGACAGAATGGTCACCGGTCTAGGTATCGATGTATATGCATAACTCATGTTGTGTTCCAACGGATCGGAAGACGGGGACCAAGGCTAAACACTATCGAAATTCGATTGAGAATCCCCTCGGTCTGAACGGAATCGAAAGCGCATGCCCATGTCTTCCTTGCGTCACCCAACTCTAGTAATATCCTACAAGCGCTCTCATTTCGGAGGAATTCATGCTCGTTTATATCTCATGAATAGAAGCATGCTCAATAAAACACTTCTCCTGTTTCCGATGGATTATCGCTAACGGTCTTCATGAATTCTTCGATGCCCATAAAGTTGAAAGCATCTGAAGGATAAACAGTCGTTGTCCTAAGTTGTTGATGGCCCATTGTCGGTAGGATTGCCCTTCCAAGGACGGATGCATGATGAATAAAGGAAGCGTCAAAATATCATTATCTGCGAGATTCCAAGCTGCAAAGCAGAGTCATCGACACTGCCTGCAAATGGAACTCGTAACGCTACCTCAGCGCTTATTCGGAGAAGCAATTCATCAAGCAAAATATCCATACCTCAAGCCTACCGAATCGAAGTACCCATGAATGAAATGAATCATAACATTGAGGTTATTGTACTATCCTGATTGAATTCCAGTGTTTTACGATAGGCGCTTGATGAAACGCCCAACCCGATTCAGATACAATGCTTTCCAGAAAAATTGCCTTACTCGGGGATAGAATTTATCAAAATCAATTTCCTTATAATTGTACAAGAGCCCTCTAAACAACTGCCTGAAATAAAGGAACCTTGCCGTCTTAAACCCTCCTATGGCGATGGCTCTGAACAACTAAAAGATTGATCGACGGCAACTTGCCTGACCGCTTGAAGATGGCATCTCATGCGAAAGCCTGTTTTCTCAGGCGACAAAGCTTATGCTTAGATTGGAACTCTCCCTCAAGAAGAAATGCAGTCGCTTGCACTTATAGGCATTCAACTTTCAGCCAATACAAATTACGGTACTGGATATCGATAAATGGTGCGCTTGCAACTTGAAATGAGGCTAATTTTTTGATAATACTGTAGCCTTTATTCAATTTCGGTAGGTGTATAAGCCCTCACTTTTTCGATACTCTCACCATTCGTACAAGCACCCTTTCAAGACGTTTATCTCGCGCCAGTGTCGACGCGTTTTGTCCAATGCGCTATTTTTAGTAATCTCCGGACCCATGTGAGCGCGGCCGACACAGTGACCGAATGCAGACGTCCTTGGCCTTTCTCATTGCGCCATCCATCCTGCCCTCAACGTATCCGCTGTCTGCATAAAACTGTATCGAGGTATTTTTCTATACCTTTTTCACAGTCATGCCGCAACCAGCAGCAGCGCCAGCGCGTGCGCGACCGGCAGAGGAGGGTGGTATCCAGAAATGGTTGAAGATTGGCCAGGTACGTGGAATACGACTATTCACTACTGAGTGATAACGCAAAAATTGACGATAATCTACCGTGTTGAATTAACAGCAAATTCTCATGATTTGGGCCCTGACACATTTGGGTGTGTACACAGCACATGTTACAAGATTTCACAGCTCATTCACTCCTGTTATCTCGTATCAGCGACCAAATTCTTCAGCGGCAGTAAGCCTCCTGCTACGGTACCAGTGAAGGATGCCTCCGGTGCAGTCGTGACTCCAGTCGCCGTCGACCCGCACACCTTGCCCCCTGTCGAAGTCGTGCCGTTCTGGCCGTTAGGGCTGAACCTCGACATGTACGTCTACCTCACGACGTCTCCTGAAGCAGACGCTTCAGCGCTAGGCAATGAAGACCTTCCACACTTCGTTTGGAATAATATTAGCTATGGAGATTATAAAGAACATAGAGTTGCTCAATTTGACGTCAAATTTCCTGAGGCGCGTTTATTTCTCCTGACGTTGAATTTGAGCTAATGTGTTTTATCAATATAGAGTGTATTGAATAATGGATCACTTTGGGCTGATATCTTCGTCGTGAAAGATGGTATAAATCCGAACCCCACAAGCAGTAATTTCGATGTTAATAGTGTCCATCATGTCCGAAAGTGTGAGTCGTCCAGGTAATTGTGATGATATAATATGTTGACATTCCTCTACAGTACTCACACCCTACCTCACACGACTAAGACCGAGGAAACAGAAAAATCTCCTTAAGGCAACTGAAACAGACGTCGAAGAAGTTGAAGAAGTATGGCAGAAACCGTGTGTATGACGTGCCAATGCTGAATATTTTCCTTGCAGCCCGACATCATTGCTCCACATTGGCACCAGGTTTATAACACCCGCTTCAAAATCGCGCACATGCTAACATCGTTAAACAGAATATCACACTAGCCTTGATATCTGATTCTGTTAAGGTCCCATATGGAAAGCTTCCACCCCCAGTCAGAGAACGTAGGAAATTCAATACAGATATACGGCTCTTGCTGACCATATCATACATACAGACGTCGTTATTATTCCAGACAAACGGGATGAAACAGGCCGGGAAGGATACTACAAACCCATTGTTTATGCCAATGAGTTCTGGCACCTACGCTCTCATTATATCCAAATCAACGAAACTACCCCCTCTCTTCCCGTTCAGATAACTTTCCAGCCAATGTCTTGGATGAAATTCCAATTATTTGCTTCAATGACCCACGGCTTCGCAGAGGCCGCAAAGCAGCAAGGTGGAAGTGGCAGCGCCGAGATTGATGAAGTCAAGCGCATGCTATTGGAAACTAATCCATGGTTCTTGACCTTGACCGGAATCGTCAGTCTGCTGCACGTTTTGTAAGTCCTTGACCTATGAAATTACCCTTGTTATTGATCTTACGCTGATCGCGGGGTTTCATAGGTTCGAGATGCTGGCGTTCAAATCCGATGTTTCGCATTGGCGCCAAAAGAAAGAAATGGTCGGAGTATCTGTTCGGTAAGTACCTGCTATCTGTGTCATGATAATATCACTAACTCCGTGGATAATTTAGAACTGTATGTCTGGTTTGTGTCCTTCGCTCTTTATATGCTAACGGTGCACATGCAGATTATCACCAATGTTTTCGTCCAACTTATAATCTTGCTTTATCTTATCGACAACAACGAAAACACGAGCTGGATGATCCTTCTTGGCTCTGGCATGGGTGTTGTGATCGAAGCATGGAAGGTATGCTCCGACAAGCTTACCTCCGTTGCCGCTTTCTCACTATGTTTTTTTATAGATCACTAAGGCGGTGGATATCAATATCATTCCTTCCCCAACCGGCTCACGTCTTCCATACAAATTTGACATCCGAGGTATATATATTATGTGGGGTCATCCGGAAGCGAACCCAGCTGATGACATCGCTTCTCCCACAGACAAACATGTTTTGAGTGAAGATGAGAAGAAAACTCAAGAGTGCGCTCCAAAATACATCCTCCCAGTGGCGTCCGTCGAGCTGACTTTGTGACAGATATGATAAATTGGCCTTCCGCTATGTCTCTTACGTGGCAATTCCGTTGCTCGCCGGATACACTGTCTATTCGCTGATTTACGAGTCACATCGGGGATGGTATAGCTTCATAATCTCGACGCTTACGTCGTTTGTCTATATGTTCGGTTTTGTAAGTGTTTTTCCCATTAATCGGCCGGCGGGTCACTGACTTTTCTACTTTGAAGGCCCAACTAGTCCCGCAACTAATTATCAACTATAAACTTAAGGTTCGAGGCCGATTTCCCATGTTTTTCTGCAAATATCTCATATGCGGTATTTTTATCCCACAGAGTGTGGCGCACATGCCTATGAAGGCAATGGTCTATAAAACATTATCGACTGTCGTCGATGATTTCTTTGCGTAAGTTGGCCCAAACCTTTACGAGAATTAAGACCTGTTTTTCATATGGTCTGCAATCCAGATTCTGCATCAAGATGCCCTTCTTACATCGCTTGGCCTGTTTCCGGTACTGTGATCTATCCGGTTATTAGATTATTCTGCGACTAACAAATGCCGATCTCTTCCTGTATGGCATCTAGAGACGACGTCGTGTTTCTCATCTTCTTGTATCAGGTGCGTCATTTCGTGGTAACTTGCAACCACACCCGCTGACTGGTTCCACGCAGCGATGGATCTATCGCATTGACCCGAAGCGGGTGAATGAGTATGGACAGGTCCTGACCACTGGTGCGGATGCTGCCGAAAAGGAGAGCAAGAAGAAGAGGTAAGGTGAGGCTTTGTTGAAGTACTGGATGGACTGGCAGGATGGTTTTCTCGGGGAAATCAGAAGTTCGCGTGTGTCTGGGGAGTATGATCTGTGAATATAATACTATTCTGAGCGGAGACACATTTATGTATGACAATCGGTCCATGGACGGAGCATGCCCGGAGGGATCGATGAATCGTATGGCGATGCGAGCGATATGGCGAACAATGGGAGGACGTTTCCATTTAAGGTTCCGATTGGATGTCCGCTTTGAGGTCCGGAACCCCGATCCGGAACCTATGTACCGACCTGAAGTTGACCCAAATCCACGTCCGACGCCCACAACGCCCCACCAGGTGTCCACGCCATCTCCCGTCCATGGCCAGCGAAGACAGCGGCCCCAGACCTCTCACATACGCCTGCAAGTGCCTCAATGTCCGCATAACCGCATCGCAGCCTCCATCGACGGCCCCGGAGTATCCTCGTGATGCTCAGTATACCCCAGTAATCGTCAAAGACGATGGTATATCAGTGGTGCGTACGCCGTCCGCAGAAGAATAATTTGGCAAATATCTTACACTTATTTTCTTATCAGATACACCCTCAAGTCACTGCCAGAGTCCCCTCCAAAGCTGAACCCATACCCGGTACTTCAAGATATTCGAGATTTATCGCATTAACCTGCCTTTTTTGTGGACTGCCTGTTTATCGCGTCCATCAT
Organism: Pholiota adiposa; assembly: GCA_009935795.1. Lineage (NCBI taxonomy): Eukaryota > Fungi > Basidiomycota > Agaricomycetes > Agaricales > Strophariaceae > Pholiota > Pholiota adiposa. The sequence continues at coordinate 1,046,515 of QEYC01000103.1, forward strand.
ACAATCACACCAGATGTGGAAGGCGCTGAATCGACTCTACTACCCTCCGAAGACTGGCTCGAGCATGAGATTATGAAAACAGCTACTGGCTGGATCGATGTCCACAAAGACAGCATCGTAAGTAACATGCTTCTACATTCATTTGAAGGAGTTCCCTTCTTGTTGGATGCATTGTCATGCATTCAACACACGCAGTGCGATCATTTTAGAGAGCTGTTCCTGACATGTAAACGGTCCTATCTAATTTCTTATATTTTAAACAGATTGGAGATTCTATCCCTGAAATCCAAGCGTCATCCCAATATGCTCCTGTTTTCTCCCTGGCTCTGCCACAAAGTCTCGTTTCGCCTCCTCCGTCCCCAGAAGCGGAACAAGAAATATTATCTCCTCAGAGGAGCCCATCACCAGAGCCGCCCAAGCCAGACTACTTGTCACATATGCGGCCATTGTTTTTGGAACCGCCCTTCACCTCTTCTCACCCCATATTCGTTCATTTGGCAGGTCTCGCCACCCAGAAATCTCAGGAGTTGCGTGCAGCTGCCGAGCAACGTATCGTGGATTTCGTAACCGCCGAGACCGCCGGACTTGAGATTAAAGAGAAGAAACTCAGGCAACAAGTCGAGACACTATGGAAGAACTTCAGAGATAATGTTGAAATAGTGCAGCAGGCGCAGTCAACACAATCCCGTGGAGTGATTCGCCCTTTGTCGCGACCAAGTATTAGTGGCGTAGTCAGCCCCTCTCAGCTTTCTTCATCAGTGTCAATCCGGGATTTTACACCACAGGCTATTTCCCCTCAACGGCACTCCACTTCAACATCGGCTCCACGAGTCTCCGCTCTTTCTGCGTCATTAGCAACTTCCAAGTTCTATCATCCCAGAGCCTTGCAAGAGCACACGCCCTCGCGCTCTCATTCTCGCAGTCCAGGCTCCAATGATAATACCTCCGTCCTTTCTCCTCATTCCCTCACATCAACACTTGTAACACCATCACGGGGTGATGGTCTCAGCATCTTGCAGTTCGTTCCCAATCCCGATGACGATAATATTAACACACAAGCCAGCTATCGATTTTTCTTGACCTTGGATGAAGATATGGCTCGCTATAAAGAGGCTCAAGCGCAGAAAAATAAGGGAGCTTCTGAAACATCCAAGCAACCTCAGGAGGCTGGGTCCTCTCATTTGCATTCGAGTCCTACAACCAATGAGTCCAAGAAGGCCATATCGGCCCAAGGAACGTCTTCCGCCGCGGAAGGTACAGTACCAGCGACGACTCTATCACGTGCTCGAGATAAAGGCAAAAGAGTCACCTTCGTCGAGCCTGCTCCTATCACTAATGATGACGATGACAATAACGGAGAAGATCCCCTGATTTTCCCGCTTGAAGAGGAGAATGAGGGGGAAACTGGGAAGTCTGCAAATATTTCGCAGAACACTTTAACGCTCGTCGATCAACAAACATCGCGGCCAATCAGGGTTCGAAACACCCGTCTGAATAATGCTGCTGCGCAAGAGGCGTTCGCATCTTTGCGACCGTCATCTTTACCGAGCCCTTCACATATCCGCCCCATGCGGAGCCAACCTGGCGTCGATTCCCAAAGTATGATCCTCAACCTACCTCGCATAGTGAAACGCCCGGAACAGCAGGCCCAATCGTCTTCCCATCGACTGGTGTCAGAAACTGAAGTGGCCATTCTGAAATTAGTCGCCGCAGATACTCCTAGCCATCGTGGAGCATGGGAGACGGAAGGCAAAGCCTGGCAAACTTTCACCCGTCGACAAGGTTCTAAGGATGACTTTGACCAATCCAATATACCAGAGGAAGACGAGGACGAGTCGGATGCTGATAACCTTGCTAATAATGGTATGCATCTGTCTTGCCTATTTTAAATTTCGGGCGCTCATGGCGAGTAAAATTACACTTACAGATGTCCGCGGTCTTCCTGCATCCATGCCGGTCAACATCATCAACCACATCAAACCACGAGAACCACTCAGCCTAGCATCATATCGTCCGCCCACTGTACTGTCTGAGGAGCCCTCGGGCTCAACAAGCAACCCTTCGCCTGGTCCTGGTACCAAGTACTTATCATCAGCTGCGATCCGTAAGGCATTATATACGGAACGCGATCGGTATCGTGCGATAGACCCAGGTGCCCTCGACTTCGCAACAGAAGAGGAAGACGAGGAAGAAGAGAGCGATGAAAGCGAAGTGGAACAAGTGAAAGCTGAAGAACTTGGAGAAAAGGGCCGTCAACATGCGTTGAAAATTCTCCGAGCTAGGGATGAGCTGCCCGCGGAGGGTATGTGGAGGAGTCTGGCATAGTATTCCCTCATCTGCTATCGCGTGTCGCATATGGGAGTGGGACAATACTGTTCCGTGCCATTGCCTTCCCGCCGCTATCACGATGTGAGTAACGAAGTTACGAGAAACTTTTGCATCTGCTGCTTGTTATGATATCGATGTTGCTGTAACTTTCTAATAGTTTTGTTTCCGATTTCAGTTCTGTCCCCATTTCGTGCATCATTGGTTCTGTTCACCACCGCCATTCGTCATATATTATTTTCTTTTCACCATGCATATCTTGTATTGGCTTTTCTCGCTGTATGTATGTCACATGCCATCCTCTGCCTCGTTTGAGCGATGGATTGTAGGCTGAACAAACTCTATCTCTTTCTATGTTATCTAGCTCAGCACCCTTGAACTTTGTCAATGTTAACGATTAACAATAGTTACTAGCAAAGCCATACTAGTTGTATGTTTAATAGCATTTAGTTACTGCATCTTCCTTTCCATGTGTACTTGCAATGTCATCTGTACTGTGCATGTTCACCTGCAATAACAACAGATTTTCAATGAGTATATTATGAGGGGTGGTTGTCCAATTGGTATGATGGACATAAGTTGGTAAGTAGCCAGAGTGTATAAATTATGTAGATACTTTTTACGGTTATGTATTAAGGTCTACTAGTACGAAAGGCGAAACATCAAATAAGTGACGTTGATTGACCTATATGAAGAATAACGAACGCAGAAATTCAGATGAGAACGGTAGATACCCCTCCGAAATCAATGTCAAATTAATCAATAGTGTTTCCTTGCTCTTCAGCTCGGGTGGCAGCTTGTCCACGAGCATAGTTCTTTACGGACTCCTCAACCTTGGACTCGTCCTTCTGCTCATCGCCCGCGGCACTAGCTTTCTCTTCGACAGTCATCGTCTTGCCCTCCTCGACGCAACGTTCGCAGCCGCAAGAGAACCTCCAGCCCCTAGCGAGTTCGAAGCGTCTCCTGCGGCGACACTCAACGACGGACTCATCGGCATGCTGGGTTACATCGACAAAGGCGATAGTGAGAACATCGCCCTTCTTTAGGTCATGGTTGGCGATGATCGAGATCTCGGCGGTGCCAGAGCCGAAGGAAGGGCGAGCGGAGGGTTTGCAAGAGTGGGTCAGGTAGGACGAGAGGGTGTAGATCGCGCTACCAATTTGGCGTTGAGTACCATATGGTGTGCGTGTCTTTTCGAGATCTTCAGGGCGCCCGGTAGGCTCAGGCTGCAAGATAAAAATTTAATGATGGCAAACGTTAGGAGAATCGAAGATACAAACCTTATCGTCGCGGCCTCCACCAAAGCAAACACCGAATGCATTATATGCCATCTTTCCGCTAAGCGTAGCATACTTCTCCGGAGTAATAAACTCTTCCAGGCCAGGCAGAGCAGTTCGGAGCACATTAACAAGCAAGTCGGTCTCCTCCTTCGACGGTACCATTTCCAAATACCTCAGACGCTCCAGATGGTCAGCTAGCACATACTTCTCCGTGGTAGACTCAGCATCAGTGAAATCATTCTCAGTAAAGACCGGGTGCGCGCTAGGGGACGTAGCCTGAACCAATTTCTGTGTTTCGCCCTGTACCTGGCGGGCGATGAAACGAGCGACGAGGAGAGGCACAGATTTGCCGGATTTCTTAATGAAGTCGGCGAATTTGATTTGAGCTTCGCGGCGGGCTTCTTGGGCGACCGGTGCTGGGGGTGCTGATGGGATCTCGGGGGGCAATGGAGGATCAAGAGTGAACAGGAGGGACTGAGATTGTTTCTTGGATGCAATCATGCAGGCTTTGGAGCAGTAGGTCAGATGGAAGGCGGTGGTGCTTGTGTCTTTAGGAAGTTGGAGGGACATCTGGGGCTCAATGGGGCGAAGACATTGGCTGCAGTGCGTTCCCTTCGTCTGAAGATCGGCATCCAAGGCGGTCACTACGGGGAATTCCTAGATCCGAAGACAAGTCAGCTTTCATTCGATAAGCTTTCATAGTTGTAGACAAAAGGTAAACCTTATAGATAACGTCTCCAGCAGCAAAGTCCTTATTTACGACAAGGACTTGACGAGCGCCTTGCCCTTGTGTTTCTTGGACTTCAATAGATACGTTCATCCGCTTTGGCGGGAAGAAGTCATAGTAGGCTGCGGAATAAACGCAGTGCATTACTAAGTCGCTCATGAACTCTCAAAAAATCTTTCGCGGCTCACCTTCAATGCGGTGCTTCACCTAGAGAACGCCAAAGATCGAGCATGGAAGAAAACAGAATATGCAACAATATATTAGAACATGTGTTGCAAACGGGCACGAGGAAAGCAGAGATGGATATAAAGATGGGAAAGCATAATCAAGCTTGTATTTTGACTACGAAGCCGCTAGTCTTTCCTGGACTGTGACCATCCCTCTATGTTTGGAGACGCAGCACTAACAAGCATGACGTAGTCCACATCAGAGTCGGAAAACATCCTCCCACCGCTCACGCAGATGGGTGAGATCCAGGATCTGTGATATTGTCCCACTCTTGCGAAGAAGCCTCAGACGGTGGGCCCCTGATCGGACTAGTTTCATTGTCGAGACCCGAACTTTCCACCGATGGCGAAGAAGGATTACTTACATCCAGTTGAGTTAAATCCATGATCAACTAGAGGTTAAGTTTAGTATAAGTGGGTTTTACATGAAGAGCGATAAACAGACCTTGAAAACCGGCTCGATGATAGTCTTTTCGTAGATCACGATAAGTTCCACAGGGGATGGGTACACCCGGAGGGCACGGAAGAATGACATGGCAGCGGGTAGATGCGAGTTGGGACCTATTGGATGTTAGGAGGATGCACAGGAATGCTGAAAGGATGGAAATACCTTCAAGGGCAAGCTTTTCACCAGTGGCAACTTGGGCCATGAAGTACTGCTCCTGTTCCTCGGGACTGGTAGGGCTAGGTTCACTCCTGATCTGTTGAATGGCTTCGCGAAGAACGGTAGGGGTAATGCCAGCGGCGCTGGTGCTCGCCTCATTTTGCTTCGTCTCGGCCACTACTTTTTGGACGCGCTTTTTTTCTTTTTCTGCGTGGTGCGTCAGTATTTGAGACGCGAGCGAAGGATGATAGACACGTACTGAGTTTCCTACGGAACTCTGTATCATTCCTGCGCTTATAATCAAAATAAACGGCATAGGCTGCGAGACCTGCTACGACCGTGACGGCCGCGATGGTGAGATAGCTGGTGGACCTGGTGTCCATGATGGAGGTCAAGTTCAACAGGTGTCATTCGCTCCCCCAGAATTTTTTCTCAGGATTACGTAACCGAATCTATTACGCGTCAGAATGGCCGGAATGCGGGCGTCGACATTGATCATTATGCCCGTCCTCTGTTCCTTTCTTTTGCATAAGTTGGGTAGATTATTTTGTGCTAAATATACGAGCTCGAGGGACCGAGGCGATGATCCAACCCCGCATGAAAAACAGGGCTGTAACTATGCACCATTGATGCAGGGATAAGCACTGCGATGCTGTGGCCTGGTGGCTCTCCAGGACCTGAATAAAACGAAGAACGACGGGCGTTGAACACATTCTCATCTCTGATCTCATCTGCTGCTGGGTCACGGAATCGGGCCGGTGGTTTATTTCGCGGAAAAGTTACCCACGACCCATTCAACCGGAGCGACCGTGGTCTTGTCACTCTCCGCTCGTTTTTCTCGACCATATCTCTTCATTGGCCCCTAATTCCACCCGTCGGCCATGAACGGCCGTGCCAGCGACCCTCCAGATCCTCAGTCTCTCAAATTTTCGGACGGTGCTGCTGATACCACAGATGCTGGTTCCGCCTCCATTTCTGATTCACAGTCACCAATTCAAGATTCATCGTCCTCCATAGATCAAAATCTCGCTTCCGTGAACCCTGTGATTATTTCCTCGAGCGAACCCGTCGTTTCCGAGCTACAGGATGCAATATCAAGCGTCCGAACACAGGAACAGGTTGCTCCAACGGCCGAAGTAGTTGGGAATGGCCAGGATACAGGTGGTAGTACCACAGAGGGCGAGGCAGCACAGGCTGAACCTATAACAAACAATCATGAGGCTGAGGTCCACCTCGAGGCTGTCAACGGGCAGATCCAGCTTCTCGAGCACACGCCGGAGAACAACGTTGTCGCTGGGGACGGAGGGTTGCTTGTACAGGACGACGGTCAGGATTGGATACCTGACCCCGATCATGAGTTGAAACGCGTAAAGGTATGCAAGAATCTCTATTTTGTCTTCTTTTAACTGCTGCCCAATATTTCCTGTCATCGCGGCCAATCATGGCCAAAACGAACGTGTTATCCAAACCATGACGAAATCTCCCACCATTTCTTGCCTTCTCTGACAATTCAACGTTCATGTCTAAACACGTACTCATATACTCTCAAACTTCCAGGTATATGAACTCATTGGCTCGCGATGGATAGACCAAGGAACAGCCTTTTGCTTCGGCCAGTTCTCAGAGGAAACAAGCGAGGCGCTGCTCATTGCTCGTTCAGAAAGGAATTACAACGAGATCATCCTGTCAACAGTTATTCGCTCCACCGATGTCTACCAGCGTCAGCAAGGTAAGCCCTACCTTTCAGCTGCTACAAAGCCAACGCTCTCCCTTCCTCCCTTATGCACACGACCGGTCCTACAACCCCTGATTGCGACATAATTTCATTCGCACACTTCTTTTTTCTGTTCGTGTCGGATTATGTTAATTTTGGTCCCTTTCATTACAGACACCCTCATTGTGTGGACAGAACCAGACGGTGTCGATTACGCTCTCAGCTTTCAGGACCCGGACGGCTGCTTAGAGGTGTGGAATTTCATCATTGAAGTCCAGCGGCATATGAACGCAAACGGTCAGTTTCCACATCTATTCTATTGATATGCGTCTCATGCACTTGCCAGAAGATCAAAGCGCTGTCTCCTCATCACCGCTCCTAGGACCCGAAGCATCGGTCACGGCCTCCAGCATCATTCGCTTGGGACGACTCCCAACACCACAACTCGGCATCATCAGTGAGATTGAGAGGGCCATCAAGGCGTTGGCGCGAACACAGAATGTGAAAGAGCGAATATGCGAATATATTCAGCAGGAGGTGAGTTGCCAATCCTTTCTCTTTGAGTATATGGTATCGCTTCTTTTCATCTTCTCTTGGACACCGCCTATTCGACTCTTGTGGACATTGTGTGGTTGTTACTATGTGTTAGGCAACTACAATACACTCGTCCTCTGTCGTCCATTTCCCACTGTATTTTATCCTGTAAGACCAGTAGCTGATCAACAACATGGGTATCTGCTCTACCTATTGATAGGATTACATCAAGTCCTTGATTAAGGTAATGGGCGATGCCGAAGACCTGGAGAGCTTGGAGAATTTGCATGCACTGTGTAGTCTGATGCAAACAATACGTGCGTCGCTTATTGCTGCTCATGCTGCCCTTTGATTGCGCCCTGACTAATTCGCATCATCCGCAGTAATGTTGAATGACCATTCAATGTACGAGCATATCCTGGAGGACGAGATTTTCTTTGGCGTCGTCGGTATGCTAGAATGTAAGCGCACTATCCTTAATTTATCTAAATTCAGTATTGACTTTCTTCCCCAGACGATCCCGACTTCCCTGGTCATAAAGCAAACTACCGCGATTTCCTGAATAATACTGCACAATTCCATCAACCTATCCCCATGCGCGATATTACTATCCAGCGCAAAATCCACCACACCTACCGTCTCCAATTCCTCAAGGACGTCGTTCTAGCCCGTGCCCTCGACGACTCAACGTTCAATGTCCTCAATTCTTGTATCATCTTTAACCAAATCGACATCATCTCCCACATCCAGCAAGATCAGACCTTCCTGCGCGATGTCGTGCGTCTCTTCGTCGACGAGGAAATGTTAAATCCAAGCGTGCCGAATGGCCGGCGTCTCCAGTTCCAGGGACAACAAGCGCAACAGATCCAAGGTGCAGCATCTAACCAACCTCCAACACCTCCGCAACACATGATTATCAGCTTGAATAGTAATGGAGACAATGTTACCAAACCCGACGCTGCTGCGATGGATATTGACCAAAAGCAACCATTACCCGCTGCGCCAGGGCCGAGACCTGTAAACGGCACAGTCAGCGTACCCAACGGCCGCCCAGTCAAGCGGACATACGCGTTCGCTCCTCCCGACGACCTGACAGAAACCGAAATCGCGCTGCGGCGGGAAGTTATCCTCCTTCTGCAGCAGCTCTGCATTATGGGCAAGAACGTGCAGATGCCCGCGCGGATGGCGCTCTTCCGCACACTCGTGGACCGCGGGGTGCTGTTTGCTGTGCAGTGGGCGTTGACGCTTTCCGAGAAGGAGGAGGTCAACAGGCAGATGATGAGTGCGGGTGGAGAGGTTCTGTCGGCGCTGTTGGATCATGACCTGAACGGAGTCCGCGGCCATGTGCTGAAGCAGATTGTAGCGATCGAGAAGGAACGCGAGGCCGGCAAAAAGGGCGCGGACAAGGCTGAGACGGTGCTGGAGATGGCTTGCAGGATCATGGCGCAGAGTAGAGATCTGGCTGTGCAAAGCCAGGTTGGCGATGCGCTCAAGGTCTGGATGGACATCCCTTCTAATGAAACGCCTGTTGCTGCCGCTGCTGGTGGGTCAGAAGTTGGCCCAAAGCTGCCAGCAATCGCTCGGAAAGATGACCCAGGCACTGAGCGATACATGGAGTACTTCTACAAGGACTGCGTGCACAAGCTGATGAAGCCAATAACGGACTTGCCAGAATGGAGAAACTTCAAAGAGCCTATGCTGACTCTTGCGCGGGAAGAAACGAATCGCTTCGTCTACCTCTGCGATCTGCTGCACAATTTTCTGCAGCAACATCAGTTCCGAAGTCACTTCTATGTCATGTCATCCGATATCTTATGTCGCGTGGCAACCCTGTTTAAAGTCAAAGAAAAACATCTCCGGCACGGTAAGTAATCTTGGATGATCGTCGGCTTCCGCAAGGAGACGAAGCATGCTCATTATAATTTTCTTCTAGCCGCTTTCCGGATCTTCCGCCTGCTTCTGAAGCAAGGCAACCCTAACTCTCATGCTCAGGTCATGAAACATGACATCCTAAAACCGATTCTGGACCTAACCCTAAAGGAATCATCGCGCGATAATCTCCTGAGTTGTTCATGTCAGGAATATTTCGAATATATGCGCAAGGTACGAAGCCTCCTGCAAGATTAATCGCTCCTCGTTTTTAATATCGATATGCAGGAGAACATGAAAGAGATGATTAAATTCTGCATGACTCGTCACGAGGCTGAGATCCAGCAACTTGCTAAGACTCCCCTCGGTACGCAAAGGTTCGAGCTGTTCATTCGACGATGGGAAATGAACAATGCGCCACCTCCAGAGGAGTCAACACCAGACAAGTAAGTCATTAACCCCATTTTCAATCTGCACTCATATTCATCCTTTTAATTTGTTCTTTCAGAACTCAGGAAGACCGGACATGGTCAGGACCTGGTCGCCTCCTTGACCTTGCGGAAGAAGATTACTTCAACGGTGACGATGAAGATGACGACATCCTTCCTTCGATCAGTCAACAGGCATGGCTGAAGAATTCGCCTCTGGCTATCCATAACACTGGCATGAAACGCAAACGACGGCCAGGAATCAACGGCACGCCGAAAGCCTATAGACCACCTCTCAGAACGCCGCAGCTCAGTGCTTTGGTTGATTACGATGAAGACGACGACGAAGCCGCTACTACCACCGATTCCGTCGGTGCAGTGCCTCAGGCCTCCGGCTCGCGCTCTGTATCACCAGAAAGCAAATCAACCACACCACCACCGCCTAGTAAATCTCCATCACCAGCGGCCCTATCTCCAACATTGCCATATTCTGGGCCTCCTCCAAAACGGCTGAAGGAAGAAAACGACGATGATAATATCCTCGAAAGTCTTGCTCGAAATTATAAATCACAGCCTCAATCGCCACAGCTAGTCAGCCTAGGTCCCATGCGTCTCAGTGAAAAACGACGACGAGCAGAGGAAGAAGACGATGAGCTGCTTGCGCGTCTCTCTAAGACGTCCAAAAAACCTGATCTCGGAAATCAGAAAGAATCTTCTGTGTCAATACCAGGGCGAGCTAAAAACGGTGACGATCCACCAGGCAAGAAGATCAAGGTAAAACTCGGTGCAGTCGGTCTCGCGGTGGCTTCGACGCCTACAGCACAACCAGTAACGACGACAACGGATACCTGCTCGCCATCGTCAGAACCGGGCACAAAAGACGGGGATACTGGATAGTTACTTATTCTAGGTTCTATGGCTTTCTTTCTTTCTTTGTCCTATTATTATCGGACCTACATATTTCCTTACACTCATTATGATTTTTCGTGCTCATTGTACATCTCAAACTCTCTAGATCTCTTCATCCTGCCCTTCGCAATACTCATGCATCGCACACATGTTATCCATGCCTGCTGCTTTTGAACTAATTATGACCTTCATATTCTTTCTCTTTGGTTTTTGGGCCTGTGATTGTAGTATGTAGTGTCTGTTTTTTTTACTCTTATGTTTTATGCTCCACTCCACATGTTGAGATCGCCAACTTGTTCAAGAAGTATGTATTCAAGGATGTCTAGACTGTCAAGGACATCGTAAGGATGCTTTTTCGCATTGATGCCAGCAAGGTTGAATGAAGATCGAATTGCAGATCTTATTTACATGCACGCGTGGTAGCCACGTTGAAGTACTTCGGTAAGCTGACAGACACACATGTCCATTACATACGGGAAAGTAGCAGACAGATAACGAACAAACGGATCGAATTTTTGAGTACAGGAACAAAAAGGTTGATCGACAAAGCTCTGAAGAAACACGCTGTTCGTGCATAACAACAGACTAATTTGGATTGACCTTCATAAAAAGAGAAATAAAAATGGGGGATAATGGTATTTGGAATGTGGGTTTATACGACGAGACTCATTAATAAGACATTGTATATGACGGTCGAAAGCATGTTAAAAAGCAAAGGGTGGTTATATATATGGCGATGATGAGATAGAAGCAGTGAAGATGATGATAAGGATGCTGTATGATATGTAGAGAAAAGGAGATGAAAAGTGGTTCGTTGGCATGTTCGTAAATCATCGGTAGAACGAGGAATATATGTGATTTCGCTTAGCTTTGGGGGTTGGTTAATAGATAACAGAAAGAAAGAGACAGAAAAAAGAAAAGATGAGATAGACAAGCGCGTAGAAATATACTAGACAGAACAACAGACAACAGTCCTGGAAGAGGCAGGAAAGAGAAAGCACAGGGATAGTAGAGCATAATAAAATAAGACGAGGGATATGCAAATATTTCTTCAGATATAAGGTTTCGGATTGGGCTCTGTATGAGGTTGCGCGCGTGAAGAAGTACTGAAGGGTAGGATGAGAATCAAATGGGATGGTGCATAGAACCATCACCATCATCATCAGTGTGGTACAATAGATATTGCAATGCAGTAAGTGTATAAGGGCATTCGAGTGCGATTATAGGATGGGTGCGGTGTTGTGGTGAATTGCAAATGCCGATGATAATTGCGTGTTTTGCGTGCATGTGCTGATGGGTTGAACGAAGATGATGGTCATGATAATGAGGAAAGCATGTTGAAGGAAAAGGTAATGTCGAGAGAGAAATGGCGAAACCGAGAAGATGTGATGGAGGTATGAGGATGGAATGGAACGAAAGCAAGAGATCCACACAACTTTCCTGCCTGCCTTCTACAAATTATGGACAGAGCACGGAGAAGACATGGAAGAATAAAAATGATGCATGCACGACGAGAGAGAAGAACGAAGAATTAACACACGAATAATAATTCACGCGCCGAGTCATTCATCCACTTGTGATTGCTGCTGCTGTTGATGTGGGTGTTGCCCATCAGGCATCGAGTGCTGCGTATACAGCTGTTGGTGAAGCAGCGGCGGTCCAAACGCGCTTTGCCCCTCATTTACCCCAAACGGCATTCCGAATGGCGAAAACCCTGCGCCAGCACCGCCGTACACACCGGCGCCGCCGAACATCCCCAACCCATTGGGCGGTGATGCTGCACCATGCGGCACGAACGCAGACGACGCGCCCGTCAGTTGAGTTGTCGCTCCAGGAGAGACGGAGCTGTAAAACCGCGGTGGCGGCGATGAGAAAAAGCTGTTCTGGTTCCCACCATTTCCACTTCCATTGCTGTAAGTGGGCGACGTCGGCGAGAGCGTCGAATCACGGCGCAGGATCGATGCAGGCAGACGATGGTGCGTATGTCCGCCAAAGTCGTCTGACATACGGCCTTGGAACGAATCAGAGCCAGCTGAAGATGGTGGTGGGCCTTGCCCATGTCCTTGGAAGGAGGTGGGGCTGTTCAAGGCCTGGGTCAATTGCTGGGCTTGCGATGACGACGAGCCATTAATGTTGTGTCCGCCAGCGCTGTTGGGCGTTCGTACACCAAGCGGGTTCTTGCTGTACGAGAGACGGATGCCATTCTTGACAGTGCCGCGCAGAGTGTGTCCTGACATCTCCGCCAAGGCCTTGGCTGCAAACTGCACGTCGTCGAACTAAATATACATGAATGTCGATTAGCAAACCATTTCGCAAGCATCGAACTACACCATAGGAAGAAAAAAGAGCTTTGCTCACCTCAACAAAACACATCGGGCCGTTGGACTTCTGCCGGAAGCATAACTTGCGAAAGCCAGGGCGGGCCGAAAAAAATTCGCGGAGCGTCTCTTCAAGGTAGTCGTTTGGGTATCCCATTGGTGGTGGGGACGTTGGCAGGTTACCCACGTACAACGTGTTGATCTAGAATGGAGGAGCATGGCGAAAAGGTAATCAATCAGCACCGTGATCAATGTTCGTGGATATAAATTAAATGGATTAGGGAATTGGAATTATCGAAAAGCGTTAAATGTCTCTTTGTTTTGTTGACTTCGCCGAGATAGAAAAGAAACAGGACGGCAACGCAAGACAATACGAGACAATAATAGAAGCGAAGGGTCTATTATGATGTGCTCCCTCTTGACACGAATACAATAGATAGCATGCATATACGATTTGCAAACCAAGGAAACCGAAAAGAAGAAAAAGCAAACAAAAAGGAAAGATCAACTCACAGGAGGATTCTGGTCCACCGTCCCTCTCAAACTCGTTGTACTGGCCGTGCTGCCAGACCCTGCAGGCGATGGCAGCTGCGGTGACGTGTTTCCAGTACTCCCTTGCGCACTGGCATTGGCGCTAACACTCGCACTCGGCGGCAAAGGCGAAACTCCTCCACTAACCCCATTGGCACTACCACCACCAGTCGTCGCAGAAGACGACGAAGAAACAGACGACGAGAACGCCGATGACGCCATAGCAGAATTCGATGCAGACGTGGATGCAGAAGCAGAAGTAGACGACGAAGAGGACGATGCATGCTGCTGCAACCGCTCCAAAATTCCATTCGTATGCACACCCAAAGGACGAGTGGGCACTGCGCCAATATAACCCACAGTACTAGTAGCACCAGTTCCATCGATGGCGCTGGTCTCGCTGGACTCGCTTTGCGTGCGATATCCCTGGTTATTATGCGGCTGCTGGACGAAATTACCAGCAGCCTGTTGACGCTGCATCTGCAACTTCTGCTGATCGCGATGGTATTGGAGGTGCTGGAACTGAGGGATGTACCCACCAGGGCTTTGACTCAAAGGAGCGACAGTGTTTTCATTGAAGATCCCAGGCGATGTGGAGCGTTCAGAACTCGTGCTCGGATGGGCGTTCGTCGGAACTTGCGCGTGAGGATGCGAATTATTCGCGGTGTTGGAACCTGCATTAGAACCAATAATTGAATGCGGCCGGGCGACAGCGGCATATGTGGTTGCAGCATTGATTCTATCCCAGGGACCTACTGGAGGGTCGTCAGGGGCCTGCTGCGCTTGCACTTGGGCACGTTCTTGTTGCTGCTGCTGGAGCTGCTCATGATACATCGCCTCCTCTTCCTCCTTGCGATCCTGCTCCATCTGCTGGCGCTCGTACTCATCCTCATCCTCCTCCAGCTGCCGATGCAACTGTTGACGATGCGTGTCAAAACCATCGTCCTCGTCCTCCTCCTGTGGCGATTCAACCAATTCCTGGTGCGAATGCGGCTGCTCGGAGGTGGGCAGCATCGGACTTTCATGTCCATGGCTTTGCGGCTGACTTTGGTTAGGGCTATCCAAAGTTGTCGCCGTCGTAGGCGCGGTAGCTACAGGCGACTCCCACAATGAACTCGAGGAAGCACTTGAGCTCTGGCGAGACATCGCGGTTGCCGAGACACCGGCGCCATTGGTAATTGTGGGCGTAGAAGACGAGCCATTGATAGATGCCCCATTCGATGTCACAGAAGAAGCGCCAGAAGTCAACGAGACGCCATGGAAAGCATCAAAAGCGGCGGAGTTACTGGCGCGAAGTCGCATGAGGTTGAGATCTCGCTCTCTTTCTCCCTTGCGTCTACGTTCTCTCTCGCGCTCTTCCTCTTCTCGCTCTCGTGCACCCCTCATACTTCCTCCAATGGAGAGACTAGTCAGGCTCGGAAGGCCCATGGAACCAAGCTCGCGTTTCCTCGCATCCTCGTCTGCACCAAGAGCAGAGGTGAGGTTTGTCGTTCCATTGATGCCGTCTTTGCCATTACCAAGCCCATTCACTGGTGACGTGTCTTGTTGAGAACCTGACAAAGAAGAGGAAATGGCACCTGGCTGGCCAACAGGTTGCGCAGGACCATTTTCTCGCCAAGGCCCAATCCTTGCCAGACCTGACTCTGGAGCGTTGAAGGGTAAGTTGTCCGGTCCACCGCCGGGGTGTTGGGTTTGACCTTGTTGATTGACACTCCCAACTGGGCCTACACCTCCTACCAAGCCTACACCACGTTTGGTGTGCAAGTTCTTCTTTGCCATCTCCGCCTTGAGAACAGCACCCTTCTCAATATCGACTCGGCGGCCTTGCAGCACATCTCGTGCGACAAGGGCTTCTTCGCGGGAGCGGAACTTGGCGAAGCCGATAATCTGCTTGCGCGGAGGCAGAGCAAGGGTAAGTGAGGGATTAAGGGCATTCTGCGCTGCTTGGGCTTGAGAAGAGAGTGAGGACAGCGGGTTGAGGGAGGCCAACGAGGACAGTGGATTAAGTGGGATGAGAGGGTTCATTCCCATGCTACCCATCGCATAGTGCGATGCTAGATCCTCGCCCGGGGGCGGGACCTGCCAAGGAGACATGCCGTCTCGACCGGCATCAACGACGACACCGCCCTGGTTCACTGTAACCATGTTGTATGGATCGTTCGCAGCGCCATATCCGCGCGCTGCGCCTGGTGGTCCTGCTACACCACCAGCCCCGCTCGCCGGCCCAGCCCCCCCAAGAAGTGCATTATAAGCGGTATATTCTTTGTTGGGGATCTTAAGCGTGGCGGCTTCGAAGCCGGGGCTGAACGTGAACATATTCTGAAATTCACGTTCCTGGACAGTAAGGGTCAGCAAACATACCAAAATGGAAATAAGACAAAGTAAGAGGCTGGGCTACACACCTGCATATCCTCTGGGAAACCAACAACAAAGATCGTCGAGATCTCTTCACCACTTGCAGTGGTCGTGGGGCCATTGTTATTAGGCATACCGATAGATACGGAGGTAGGAAGGGGCATGCTGGAGCTGGGAGCATTGTTGTTAGAATTGACGGAAGGAGGGCCACCTATAGAGGGACCGGCGGGGACATGAGGACCGTATGGAGTCTGAGAGGTTAGTGGTACTCCTCCGATGCCATTGGAGAATGGGTATGGCTGTCCTTGACCGGGCGCTTGCTGCTGCTGTTGCTGCTGCATGGATGGTTTAGACGCCATGGGATACGGATCAACGAGATAAGGGGATTTGTGCACGCCATTGACGGTCTGTTGCTGTTGTTGGTGCTGGTGCGGTTGTTGTTGGTGCTGATGTTGTTGGTGCTGCTGCTGAGCCTGCGATGCGTAGTCGTATGAGCCGTACTGCTGGATGACAGGGGAAGCCATTTGGCCGGGGAAGGGGTCCTGGGATGGATAGAAAGCCGGAACGGGTTCGCGGTACATCGGGGGGATGGCGAGGCCGCCCTGCTGGCGCGGGCGCGTGGTATTTGGGTAGGACGTGAAGGAGGCGCGGTAGTTGGTCCCGGTGGGGAAGGCGTTCAGCTTGCCTGGCCCGCCCTGCGGCTGCTGCGGCTGCTGGGGGTGGTGCGGATGGTGGGCGAATTCCGAGGGAAAGTCCTGAAGCATATGCTGTGGAGTGGACGAGTAGAGACCCTGGTGCATGTTGAAGAGGGATTCCGGGGCATGGAGGGGCTGGAAGGGCGGGTGGTCGTCGGGGGCTTGGCGGTGGAGGTGGCGGGTGTGGGGGAAGCGGGCGGTGGGATTGTCGTTGTCGAGGATGTCGTTGTCGATGTCGAGTGTGGCGGGGTCGGCGTCGGCCTGGTCGTTGAGGGAGGCGAGGAGGGACTTGTTGATGAAGTCCTCGTCGTTGAGGTGGGCGGGCGTTGCGGAGGGCATCAGAAAGCGGACATGCAGAGATAGTGGTCGATCGAGAGGGAATGTGCCGTCGCTCCCGACCGTCACAATCACACAACCTTTCCCCCACGCACGGCCCATCTGTACACAACAACAACATCCCACGTGCCCCCGGCACCAACGGCGCGTCCCTCATTGGTCACTTATTCATTTCCATTCAATCAATTAACTCGTATATTTCTGAGCGCGTGTCACAATACACAGAGGCAACTCACCCAGGTCAGCCCATACCGCCCTCTCCAATTATTTCCAGCACCGCCGCCACGCTAATCACCGCGCACAACACAAGCGCCACCGCCAGAGCGCCTACAAATCTCCGGTACGCCCGCGCATCTGGTGCGCCAGGGGGGTCGATGTACGCCGCGAACGGCACCGTCGCTGCGCGTCCCAGCGGCGTCGGTCCAAACTGCTGCGTGTGCGCGCTGTACAGGTCGAACGTGGGCGTGTCCTGGGGCAGCAAACGCTCCTGGGAAGACGCCGCAGGAGGACCGAGGTCATGCGGCATCCATGGGCTATTTGAGCCAAGCGGTGCGTATGCCGGTGGTGGCGTGCGTCCCTGCGCATCTGCCTGTGTGGGGGGAGGGTGAAGCAGCAGAGCTTCGCGATTCACGACTCGTTCCGCCCGTGCCGCCGTAGTGCGAGTGACCGTCAGCGAGGATGAGGACGAGCTGGAGGACCGCGGCGACGAGCCAATCGAAGGCGGTGGCGAGCGCCCAGTGTAGGAAGCAGCATGTCCCGGCTGAGACGCCAGGAGGAGGGGAGTGCCATCATGCGGCGACGAGGACATCATAGTGGGAGGTACTGTAGTTATATACCACGACTCGTGTTGTATCGGGTTTATTTTTGCTCCAATGCTTTTCGCCGCAAGCGATACTTCGTGACCAGGGTGCGCGTGCGCAAAGATGACGGCTGAATGAAGTGCTGATTCGAACCCGAATTCAAACCCAAACCCGAATCCAAATCTAACTCCGTGCTCGAGGTGTCACGAACTTTCCGATTAGACTCCTGCCGTATTAATATACCGTTATAAGTGGGCTTGACAATGACAATTCCTGTTAAGTTGTTGCGCACGCCCAAGTTGATAGTTGTTCTTGATGTGTACGAGAGAATTGATAGATCTTGTTGCTCCCAATTAATAGATCGCAAGGCGAAACGGTGTGAGCGAAAGAGCAGAGTCCGAGGATCCCAGTGACGTCCAATAGGTTGGGAGTAAAGAGGCCTAATGGGAACAAATGGGAACAAATCCGCCTGCTTGGAATGACGATGGCGTCAGTTCTCAACACTAGTCTGCGTCACCAGCCCAAGTCCAAGGAGTCTATCTGAAGGGTTTCTGATGACCGTGGCAAGCCTGAATGGATCCTATGACTATTGCGCAGTCGTCCTTTATCCAAAGATTCACTGGTCGACGTCAGAAACTTGTCAGAAACGCCGCGTATCGGCTGTTCTGAATTCCACAGACAGTCAGATCAACACGCCTACCAAAAGCCGGTAGCAAAGCAGCGAACCGAATGACGATAGAAAAAGACTTACCCAATAAAAGCCCACGAAAAGAAACACCTCTCTTCCCCCTCCTTCTTTCTAGAGTTACAATCGACGTAAACACCTGAGACCCCTTCTGTCGTCTGCGGGCCTGCAGCTGTCAAATCTCGGATAATCGATGGTAGATAGCAGATAAAATCCAACGAAGCCTTCTTCACGAACTCTTCCTAGTAGAATGCGGGATTCTGGAATGCGGTGAACGGCGGAGACACAAAACTTCACTGATTTTCTCAGCACGAGAGGGTGATTGTGGATGGTGGTGGGAGCGAGGCAGAACAAGGCGAGGTTTTCGAGGTAAATTGTCAAGATATACCACGCGCCTCAAGGCCTTCGTCCGGATCAGGTGAGCCAGTCAGGTCGAAGTCGATATACGATGCAGCAGAACTGAGTACTGAGTACTGAATACTGAGTACCTTTATAACGTTTTGCCGTTCGCCCTTCCAAAATTCAACGATTGAACCCTGTGGCAAGATGCCGTACATGCAGCTGTCCTCCAGGCTCCGTGCCAGTGTCACTGGTAAAGTAGTTGGACAAGGTCGGCTGCGTGAAAAGGCTGCCAGGAACGCCTACGCCAATTGTGTGCTGCTTAAGTGCTGTCATTGTCCAAGAGCAGGCTAAAGATAAGGAACCTCCCGGGTCCGGGTGCTACCGACGCGATCATATGTGATGGATGAAGGCGAGAAGTTAGACTGGCAGCTGGCGTGTGTCTTGATTCGCTACTGTGGCGAGAGAAATGGAAGCGCGGACCGGTCTGACCTCGCCTCTGCGCCCCGCATCTCCTTGTTGTCCGACAGCTTCAAGCAGGCGCACAAGCTGCTGAATACCCTATCTTCATTTCAAGCTTTAAGCAATGCTTTTTTGGGTCTAGTGGGCAATTTATATACCAAAGTGTCGTAGAATCTATTTTTAACCGTCTTAATTGAGAACGAAGTCGACTTGTTATTCTTAGATGTCGTTCTGTAGGATCAAGAAAGGTCGAGAAAGATTAGCATGAAGGGCAGATGACGGCTCCAGACTGCGATAGGTGTGATAATTCTTCTATAAACAGTGTTACAAAGCAATTCGGTGGTTTGGGAATAGATAAGAACGATAGAAAACGAAGAGCCTGAGGAAAGCATAGAAATGGAATGGGGTTAAGAGGTTTGTTTTTTGCAAATGGGGGAGAATGAACAGCGACTATACAAACGAAAACTTTAGATCACCGACCAGAATTTCAAAACATACACAACTGCATCAGTTTAAGTCCAGAACAGTGGTATCTACCTGCAGTCTTTAGATGGAGTCGACACTGAGAATGATTAGTTCGATGGGATGGCGCTCTTGATGAACGCTTTCAATTCATCGAGTTCTTGGGGAACCGTGGCATGTCCCATTCCCTCGTAGACGTTGAACGAAAGCCCCCCGAACTGTCCAGGCGTCGCGAGCGGGACGCCGAGCTCATTAACCACAAAGTCCACGGAGTGCTTCGCGAGTTCGAATTTGACCAGCGGGTCAGCGCTACCGGTTCCCCAGAATATCGGAGAGGAAGCAGCGTTCTGGGAAGCCATCTGTACATAGCCAGGTGATAGTCGCTGTTAGTAAGGATTAACAGAAATCGACACATAGGACAACACGAACTGCTTTGAATTTGTTTTTTAGCGGTAGCCAGCCGCTGAGGACGACTAGCCCTGCCAGACGGTGCTCGCCCGTGAGGCCGGTCAACAGTGTCATGGTTCCGCCTTGACTGAACCCTCCGAGGACGATGCGGCTGGGGTCGATTCCATTAGCTTCAATTTCGTATTTGATCAGGTCGTTTAAGTTGCCCGCCGATTCGCGCATGCCCTTCTCATCCTCTTCCGAGTCAAATCCGAACGAGTAGATATCGAACCTAAGAAGAGAGAGTGAGTAAGCAACATCGCCGAAAGCAGATTATCAACGGGAATAAATTACCATGATGGCATTTCAATGTCCATGTTTGCTCTGACTGAGCGGATAGGGCTGATCATTTAACAATATTAAGGTGTGGATATGAATCACGAAGGCAGAATGAGAATTTAAATCAATTGAACAAAGAAAGTCGTTAGCATATTTGGGTAGGGCCGAGTGCAAAAGAAACGAACGAGTGGGGTAACAGCCATTTTACATGAGCGAGAGCAGGATCCGTTTTAAACATGTCCGCAACGGGCTTCCATCCATGTCCAGTATCCCCTAATCCCTGAAGGTGTAGAGGTGACCGTGCGTATGTAGCAAAGAGTAATTGAGTATCATAGAAAGTTAGGCTTCATGCACCCGAAACGAGCAAAATGCTTACATGGACGAAGATGACGGTAGCTGTATGTTTAACGGCGGCAGGGACGGTTATGTACTTGAGGGCAGGAGCGAGGGCCATGGTCTCGGAGTGTAATCTAGACTGGTAGAGGAACCGAGATGGGAGCAGGAGATAACAAATAAAAGCGATGATTCCAGCAATGATTGACCAGTACATCCACAAGCACTCTCCGGCCCACTCGCCTTATAATCGATCTTGCCCCTGCCGGGATCTACCGGCTAACCGACGACGCGTCTTTGGGCCTTGCTTAGCTCTCCTGCACCTATTGCGCTCAGCGTCCCCCACAAGCGCTCAAGATCGGTCGATAATAGCAACGAAAGTGCCAGTTAGATCCAAGAGCAGCCGAGACTCAACAGCTTTGGCTAGGACTATACATCATTGCGGATCAGGACGTTATGGATGAATCATTTGGACTCGAATCCACAGTGGACCCTGCTATGCAGGCAGCTGCGCCCTCTGAGGAAGCCGCGCAGGCTGAACAGAAGCCTCTCTCAAAGAATGCACAAAAGAAGGCGGCCAAGGCAGAGCGCTTTGCTGCGCTGAAGCTCGAGCGCCGCGCCCGCGAGAGGGAGGCCAAAAAAGAGAAGAAGCGCCAACGGGCAGAGAAGCGGGCCGCCGGCGAGCTCGCGGACAGTGAAGATGAGGAGAAGAAACGACAGGCGAAGAAGCGGAAAGTTGAGTTTGGGGGTAGGGTGATCGTCGATCTTGGATTTGACGACATGATGAACGACAAGGTAAGCAGCATCATGTACGGTCGTCTCCTTGCTCCGCACTCTGCATCGTTTATCAATATACACCTTTTGGAATCTAGGAAGTTATATCTCTGTGCTCACAGCTTGCATATACCCATAGCGCCAATCGCAACGCGTCCTTCCCTTTTTCTCTGATTTTCACCTCTCTCGACGGCCGCACCCACAAGCGCCTGGAAAGTCTGGGAGATTCCAGCTATAAAAGGTGGGCAAACACGACCTGGATGTCAGAGAGCTATGAACATCTGTGGAAAGAGCACCCGCCTTCTTCTATGCCGGGCGAAGGTCTTGCGATGAACCCTACTGCCCCTGCCGATACTGAGGCCGTTGAAAGCAGCGACTCTGCTCCGGCACCTGTTGTGGTCGAAGAGATCCCGGCTTCGTCCAATGCATCTCCACGGATATCCCAAAATACTATCGTCTACTTAACAGCGGACACTGAGGACGAATTAACAGAGCTCAAGCCAAATGAAACCTACATCATCGGCGGCATATGCGACCACAATCGATATAAGGTGAGAGTTGACAGTACCTCATTATCAAGACCGCCCCATCTTATCAACTTGTGCCATCGTTCATAGAACCTTTGTCTCAATAAAGCAAATGAATCCGGCATACGAACCGCCCGGCTTCCCATTGGGCGATATCTGGCTTCCCTACCAACCCGCAAGGTCCTAACGGTGAACCAGGTCTTCGAGATCCTGGTTAAATGGGTGGAAACCAAAGACTGGGAAGCGTCTCTATACTCGGTCATTCCCAAACGAAAATTTCACCAAGGTGGAAAAGGTAATCACGACACAAATATAGACCTGGTCGCAGTAGAAGGTGATGTGGATGATGGAGAGGAAGATGAAGGAGAGCAGGACGTTACCCCGTAGCCGAGGAGTGTCAGGTTAAGGCCGCACGCGGGCGAGCTGGAACGACCGTCTTTATTTGAGATTCTCGTCTCTTTTATCGTCTTTGATGATGAGATCCGTTTTGAATTCCAATCCGGCTTTCTTATACGAGGGGCCCAGATGACCATGTTCAGCATAGTGATTTTGGTTTGATATCAACTGACATGACATGTTGCTTTGATTGTAGGATATTCCATTCGCACCTTTTTTTTGCAATGCTATTAGGTGTACGTGCCATTCATATTTATGGTCACGGTCACCGGCTACCCTTCGCTAGTCTCAGGTCCTCTTACTAAAAGCTTAAACTTTGATTTAAATCCAATCTTTTAAAGGCAATAAAAGAACCATATAAGGGTCAATGACGAGCCTGAAAATTCTTGAAAGCGAGCCGCAAGCAACTAGAACGAGTTTTTCGTTCATAGAGGCGGAAAAGAAGCCTTGAACCTTGCGAAAGATAAAATATCTACGCCCAATAGCATACGAGGCAGGGTCCTTTTAATTTCTCAAATCCCTCGAAAGTGCTCATCTGATTCTCTCACAAGCGGAGTCATTAGATCAGAAATCCTGTGGCGTTTAAGAGGACTCATGAGCAGATAAGCCATGGTCATCGCCGCCGGCATGTATTTCAATCACATACGCGGATGAAACAAACCGGCGGTTGAACTCATTCAGGCAGACATGCGGCAAACATGCCTAGGAGATTCGGTATCCAAACGAGGCTCTACGCTAGTTCAGCTAGGATTATCCGGAGAAGCTGCCTGATTTCAGCAGCCACGAGAACAGATTTCAAGATTTCAAGGGAAGCCTCTCCTCATTGGGAAATCACAAAAGTAGGGACTAGTAAGGTGGGCAAATTGGTATCTTGGATGGAGTGTGGGTTCTCACAAACATGCTGCGACATGTCATATATATTAGCTATAAGTTCACGGCTGCTACGGCCTTCCCAGCAGCGGATACACAAAGATCATAGGATGTCCTTTAGGTTCATCTTGCCCGACCCTCTTTCGAGGGGTTTTGGTTGGGTAGGAGCGGGTTTCCAGCCGATCTATTAAAAGAGTTAAATGGACGACAGCGTCTAGACTTCCTGTAGGTACTCGCCATGTATATAATTTGGAAGGTAGCTGGAACAGAGCCATCTTCTGATCCATGTAATTCTGAGTGATGAAATTAGCTGGAGCTTTTGATTTTTGGGTGAGGTGACTATACCTTTATAGATCGCGGATGCAGCGGTTAGTGTGTCACGATGGATGGTGTTTCGCCTGCAGACCGTTTAATAAATTGGAAGAAGTGATTCAAGTTTGCGTCACCTTCCAATCACAGTGTTCCCCTCGCCCATATCTTGAAGGTCTTCCATGAGCTCCCACATGCTGGGATAAGCTACCTTGACCTCATCTATATCCACTGTTAGCATAGTAAATCCCGCACGGCCAAGAAGATTGGATATATCGCGTGTATCTGTGCCAATCATCCTTTGAATTGGGGTCCAGAAGATGACATGGACTAAATTAACCTGTCATTGGAGACACATGAGGGGATATTCCACCCTCACGCTCAACTTCTGCGAGCTGTAAAGACGTTCTATAAATACAAAGTTAGGTCCTTGATATTGTGAATGTGGTCTGGCCAAACCTTAGTTCATACAGCGTGTCGCCACCAAACATGGCGCCGAGGAACAGCCCGTCTGGCTTCAAAGACTTCTGTATCTGGACCAATGTCCCTTCCAAGCAGATAAGTACAAATTCCAGAGCTGAATAGTGCAACATTCACCTGGTAAGTCATTTACCCAGTGGAGGCTCAAACAAGAGACAACGGCCTCTTGGGAATCAGGTTTCACGGCTTTAAGGAGGTTTTCTTCATCTGCTTGTATCCGTTCAATCTCAACTATATTCAAACCGTGAGATCAGTGAGCAGGTCCTTGGAAGGAGGGTAGACGTACCTTCAAATTCCGAGTCCGGGTCACGGTTTAAGGTGTTTTCTGCCTTGACGTGTTAAATGAAGGGGAAGTGCACAAGTGTCAAATGAAATTCACCACTGGAATCAAGCATGATGGACTTTGTCACTTTATCGGTTTCTAAAAGTTTCGAAAAATGTCCTGGTCCGGAACCCAGGTCCAGTATAGTACCAAATTTCCGTTTTATATCCTTCATGAATTATAATTAAGGCTCTGTACATAGAATGACAGAGATAGAGCACACCAAAAATCTCTCCAGCATTCTTTCAGCTACCTCATCGCGAACGTAGTCTACAACCCTGCTTTTTGCACCTCCCTCGCGAAGAGCAGCGCGGTCGCGTTGTATTCTTTTGGCGTTGCGGTCGAAAACTTGATAAGGACCGACTGTATTAATGTTTGGGGAAGGGGAAGAGGAAGAGATTGCCGCGAACGAGCGCGTCTGGTCGCGAAAGCGACATAGTATTAGCTGCCGCGAGAGTCGAATATGGGACATGATGTCAAGGGGCAAGTCACGCTTCTCGCGCGTGTGACTCACTGGGCAGATTCCTCATACCAAGGGAGGTCTCGGGCCGCAGCGACCGTTTTGACGACCGTTTTGAGAGCTCGTGACCCGAAGAGCCAAATTGAGACAGGTCTCGCGCGCCTAAAGGACTGAACCGGAGATGACCGCCAAGGTGGGCCGAGAAACTGACATAAATGGAGTGCTATCAGCGACTTTTTATGAGATTTTGGTCAAAATCCCTGGATAAAAGAGTGCACAGATTGGCTTCTAGACCACCCTTGAAATGACCAATTTTTCTCGATGGGCAGATTCCTCATACCAAGGGAGGTCTCGGGCCGCAGCGACCGTTTTGACGACCGTTTTGAGAGCTCGTGACCCGAAGAGCCAAATTGAGACAGGTCTCGCGCGCCTAAAGGACTGAACCGGAGATGACCGCCAAGGTGGGCCGAGAAACTGACATAAATGGAGTGCTATCAGCGACTTTTTATGAGATTTTGGTCAAAATCCCTGGATAAAAGAGTGCACAGATTGGCTTCTAGACCACCCTTGAAATGACCAATTTTTCACTCACTGCCATCAGTCCGTTGACTGAAAAATTGGTCATTTCAAGGGTGGTCTAGAAGCCAATCTGTGCACTCTTTTATCCAGGGATTTTGACCAAAATCTCATAAAAAGTCGCTGATAGCACTCCATTTATGTCAGTTTCTCGGCCCACCTTGGCGGTCATCTCCGGTTCAGTCCTTTAGGCGCGCGAGACCTGTCTCAATTTGGCTCTTCGGGTCACGAGCTCTCAAAACGGTCGTCAAAACGGTCGCTGCGGCCCGAGACCTCCCTTGGTATGAGGAATCTGCCCAGTGATGACTAGTCACATCTGTCACGCGACTTACTTGCCCAGAACCTTATAAGACAACCAGTGCTGATTGCGCTCTTCCACTCGCTTTTTGGCCCCGTCCTTGAGGACAGCTTTCTGCCAACGTATCGGCTTTATGTCTCTTCAGCGCGCAGACGGTAATGGCTTAATAACACCAGAAGAATATGTGGCAAACCAAGCTAGGATCGCTCAAGCGCGACAGACGTTAGAGGAGATGGAGCAAAGGAATCGACTTGGGCTGCAGAGATATGCTGTTGAGGTGGAGACGCAGGCGGAGCTCGCGCGAAAGAAACAAGAACTGGAGAGAAAGGTCCAAGAGGGGTTGGAAGCACAGTATGCTACTTTTCGTGCGAAACATATTCCCAGCTGACAGTGTGAAGGCGTTTAATACAGGAACTCGAAAAAGTGTAAATCATCATTTTTCGTCATTAACTGCATTGGTTTTTAATGACTCTCTCAGTCAACTTAAAACAATTACATCAGGACCTAGCGTTAACAATCCTGCCTATACGAGCGCGAGAATCGAAGAGGTACCTCACGAGCAGCAGGTACGCGTTTTCCCAGTTTTATATGATTGGAAGATAGAGAAAATGCGTAGGCACAATACCAACCACGGAACGGACAATCATCTCGAGTTTCAGCTTCTTATCAACCTGTGCCTTCCTATCCTCAAAATCACGTTCACCAACCATATCACCCGTCGCAGTGGCAAAATGTTGGAAGCACAGGTCCGATAATAGCAAATCCAACGACACAGAACCAGTATCCTTCATATCATCCCCCCAGTGTCGACCAAGGTATAGATATGCATACGGTTACTGAGTGGCGACGCGGGCGCTGAATTACTTTTTCTAGGTCAACAAGCGCAATCGCTCTACGCTTCACAGCACGTCTTCTCTGCTGCACCCGCGCCATATCATCCACATGCGGCTCAACAATCGGCGGCAGCATTGACCAACCAGCCCGCTCATAAAACATCCCAACCAGCGAAGGTCACTCCGTATCAGCCATATTTTTATAATATAAAACCACAGCTGCAGAAAGCGACTATTGGTCAGACTTATCAATCTTCAAACGGTCGGTCATTCTGCAATGTGATTTATTCTGGCACTAAACTATTCCTAAGCCCAACCCAGTTCTGCCACAGTACCTGCTGTGAGAAACGATTCGAGAAACCTGACGACACCGGTTGCGACTGTATGTTTATTAATTACTTTCTGGAGCATTACTTATCATCTCATCAGTATACCACGCCCCGAACAAATCCATCGACCCAAACAAGCACTAGCAGAAATGCCGCTCCCTCGATTCCAAATACAGCGCAAATACAACACCCACAAGTTCAGACTAAAGCACTCCCACGCTTTATCGACGCGCTCGGCGTTCCCTATCTCAATGTAAACTCCGAAGAAATCAGCGCTCTGCGAAAGCATCTGGATCATTGGGATCGTAGTGCTCCTCCAGGGACAAGAACCCAACTACACGAAATGATGTATTTGTATAAGGATACTGAAACCCCCCCCAAGACGTGGATCTACGTTCCATGGGAGCCAGGAAGCAGCAAATTTGCTAGGACGCATGAGCTCGATAAATTCTTTGTCGCTTTGGCGGAAAATGCAAAATTAGTTGCTTCAGGCTTGGTCTTCATTCCCAAGAGTACATCATCGCCCAAGCCACCCCTTGCTCAGCTCTCTGCTATGGCGATGCCCATTGTACAAAGTGGGACCAATTCGATCAATATTCGGACTACACATCCTGCCGCCCAAGCTTCATCTAGTGGTCAGAATCCTGCTCAGGTCATTAATGCCCAAAGCCAGCACTATGCGGCTTCAGCTTCAGCTTCCGCTTCATCGTCTTCGGCTGGTTTAAATCAACCATCTGCTGCATCTTCTTCCCAAGCACCAATTGGGTCGCATGTAACAAACCATGCCTCTACTACATCCTCTTCGTCCACCAGAGCACCGGTTGGGGTACATCCCTCAGGGTCGAGCTCCACTCCAAATCTTGCGGTTGGCCAAACAGCGATGGCTTCATTGGTCAATTTAGCAGCTCCAAAAGCTAATACCCCACCCGTTGTCCCAGTGTTAAAGAGCCCTCCTGTTACTGTTCCTTCAGGGTTGACTCCTAAACTACCTTTGCCCAGTGAGGTCGACAAGAGGCACCTCACCAAGCATATTTTATTTGCCCTAGGAAAACGTTCCAGGGCGAGCTTTGGAACAGGAAGCCCTGAACAACCCGCGAAAAGACAGGCGACTGAGGCGATAAGTACACCTCAGCCTGGGGTTGGAGCGTCTACAACACCATCTTCCAATGTCGCAGGCAAAGCAGTTATTCCTGAGAAGATGGCTATCCAAGCTCCAGCGCCTGCATCTTCTGCTTGTACGTCAATGGACACTTCACCTGCAATTCCTCCTGCCCTATCAAGTACATATAATTCCGCTGCTTCGCAATTGACTGCGCCTGCAGTTCCTAAAGCCTCTACCCCAAATCCTTCCGTCAAACCCCAGAATAACTTCAGTAATCGCCCTCTCGAAAAAGCAACAACTTCTAATCAAGCAATTTCTATACCTACTCCCATATCTACACCCATTGCACCGACCCCGACTGTGTCTACTATTGAAGCCATGCAGCGTCAGCAAGTTCAACATACACAACAATCTATGCCCTCAATTGCGGCTGCAAGGCCTGACTTAATCTTCCAGCCATCCGCTATCCCGGCGACGACAATTCAGTCGAAAACCAAGACTCCTCTAGCGCCTTCAGATTCTAATTCTCGACTTTCTGTGCCTCCTATCGAAACCCTAAAATCTGATCTATCCGCAGTAACATCACCCACTGGCTCAGCATCGACGTCGGCAACGCCCACTATTGCAGCAGCACCCAAAGTTTCAATGCCGGCTCCTACAACGAGTAGTAGTAGAACCTCTGCACCTCAAGGCTCAATGCCGCCGCCGGTAGTTAAGAATGTTAACAAGATATCAGCTCCTGAAAATGCAGTCGCAGCACCAGCAAAAAATGTCAGTGCACAGACAGCAGCAAGTGATTTTTTGTCTGTGCTTCCAAAGCCTTCGAATACAATGACTCCATCCCAGAATGTTGTTTGCATATCCGCAGGAGAGGAAGCAACGTCAAGCTTTACAACATTGAATATGACTCCAGGCGCAAATTTGCAACCATGCAGCACCCAATCAACATTCAGGGTTTCCAAACAGCTACCTGTAACTTCGAATGCACAGTCTGCGGGACCGAGCTCTCTGAGTCATAATCCCTATACATGGCTTCTATCAAATCAAACACCTAGCACATCCTATGTCGTACCTCCGAGTGGCAGCTTTTCTTACAACGAAATCTCACAACAAACGCCTCAAAGGCTCCAAACCCAGCCGCTGTTCTTACCGTCGCCTTCGCCTTCGGCAGGTCCATCTTCGCGACCATCTATAAGCGTTGAACTACGAAGTGAAAAGAGCCGCGGTAAGACAAGGGAAATTATGGATTACGTGCTGTTGCCAAAGGCCAGTTATCCTGTGCAGAAACATCTGCGTTTGGAAGAGAACGGAGGGATGTCAGAAACCGAGGTGACAAGGAATAGGCTCAAAAGGTTGCGAACCTATTCGAGTTCAGTATCTACCTCAGTTGTAGGAGATGAAGGTGTGTGGCAGTGGTAGAAAGCTCGATCAACAATGTTGACTATATTATGGACGACGCCAGTTTTGGACAGTGGGCCTGTGGCTGATCATTGGCGTGACTCATCACTCAGTGAGTTTATACCTTAATTGTCATGTTGTGAATTTATCTGGAGTCTGAACATACACAAACAGCGGACAGCAGTGAAGGAGGGGCATTACGTTTGTCTTATTCGCGTCTGCAACAGCTTCCTTGCCGATGGGATGGCTGTGACGTTGTCTTGAACTCGGTCAACAAGCTGGTTGAGCATCTCCGTCAGCACAAGCCGAAACCAAGTGCACAGAATGTTTGCATCATCATTTTTGATCATATTTGACATGCATTTATATTCCCATTTTAGCTTTATTTTACTTGCCGTTGGACTCAATGCGGCCGAAGATGCACTTTGAAGGACGTTCACACAGAAAACCACGCACTGCAACCTTTGAGGTGCGCATACGAAGGTAAACTGTAACGGTCCCTTTACGCTCTGTAAAACATATTTAATATGGCATTGCAGGTTGCGATGACTCTTTTAGGACTCCATCACAGCTGGTGAAGCACTTCAACGGAAAGCACACCCAAGGAATGCTCAAGCCATCAGCAGAACTCTCTAAACCCGATCTTTTGGATTTGCCACCGGTCCCGGGTATCGTTCCAGCTTATGTTTTTGTTACTGAGGTTGCGAAACCTGCGACAATTTCCCCTGAACGACACCCAAGTACTATGTCGATTGGTGTGTAGCTATCGTTTCCTGCCATGGAGCATTCTTCTAACTTCGTATTAGGTGGTCCAAAATATAGTCCAGTCGGATCAGGAGAAACCGATAAGACGACCAAGGAAGACTGCACGGCCTGTCAACAATCACATATTGGAAGTGGGCCACGGTTATGAATTCATTAAGGGTCGCTCGACTCGGTATTCTTCATACCTCTCTCAAGCCGTGGACCTGCGTCTGGATGATCTCGATTCTCAGAGCGTAACTAAAATGATCGATGAAGGCCTAATGTTATGGGGTCCTGAAGGAGAAGGTGGAACAGATGTGGTGGCGGACGATATTGGTATCCAAGCTCGCGCGTCAGTGATTCAACCCCCCTCGGGTGACATCAAAGTTCAAACGGACGCTGCGCCTCGTGCTACCGAGGCGACAGATTCGGATGGACAGCATCAGCGGCAGGAGCACAGTAGTGATGAAGATGCAGTGGAAGTCATGTTGACAGAAGTCACAACCTAGCGGATTCGATTAATGGGTCCTCTTTACCCCCTATGCAGTTACGAAGAGAAACCTGTCTTTATCTTTTGGTGCATATGAGCATTTTTGTATATACATGACATGAAATCGTGGGTTCTATTTGATGGTACGCATGCATCTGATACGCATTGCCCCTAGTCGCATCACTGAGAAATTGGTGGATATCAATGATATTGACCCTGAGAATTGTTTCTGTTTTTGGACGTTCACATTCGGCGGAAGGAGTGTCATGCACGAAGGTCAGACTTGTTGCACGTCCTCCGTTCTTCTTCCTAGCCCCGACAATGGTTGGCGTCGTCGACGGCGGTCAGTCCTCTCGGTCTCTTTCTGTGATTCCGTTGCTCACGTCCCTCTAGGTCCCTCGTTCATCTCCCCCCACTCTGCGGATGTCATCCTCTCCGATATCCGTCCAATAAAGCTCAAGCCAGAGGCGCTACGTGCAATCAATGTTCTGCTTGATGAATTTCTTTCCAAGATTTTGAGCACGTCCTGCTCGCTTTCGCCTGATAGACTTCGCGCCAGTTTGCTCAGTCTTTTGCCGACCAGTCTGGGGAAGGAAGCTTTGCTAGAGGCGGAGGTGGAATTGAGGGCATACTGGGAGAGAACGGAAGGAAAGGCTGCGGTTGATGACGATGCTAGCACCTTTCATTTACAATGGGCGTTTTCGGTGTGTGCCAAAGGTTTTACTCGCGTTTTGTATCTGACGATCCCTGGTCTCCTAGCTCCTGCGTCTGAAATGCGAGGCGTATTCCACTTTAAATGAGCAAGATGAGGACCCAGACTCGGAAAGCCGCATTAACGAAACGTTTGGGAAAGTCCATCCCCACCCTCCAAAGGGCGCGCTTTTGGATCCTGCAGCCTTGTATCTAACCGCGATCCTTGAGTGAGTTTTCGAACCAATTGTGAACGGCGCCAAAAACTAATCACGCATGGTGCACAGATCTATGTGCGAGTACGTCTTCGGCTAGCGACATATTTCATATCTCTTGCTTGACAGTTCATTTTCGCAGGCATATACTCTCTAATGTTGGCCGTGTGGCTGCGCGTGATAGCAGCCGTACAAATGCAACTATCAACGATTTATTTGTTGCTCTCTGCGAAGATGATTCGATATACGGACTCTTCAGGACTATGAAAGGCGCGTTGCTTGGTGGCTTGTCTTTTGGCTTTGACTGATGCGTCCAACTCTATATAGTCTATGAGCAGATAGAATTGATGTCTAAAACAACTAAACCTCGAAGGAGTAGGTCTTTCTCACGAAGTGACCGACATTCGATATCTCGCACGTCATCTCCACAGCAAGAACTCACCTTGGTTCAATCGTCATCTGGCACCACACGTTCCCGACAATCTTTGGAAGGCCAATTACCTGGCCTTCAAATGACTTCCACTAATTCTGGGTCGAGAGCCTCTTTCGAGAAGTCTAAAGCCATTCGCATGTTTGCCAATAGCAAAGGACTTCCAGAGACGGACACGCAAAGCAGCCACAAAAGGTCAGCGTCCTTGAGGAGCGAAAGTTCAAGGGCTTTTCAAGACGACGACATGTCCAATCATACAGAAGTGAGTTTCTCCAGTATTGTGCGCCAGGCTTCCAAAACTTATTAAATGATGATCTTTCGCACCAGGACGCCGAAATGCTTCGCGAATTCGATGATCTGATGCGTTCACGGGGACTATGAAAGTGTCCCTAACTCCTGACCGTTTGAGGACGATGGAGGTAAAAAAAAGCATGATATATTTTGGCTGAGTCATCTCAACTTACGCTTTGTTCCTATTGAAGGTGTACAAACAAGAAAAAGATCAGAGAACGCTCGGCATCCAGGAACACAGTTGGCTTCGAAACCCGAACCAGACTTGCTTCCTTCCTTCGCACCAACACCCAGAAGGCTGCTCCCCGCCACGTCGACGCAATTGTCGAGGACGACGAAGACAAGGAAATACCGTCTCCTAAAGGTCGTGCACGCCAGGCAAGCGTTGCTACTCCACCAACGGCATCATTTATCAGTCCATCGCCATCGCGTTCTCGTTCTGTCTCCACATCGGCCAGCCTTCCTAGCGCTCCAGCTCGCAAGCCCAGTCCAACGCATCTGTAACGGCAGCGCCGTCTTCTTTTCCTCTCCCCGCCAACATTACCTCTAACGACGATATGTTCAGGTCGCGATTTCGGCAAGACTCCAGCAATGGCTTCCCCACGCGCACACGAGTCAAGCAACACAACAGAGAGTCCATGGACTTGGACGAAATAATGAATGGTTCTGACGGTGACGAAGAAGAGGTCTCTTCGTTTCCGGTTCGTCAGCAACCTCAGCCTCGTTCGCCTTCAACGCCCAAGCGATACAACCCCGCACCAGCAGTATCGGCAAAGACACGCGAGTTGATGGACTTCTTAGCTGAAGGTCCTCCGGAACCACCTGTTTCCCGAGAGGCGAAGGATATGATTGACTTTATGGCCGAAGGACCGCCAGACTATAAGCCCAATGGTCATGATTCTTCCAAGCCTAAAGGAGCCGGGAGATTGCAGAGAATGATTTCAAAGTTGAATCTGGGGAATGCAGAGAAAACTAAATCATCGTCCGACCAGCTGAAGAACGTACAGCCTATCATACCGCCTACTCCTCCACGACCTCCAGTCATCCATCCTCATCCATCTTACACTAACCTTTCTTCATTGGCAAACAGGCCAATTCCTCCGCGCCCTCTACGCCCCATCTCTCCACCATCATCACCTTCGCAGTCCCATGAATCGTCGGACGAAAATAAATCTTTACGTAACCCAACGCGAAAACCTTATCAAGACACAAATATATCGCGAAGCTCACGTACTTCTGAAAGACCAGTCATCGAACGGTCGCTCCCATCTGCTTCACCATCCTCCGTAGCTACTCCCACCATACATTCTCGGGATCCTCTGGAGAGGAACGTTTACCGGCAGCAATCTCCAACACATGCCTATGTCAATGGAAACGGAAGCATCAAATCTGAGAGGACTCCCGTTAAAGAAACAATCAGTGATGTGCATACTGTACGGACTGGCACTCCCACTCGCACTACTTCAAACCCTCCTGTCCGCAAACCTGTTCCATCCGTTGTAGCGGCTGTCGCGCCAGTGGTCGTACAACCACCACCGCCTGCTCCTTCCATTACAGAGACCGACGTCCGGGACATGCAGCGTCTCCTAGCAAGTGCAACAACGGCGGATGAATGTCGTCTGATTTTTGATATGTTTTTGACCCGAAATGGGATACCCAAAGTGCCAAAAGCCCAGGCAGCTCCATATCCATCTCCAACACCATCCGTGGTCAAACATACACCCGCTCCTACGGATCCATCATTGGAGAGCTCGTTGGTTGAGCTCTTTCTAGGCGGATTAATCGCGTCCGATGTTCCTGCTGAGCTGCCCACAGAGCCTATCGACGGATTACCAAGCGATGCGGCTAATGACCTGGCCAAAAATACCGATATTCTGCCTGAAATTTTTTTTATTCCTGTTCAGACGCCTATTAGGGCTTAAAGCTTTAAGCTCATATACCAGATACCTCTTTCGAATTTCGTCACCCTTCGGATTTATTTTTTATTATCATATGCGTATAACAAGCCGACTCTGGATGCCTGTCCTTTTCTAAGTGCGTAAGTCGCGCGCAAGTCGCGCGCAAGTCTATTTCACTCTCTTTGTATAATTTTGTGGTTGGATTGTGGTCAATGTAATTTGTGCAACTCGCACATGCGGTTGTTAAATGTTTATTACATTGCTTAGTCGAGGATTGTATGGACAGAATCTAGTTAATAGCGTGAAAACAGATGATGAAAACATTATGAAAGAACTATTTTACTTCTAGAGATACAGCAATGCCCATCGACGCCAGCTCTGCACATAAATATCTAAAAACGTATGGCACGGCGACGACATCGAGTTCGCCGCCTTTTGATGCTCGTTTGAGCAAATTTTGGGAAGAAATAGCCACTCGGACATCGGCCTGCGGGGGTTGCAGATTTTGACCCGTTGCCAATGCCTGTCGTTCCAGCTGTTCTTGGTATTCCGCCCCCGCTCGACACACTCGACAGTATTCTCCTCCAGGCCCTGTAGGCTTCAAGGAGCCTGTTTTGCCGACCACCATCTCACCGAGGCTCACATCCTCGTAACCAAGGGATATGAGACTTCCACAAGTTCGACATACCACGCCGTCGAGTAGTCCGAGCAGTTCATCAATCTGTCTTGCAGGAGGAAAGATGTGCCATGCGCAATGAGGGCATCGCGTTCCATCTCTCCGAAACGGATACCTCCTGCACGTTTACGACCCTATTTACCGGACATGAGTTCGTTAGATATTCGTTCCATGAAAATGTTGATGGTGAAAGTCCTTACCTTCACAGGTTGACGCGTCACTGGATCGACGGGGCCTGTTGTACGCACTTGGAATTTATCCAACACCATGTGGCGCAGACGCTGATAGTAGACGACGCCGATGTAGATGTCTGCTGCAAACTCCTGTCCAGTTATGCCAGAATACATTGGCTCATTTCCGTAATAATTATAGCCAGCTGCTGTGAGCTGTTTACCGAAATAGTCAATGGCCGTGTCCTGCTCGGTGAATCTACGAATTGATGATCAAAATAACATTCGACAGTCTCAGACGAAATCACTGACTTGAAGGGCGTGGCATCTTGAGCGATACCATGCATAGCACCTGCTTTACCTGCCATGCTCTCTACCAACATTCCAATGGTCATTCGAGATGGGAAGGCGTGAGGATTGATAATAACATCTGGTTGCATTCCGCTCTCGCTGAAAGGCATATCGACGGCAGGCCATTTTTGTGAACACACTCCTTTCTGTCCATGTCGAGAGGAGAACTTGTCACCGATAACGGGAGCTCGAGTAATACGCAATGTGAGATGGATTTTTTGAAGCTCACTGTCACCAGCGTCGTTTCCTGTACAGATTTGAGCACGAGTAAAACAAATCAGAGATGGAGGGCAAGCGCACCTAACAGTCGCACTTGATCGACATATGCCAATTCGTCTCCTTTATATTTGACAAATTTTGTTCGTCCTGTTGTATCGTCGATGTATGCAGCCATGATAGTGCCACTTGTAAGCCTTGTCCCAACAAGAGGTAAACCGTCGAAATCAATGAACTCGAAGCACTCATGCATCTTCTCCCCAGATGTCGGGACATCCTTACCAACACCGAAATGCAGAGACGGCGAAGAGCTCTTAGATGCTCCTCGCATATCCTTGAGATCAACTGTCGTCGACTTGTAGACTGTTCCATATGCAAATCCTCGTTCATGTGCTGATTTGTTAAGAATCATAGCATCCTCCATGTCGTAACCAGTATAAGATATGACGGCTACGATAGCGTTAGTACCATTAGGGAAGGAATCCATAGCGTATGTGTTGTGTAAAGCGGGCCGAACGACAGGGGATTGACCGGTTTGTAGGCGATACAACTTGTTATCTGTTCGGTGTTGGAGAGCTGTTGAAGGAGTACCCATCGTTTGTTTACCCATCTTTTCGAAAATTAGCATAGCATATGAAATACGAGTTCAGCAAAACATACCTGGCATTGATAAATGTTACGCGGCGACTAATATTGGATGTCAGGATCGGGACATGCAGGCAATAGAAGTAAATCATACCTGATTGAAATCGGAAAATGGTGTAAGGTTGGCAAGGATAGACAAGAAGTTGGTAGGGTCGTGTTCAACATGACTGCAGTTTGATTCGATTTCTTCGGAGTGCAAGCAATATCCATGTAGACCTGCTCAAAAGGACCGACTTGGTCATCACGACCATTCGCAAGGTATTTTACAGGTCTCATCATCCGCGCTCTCGTCGAGAACAGGTACAAACCAGGATATTGACCACTTTCGATTCAGGTACCAGTCCAATTTCCAGATCCAAAGGAACGTCCATTTTCTCTTCTGTCTTCCATATCCGCAGATTCGAAGCGAGTTGAGCAGCTACTTCTGGGCGAGCCCATCCAATGACGCGGCCGTCTAGTTGGACAATATATTTTTGCGGCCGTCGACTGCAGCAAAGGGTTGAGTCATGCCATGGGCTGCTAGAAGTGCGGGAATGTGAGCAACGGCCAGAGGGCTAGTGACGATTCGACATGTTCGGGACAAGTGATTTAGAAGACCGCAAGGAGAACCATCAGGTGTATGCACAGGGACAGGAAGCCTGGAATAAAAGGTCAGATCCACATCAGAACAATATAAGGAAAATTCGCACCCCATGCTTCAGGCAACAATTTACGGACGGTAGTTGTCTTCAGTTCGGCGAAGAAAGCACCACGATGAATACACCGGAAATGACTGATATAACGCTGCCAATTCAGCTTCTCAGCGATGATGGTAAATCCAGACGCTTGTTGCAAGTCAAGGCCAGTTGGTGAAACTAAATTTCCTGTTGCAAGGAAATTTGACAATTTAGCGCCGATGTCGAAGTTGACTTTGGACAAAACCTTGGCGAAGTATCGTTCTGAGAAAAAAAAAACAATTTATTTTTGACAATGGGAAGTATAAAGAAATTTTCTTACTGTCGTTGAAGTCGACCGCGATACCGTTCCTCACATCAGCTGCGATGGTACTCCGAATATTGTTCAAAATTTCCTCCATACGTTCCTTGATGATCATTCCGTAAAGACTACCTGGAAGTAGGACTTCTTGGTGCTGAGGAGAATCCGGGTTATCCGCAGAGCAAGCGCCCGACACCACAGAGAACAATTTTCGAAGCATAAATCTGCAAGATATTAGGATATATGTCGATGAATCGAAGCGTGAGCACTCACAGAAGCATCCTAAACTTGTCTCTGGGTGATTCCACATGCACAAGTACCATTTTCTTCAGCAACCAAGTACCAATAGCAGCATTTGACCAGTCTTCAGGAAGATTCAGGACTACTCGGAACTTGTCGCCTAGATATTCGAGACATTGCTCGCCAGTATGCATCGTGTACGTCTTGAAACTCCTCAAGAGAAGCTCGACACGATCTGACAAGAATGTATTTTCAAAGTCTTGCATCATAATTCCTTCAAAGATCTCTTTGTCCGAAGCACCTACAAGAGCTTTGAGTACGAGCATGATGGGTATAACATATTCTTGCTTTCGCCATGTGAATCGCAGCATAGCGCTGCCGTTTTGGAGATAGTGGAGGGTATTGGTGACGCTCGTTTGGTCCGGGCGAACGCAGCGTATTTGAACGGCGTATGGGGTATATGAAGGACCGCGGTTTGTAAATGAGGGACGAATCAGAGAAATGACATGGTTGCGCCGAGGTAGAATGAGATAACGGATTAGACGCTCGTTTCCATTAATGATAAAGTAACCGCCGAATTCTTCAGGTTCTTCATTATGGCGAACTAGATCTGCGGATGACATTGATCGAAGATTACATCTTACAGACTGCAAAAACATTGTCAAAATTTATAAGGAAAGAAATCTCAAATTCACGCACTCGAACCATGACTGGGACCAGACCACAATCTTTCATTGTGTCGTGTTGCTGGCCTGAGATATCGGTCCAACAGACTTTGACCGTCATACGACCACGGTATGAGGTTAGTCTTTCGCGTGCCTATGAGACCGAAATCGATTTAGTCCGTTGGCATATAGAAAAGAAAGATCCCAGAATGGTACTACACACTTCTGCTGGGTAGACTTTTCGTTCAGTGGCAGTTCTGTCTTTGTCAGGAACCATTGGTCGCGCAATTGTTACTTGGTCAATCCATACTAATGGAAACTCAGATTTAAAAATTGAGACGACAATAAATATGGTTCTTACTCACCTCTCATTCGGTTTCCCCAACCCTCTGTCCCGCTTTCTGAGTCGGCGCGTCCATTCCCATCAAATACTACGCGTTCGCCAATGTCCTTAAGAGCTAAGTTTAGCAACCCCCGACCATCTCCATCTCCCGCTGGTAGGCCTGAGTCGTCAAATAGAGCGTTGAAGGATTCGATGTGGGGTGTCACAAATTCATTAAGAATACTGTATGTTGAGCCATTTTTTGAAGGACTTCGAAAAGATTTTTCGCGCTCAAGAGTATTGAAAGATGTAGGCGGTTTGCTTCTGCCTGATCCGTCAGGCATTGTGCAGGAGAATGGTATGGAGGTGGCGAAAACTCGTTAACGGTTTCTTGATCAGAGTCCAAATTGGGAGGATCCAAAAAATTGTGCACGTGCTGTGATGAGCGTGGGAATCAATCAATGCGGAGCCTCAAATGACATGGTCTGAATTTCTGACTGGGTACAAAGGACCAGGCGTTCAACCTGTGCTGGACCAGCTATAACTCCATCTTTTCCCTGCACCATCATCCGCGATCGCTATGTTTGGTTCATCATGGGCTAATCCCCAGCAAAATCAGCAGCAGCAGCAGCAGCAGCCAAGCGCTTTTGGGCAGCCATCTGCTTTCGGTAGCACCACGAATACTGGTGAGTGATTGCTTCCCCACTTGACTCACAAAACGCGTTATTAACTTCCTCGGAGCCTTCGGATCTACAAGTGCCTTTGGTCAACCTCAGCAGCAAACTCAGGCGCAGACTGGACAACCCCAAGTCAACCCAATGTTTGGCAATCTTGGTGCTCCCAGTACCACCACGACTTCTGGCGGGTTTGGTGCGACAACCTCGCCTTATCCTTTAGGACGACAACAACTAACCTCACAAACAGGCGCTTTTGGTGGCACTAACACCGGTACTAGTGGCGGAGCGTTTGGGACGAAGCCTGCCGGGGGTTTTGGCGCGTTTGGGGGAACCACGAGCGCGTTCGGTGGCGGAGGAACAGGCGCGTTCGG
The DNA here is from genome assembly GCA_009935795.1 of Pholiota adiposa. NCBI lineage: Eukaryota > Fungi > Basidiomycota > Agaricomycetes > Agaricales > Strophariaceae > Pholiota > Pholiota adiposa. Next base: position 1,085,914 of record QEYC01000103.1, read on the forward strand.
ACAAGCTGCGAATACTGCTGCCCCAGCAACGACCTCTGTCTTTGGACAACCTGCGGCACCTGCTACTACGGGCGCATTTGGGCAATCGAGCTCCCTGTTCGGCGGAACCAAGGCATTCGGGTCCACTACGGGTAAGCATACTTTTGTATTATTTTTGTATTTATTTCATTGTGATCACCAGGCGCAACAATACCTGGTACTACACACCCTGTCGTGACCACTGGAACGGCAAGCCCTGCATATCAACCAATTACCGACAAAGACCAAACTTCAACCACCCACTTCCAATCAATTACTTGTATGCCAGCCTATGCAGGGTATTCATTTGAGGTAACTCATGACTTTCTTTTTCAACAACCTGTCTCCCAACGTTTCTCTAGGAACTACGAGTCCAAGATTATGCGCAGGGTAGAAAAACTGCGGCAGCGCCGACCGGCGCTTTTGGCCAACCATCAGCATTCGGTGCCACTGCTCAGCCTGCTACCGGAACAGGCTTGTTTGGACAACCTGCACAACAACCATCTGCTGGGCTATTCGGCTCTGCAACAAGTACCACAGCACCTGCACCTGCATTCGGTGCCTTTGGCGCCCAAACTACCGCTCAACCAGCTGCTGGTACTAGCTCGATATTTGGAGGAACTGGTGCGTTTGGTCAGGCACAACCACAACAAACGAGTGCCTTTGGTGGTGGTGGAACTGGTGCTTTTGGGCAGGCACAGCAACCACAGCAGCAGCAGCAGCAGCAGACAAGTATCTTTGGCGGTGGAGGAGCCTTTGGCACTGCAGCTAAACCATCAGTATTTGGTACAGGTAAGTAAGTCAGTCTTGTTGGCGTATATCTACTCATTATAAACTAGCAACCGGAACAGGTGCGTTCGGCACACCTAGCACCACCACCACTATCCCAGCTTTTGGCACAGCCCAACCACAACAACCTGCGCAAGGCACAGGCCTGTTTGGTAGCACTCAACCTGCCACTAACCAGCCTGCATTTGGTGCCTTTGGTGAGTTTCGTGTTGTTCCTCTCATTCCTTCCAGCAATTTATATTTTCTCCAGGAAGCACCGCTGCTAAGCCTTCGATCTTTGGCACTGCAACCACCACCCAGCCAACTCCATCTCCATTCGGCGCCTTCGGAACCACCCAACCACAGCAGCAGCAGGCTCAACAGCCAGCACAGCAAACTTCTCTCTTCGGCAGTGGCAGTCTATTCGGACAGCAACAGCAACCACCACAGCAGCAGCAGCAAGGTCAGACCTCCTGTATGTTTTTTCTTCTTCTTTCCTGTTCATAAAATTGATTTGTTTGCAGTATTTGGTGGACAACAAACGACGACACCGTCGCTTTTTGGAGGCGCTGCTACAGGCGCTTCGCTATTCGGTAACCCCCAGCAACAGCAGCAGCAGCAGCAGCAACCACAGCAACCACAGCAACAACCACAGCAGCAGTCCAGTCTGTTTGGAAACATATTCAACAAGCCTGCACAACCGGCTACCGGTGCGAGCCTATTTGGGCTAGGCAGCACGCAGGCCAACGCAGCTCAGCCACAGCAAAGCTCTCTCTTTGGGGGCGGTGGCGCGTTCGGCCAGTCTGCCAATACGAACCTGTTTGGGAACAAACCCGGGGCGCCTTTGCTCGGAGGCTCGCTGTCTGGCACCCAAAATATGCCTATGGGTATGTTCGGTGCATCTGCGGCCAACGTAGGCGCGCAAGGCACGCTGACGGCGTCGATCAACCAGCCCATCGCCGAGAACTTGCCTATCTTCGCGATGCTCCCGCCAGGCCCGCGCCTCCTCGACGTGGAGAGCACTGCAAAAAAACACGCCGATATTTTCCTAAATGCACCAACTCGCTCGCCTTTACCGCGCATGCAAGTAACTCCTGCGAACTCGAAACTCCGTGGATTTGCGACCATGTCTACATTGGGCACGTCCCAGCTTGGGACCGGGGGTATGTCCTTCACTGCGGGGAAGCCTAATGCGCTATCGCTTAGCAGGGCTGATGGTTTCTCGGCGTCGGTTGGGCCTGACTTTTTGGGGCGCAGTGGAAGTCCTGCGCTTGGAAGTGGTACCCGGCAAAGCGTGAAGAAGGTTATTTTGGAGAAAAAGCCGGGGGATATAGAGCGGTTTATCAAGTCGGGTAGTCCTGGAGGCTTACGCACGGGCAAGGTTACGTTCAGCCCTGCCTTGAGCGTCGCGTCGCGAGAAAAGGACGCGTCGGTGCCACTGACCCAGGAGTCGCCTACTCCTGCCTCGCGTACACCATCGCATAAACCATCGCAAACGCAGCGCAGTCCGACTCTCGCTGCGAAGGCGGTGCCATCTGCTACAGCTGGGGCTGAAGAGCCCCCAAAATCGACAGAACTAGAGTTTGGCGACTATTGGATGAAACCTGCGTTGCCAGATCTGAAGAAGTCAGGTTTCGACAAGCTTTCTGCGTATGAGGGTCTTATTGTGGGACGGAAAGGATATGGAGAGATTCATTTCCTGGAACCGGTGGATCTGACAGGGCTGACTAAATTGACTGCTCTGCTTGGTGATGTTGTCAGATTCGACGACAAAGAGTGCAGCGTCTATCCAGATAGCGATGAGTCGGACAAACCGCCACCCGGCACTGGGCTCAACGTGAAGGCGCAGGTGGCGCTGGAGCGCTGCTGGGTGCTGGACAAGGCGACGCGTGAACCTATCACCGATCCAACACACGCGAGCGCGATCAAGCATCTGAAACGGCTGAAGAACATGAAGGATACGCATTTCAACGGCTTCGATATCAAGACTGGAACATGGACGTTTACTGTGGACCATTTCTGATGCAGTCCTTTGTCCATGTAAAGTCGTCGTATCCTGAAGTGTTGGTTAATTTCTTTGAACATGGGGTCTGCAGAATTGTCTGCCGCGGAAGGGTTTTCTGACTTCAATCATTTCTGTCTTTTTTTCTCTCTCTCTTCTCTCGTTTTACAGTTGTGTATCCTGCTCTTGTCCCTGTTTGTCACTCAGTTATTGTCCCCCAGCAATTCTCAATGCACCCCGTTTCCCGCCTCCATCGCAGAACCAATATCTGCGCTGCCCGAGCCAAATATTTAAAATACCTCATAGTACTTGATCGGATCATTAAAGCAAATCTTCCTGTTGTTTGACATCATGTAGTAGATACCATTGTTGCAATTATATACCGAGCGGGGCGAACCGGCGAACGGTGTGGGAGGAGCGGATGGCGACGGACGGGGCGGGGGAAGTCGCTTGAAGTCACGCCCGGGTCATGCAGCTTACATGAGCAGGTTGTTTGTCATGAGGTCATATGCTGTGGTCTAGAACAGCGCCAAATCTCTCTTTATAAGACCCAGACAGCTGCCACCGGTTCACATTGCATTTTCTCCGGTTTCCGTTACTCTTACCCACACCCACTTACCACCATGAAGTTAGCTGATGAAGTACAGTTTGAAGAGCACGCCGCTGCCTCCAGACGAGGTGCCATCGAAGGTGCCCTCGCCAGTGGTGCCGTCGCACTCGCTGGCTCTTTCTGGGCTCAGCGCAAGTTCGCTGCCTACCGCAACCTACCTCTCTCCCTCAAAACCCTCGGTTTGATCATCATCGTCGCACCGCACCCTGTTTGTCTATTCAGGCCGAGCGTCGTGGTTTGGAGTACGAACGATCTCAATGGTGCGCTACTTGTCTTTGATTTAATAGGGATGTTTCTCACTTGCGATGTCAAACAACAGGGAAGGTGAAGGACTTCGTATCCTGGACTACAAGGAACTCGAGGCTGCTAAGAAGTGGGATAAGATGTTTCTCAAGGAAAAGATTGGAGACTGGGCGTTCCGTCACCAATACAGCATCATCATGGGTAGTTGGGCTGGCAGTCTGGCGCTCGCTGGTGCCATCATCTCTCGTTCGAAGTGCGTCCTGCCATTGCTTGAGTATTACCATGTTCTATATTTAACGAATAACTTGTTAGGTTCCAAACCTACCCTCAAAAGATCGTCCAAGCCCGTATGTGGGCTCAGGGCTTGACTGTCGGTCTCCTCATTGCTGCTGGTGCTCTCACCCACGCTCGCAAGCTCGCTATGACAAAAGAGGTACGTTCTTCATCCAAGGATAGAACATGAACTAACGGTGACATTACCTCTAGGGTCAGCAGGATCACTCATGGAGGGACATCATTGACCAGCAAGAGCGTGATCGTCAAAATGAGCTTGCTGCCCATAAGCTGAAACTGCAAGCTGCTTAGGCTCAACTCTGCATAGGTTTTTGAAACCCTAGAATCTCCTTTTGTTTCGCAAGCTTATCTACAGATTCTTTTACGCTTAATGTAACCTATTTGTATATTACGACTGTACTTGTACATTAGGGGGCCCTTGGACACTCATTACCATCTTAATATTCATTCAAGCATTTATATATATATACCTCCACTTCAATAGATATGTTTTCGGTGTTCGGAAATAGGTATGAGTGAACACGTCTGAGCGAACGTACGCTTCTTTCCTTGAGTTCCTTCCGCAGCAGTGCCCGTCTTTGTCCGTGCTTTGCTCAATGTTCGTATGGCAGGCGCGCATTATCCCCGCTGGTGCAAGTATTTTGGCGGATACACGCAGGACACAATCGGATGGGCAGCTTAATGCAAGGACACGTTTTGCCGGCAGTGATAAGATGCCTGCTCGAAAGGACTGTGATTGAGCAGATGTGTTGAGGGTGAATAAAAAACGGTGAATTCGTAGGAGAATATTTGCTCGTCTACCAAAGTCTACCACTCCGCAAGGGGATTGGTTTTCAGTCTCCACCAGCCTGCAACCACGCCTAATCAGATAGAGAAATAAGAATATCCGCGGGTTGGAGACATTCGGCGATGCATGCTGAGACACTAGATGAACGGCGACGAAAACGAGACGCACTGGCAGCAGGGCGCAGCTAAGCTTCCCAACCAGTAGAATATTATTGGAAAGACCAGGTGTCCTTCTTCGCCTTCACGCTCTCGGAGCAATTACCACCCAGCATCTGGATATTACTGCTGTGAACAGCGGCATTGTTCCGAGTTTCCGACCCCTACGGGCATGGTCGATCGGCCTCCCAAGACTATGTTCCGAGCTTCTGCCCGAGCGGGTAGGATGACTGGGCTAGGAGAAACAAGTGGATAGGAACGTCACAACTCATGCGCTTCAAGATTAAAGCTTTGAAGGCCCAGTGTGCTCCCAAAAAAGAAGGGCCTGGAGTGGCCTTATTGAGATGGATCATCATGGAATTGATCGTGCAATGGGAAGTGGGGGATTATCGATTGTTATTACCCAGTGCAATGCGCGTCTGTTGGTCCTATATAGCGAGCTATTCAATGATACAATATTCGAGACAGGCCTTACTTACCATCTGACACCTAAATTTCAAGTTTGGATGAGGATTATAATCAAGTAGACTGAAATTATTACTTACGTTCAACGCTTGAGCACTTGAGTACCTGGCTTCAACTCTTGGGATATTTATGAGAAAAAACTTGTCTCTCCTTTCCTACGGCCGCGATAGATTTTTTGAAGATTTTTCAATTCTAAATCTTCATACTTTGCCTTTTCAATTTATGTTAGTGACGGTAATTTGAACAAGGTAATTTGAACAAGTACCTTCATGTTGGAAAGATTGACGGATATGGGCAATCCGGCACAACCCATTCAACACATCCAATTTGAAGTAGAGATCAAAAATGGCATCGGTGCAAGTTAATATTCACCAACTGAACTGCTGAAGTCCTCATTATAACATATACTTATTTGCTACAGATCAGCAATATATAGAACCTCAAGATTTGATCCACTCATGTTCAAGCAATTCTGCAGCACTAGATCGATCTGAAGGTTTCAACCGCAGCATCAAATGCAAGAATTCGATAAAAAGCGGCATCTCAATGTCATCCAAACATGGTATGCGTTCAGAGCGTGCTCCAGATCCCGAATACCCCAACCTTGAGGGACAGACGACCTACGCACAAATCATCTCGGTTAATGTTTCTGTGAAATAGTTGTTGTGGAATTGACTGACCTTCGGGCGTAAAATACTGTTCAAAGTGCTTCCCCTTCCGTATGTATGCGAGATCGAATTCTTCCCCAGCTATTATAGGCATATGCGCAAGATGATAGGATTCAGCACTCCATGTCGGGCCACCCCGTGGGGCGAAGAGCCATCTGCCAGTAAGAAACTCAAATAACTAACATCATCATCAGTCGGCTGAAGAAATACGTCGAAACAGGAAGGTGAAATGGAGATTTATTCACCAAGCATCCTAAATTCCAGATGTCTGCACTGCTATCCCAACCATTGCCCAGAATGACCTCTGGGGCGCGCAATGCGTAAGGCTGGATGACATCCGCATGCGGACCATCCACCATCGCCGCTAAGCAGGGATTCGAGGTTAGATCTGGGTGCTAAGAAGTGTCGCAAAATCGCTGCTCACCAGTACCGAAATCTGTCAACTGAATCTCAAATTTCGATAGGTAGTTTGCATTCTGTAGGTCCTCGGGGCTGAATGGAGCAATTGGATGTGATAATACAATAGGGGGTGAAGAGTCAGGCATAGTGGGCAATGCCTCTGATTTTGATACCCCAGCTATGTACCGTTGAATCACTTCTTCTGCATCCGGAAGCGAGACAAGAATATTGTCGGGTTTGAGGTCTTCGGAGTGTGTGAGAGTTGTGATGAGGGACTGCATGGAATCGATATATGACAACACTCCTACCGGTATGCACTATTTTGCATTCACGATGCAGAAAATCCAAAGCAAGCAATAGTTGCCTTGCAATATTTTTGACAAGGGCAACCGGCAGACCTGTACCTGGACTATATACAGAATCCTTAAACGCACCCAAACCCTCGAAGACGAGGCAAAGATGTGGTCCATGGTGATCAGTAACTGTAAAGTCATCTAGCAAAGTGGCAATATGTCTGCCACCAGGACGTGCTTTCGCGTCCTTGCTGTTGATATGCCGGAGAATATCAAGCTCATGCGCGAGCCTGCCTTGGACCTCTGTCGCATGCGCAGACAGTATTTTTATAGCGACATAGCGATGGTGCGCGTGTTGTTGCCTAAAGACAAAATAAGGAAATGGAACAGACGGCTTCAAGTTGATATGATGAATACACGTACCTGGTGTCTCGAGCGAGCCAAACGCTTGAATGAACCCCCCATCCCAACTTCCCAAGCAAGGTATATCTTGCATTAAGAGTCGCCTTCAAAGCTGCTGCGTAGAACCCACCCTGTTCAGCCACGGAAAGAGGTTCTTCAGGGAATGTTGGAATGACCTTTGGTGCACTTCTACGAAACAACTGAAGTGCGCGGGTTAGGAACATGGTAGAAGAAGAGTGACTTGTTTATGTTTATTGCTTTGCAGTTCAACTTCACCATGGTTGTGTTAGAATGAATGAGCTCAGCGGAGTTCGTTTTATCTTATTGTAGCACGTGACACGTTTGTAGTCAGTAGCTAAGCGACGTTTTTGTTTGTCTGTTCAAGTTCTTCACTCAATTACCACGGCGTTCCCGTCGCACCCCGCGCTCTCTAGCGCACCCGACGAATTCCAACATGTTGCTGACACATGCTGATGGTTACTTGCAGTACAAGGTGCGAGCGCACACATCAAATACTGAGCGTTGAGCGCTGAGCGCTGAGCCTTTACCGTGCTAAACTTGACGTAAGGAACCACGGTCACTTCAAAGTTACGGTAGTCTTCGCTGTTTTTGAGGCAAGCATAAATCGAGCGCTTAACGGCGTTAAGCACAATGATGGATCCAATCGATCGATCGATTTCCAATACTCCAAAAAAGGGAGTGCGATCGCCAAATGCGGACGTTGGATGGACTGATTGTAAGTATTGTCATTTCGTGCAACACGGCAAGATTTTATTGTACGTGTAAAGTACAGTACTGGTACGGGTATTTCTAGACTGGATTATTCTATTCCGAGGAAGTCATAGAGGTTCGAAGGCGTGTTCAACTGCTGATGCTGAAGGCCTTCAACTTCTCCATGGAAACATTAGGCCCAAGAACTTGAATATTTAATGGAGAAACAGCGTATGCAGTTTATTGTATGAACAAAAGCAGTGTGGGCGGAGTGGGCTAGCTCAGCTGGTTCTGGAGCTGACCTCACGACACGCCCACCGTAATGCCGTGGGTGCCGATACAATTGTCACTATTAATACCGGGGGGCGTCTGTGGGTCTCACAGAACAATTACACCGATGACAGTTTAGATTGTGGGCAGCACGTTGCGTTAACAAGGGGATATCATCATACATAATAAGTGTTAGACAAAGATATGGATTCCTAGTTTCTTTCTTCTTTTCTCCTGCTCGTCTTCGTCCTGCTGATACCCCTTACCGTCTTTTCTGACCCTCTGCTCTGCTTTCATCTTGCTTTCCATTCGCTAAGTGTCTCGTCGGCATATTAATTTAACTGCCCTTTGCTCTCTGTACCACCAATTCCTGTTTATCGATATGGCCACCGTTATCGCTCCGATCCCCGTACCCACCACCCAGCCCCCTCGCTACTCCTTGCTCGAAGGCGCTTTGCCTCCAGGAAGCAGTACTGGCTCTAGAACCCCTTCACCATCTTTATCTGAGTCGGCCGTCACTCGTATACAGCCACAGTCCGAGACGCATACTCGGCGTCCCCCGCGTTACTCAAGCGTGTTCAATCGCACCCGTATGGAGCAACGCGAGCAGCGGCAGCACTCACAGCGTACTCACGGGCCCTCCTCTTCCTTTTCTCGCAGACACAGCACGCACCCAGGAGCTTCCTCCTCTTCCTCTACGCGCAACCGCTCGGGGCCGCAATTGCACGAGTATCATCTCCGCAGTGGGAACGGCACGCGGGGTGCGCCATATGCGACGCTGCGTGTGTACAGTCGGACGTCTGCAGCTGGTGCGGGCTCTGTGCGAATTCCCAAATACGTGGGCGCGGACCTCGTCCAAGGATCGTTGGATTTGAATTTGGAGACACCGACGAATATCAACTCGATCACGCTCTCCGTAAGCTCTTTGCGGCTACTTAGCATAATGCGTATCAAAAATAACTTACAACTCACTGCTTTTTTTGTAGCTACGCGGCCGGATTATAACAAGCGCGTTCGATGGCGGCTCAAACACCTTCCTCGAGTACACAATTATTTCTTGGACGCGCGGGCACGGGGACCCACGCGCGATGCTCCTCGATCCCCTCCAGGGACGTCCAAAAAAGTTCGAAGGCAAGCTCTCCGGAACATACTCCTGGCCCTTCTCTTTCGCCTTCCCTGAGCACGTCTCGACCGGGAATGTCGCCGACACAAACGTGACACCGCAAACATTCACAGAGAAAGACATCAAGGCGAGCGTTCAGTACGAGCTTGTGCTGCGAATGACGCATGGTATCTTGCGCTCCGATTCGAAGCTACACGCGCACGTAGTGTACATGCCAGCGCTAGCGCCGCCCCCACAAGCCGCCTCCGCGCTGCGTGATATCGCGTACAGAGCGGGAATGGGTATGCCCTCGCCAGATGTAGATCCACTTGGATGGATGGTTGTGGGGCAGAAGATGGTGCAAGGGAGGATATTTAGGGAGCGCGGTGTTAAACTCCAGTGCACTGTGAGTGTTGGTCATTCATCGCTAATATAAGGAAGGTGAACTGATTATTTTCTTATTAATTCTTCTAACGCCTGCAGCTTTCGCTCGCCAATCCAGTAGGCGCCTTTTCTTTGGTCTTCGGTCCTTAAAATTTCTAACCGCTTCGCTTCTATATGCACTTCGTTAGCAAATCTATACGCGCGGCACCATCATCCCATGCCACATTCTCATCGAGGGTACAGATACGCAAGCGCTTGACCTAGTCGCCACACCGCAGACGCTCCGCTTGCATCTTGTCCGTCGCGTGCAATACAACGACCACTCCGCCACTGGAACCGCTGCTGCAAATAGCAGCGTCTCTGCAGTGGTCGAAGACGTCACAGAGGTCGAGCGCGCGGTGTGGTGGGTCAATGAGTACGAAGCTAAAAATGCCGGCTTGGCGGATAATGCTGTGGTCAAGAGTAGTGTAGCTCGTCGCGCGTTGGAGGGCGAGATTCATCTGGAGAAAGATCTGCAGCCATCATGCTCGTTCGCGCTGTTCAAAGTTTCGGTGAGCACGTTGATTTCTTAGCGCGCGTCGAGCTCAGGTTCAGTATGGAATTAACGCGCACCTTGTTTTTATATTTTACAGTACACTGTCGAGCTCCTCCCTTTCGCAACACCCGTCTTCAAGCTAAAAAGCGGTAGCAGCACCAGCTCTAGCCCCTCCTCTTCCAAGCTCCCCCCAACAAGTCCAAAAACAACTGATGGAAGCGCGTCATCCCAAATCTTAATCTCACACCCCATTACGATCGCCACGCTTCCAGGCGAAGGCCCAACGCCAGTAGCGCATACCGCACCGAAGCCTCGCACGTCCAAGCGCATAGAGGTACAGGCTCGTACGAACGCGGGCTATGAGTATGAGTATGCGCCTGGTGCCAGCGTGCGTGTCATCGCTGGTGCGGGCGTCTACATCTAGGCTTTGCAACTGCCGTGATCTTCACATGTCTTCGTTTTGGCTTTCTTGTTTAGATTTCTTCTCTCTGCCTCTCTGTCATCTCTGTCGCTTTGACCTGTATTCACGCTCCTTCTCTTTCTTTAATTCTAATCTCAACATTCACACATCTATATACCCTCGCATTCTGAACCACGATGAACATCCATGCTTCCATGCCTCTTGACGAGCTCCCTACACCTCTATACGTATTCACGATTCATCCACGCTGCCTTCTGCCATGCTTTCGCCCTTGCATTTTCGTGTACAGTGTACTTCCCTCCGTTTTCGTTTAAGTTTTGAGCTTCTCTCTGTTGTATCCTTAGCCCGCTTATCTACAAGTTTTCTGTAATATTATCTGTTCGAGTTACATTAATGTGTAAGAATAAGATATCCCCGATTCAGATGCTCAGAAGGTACAGTTCCGTTTACATTGATAAAGACGCATAGGTACATAAGTTATGTTGCATGTACGTATAGATTTACATAGGACATAGGGTAAGGAAAAGTACAAAGGCGTATTTGGGAAGAGGCTGGTATTACAGCGACGTGGTTTTTTGGAACTTCTACATCGATATTGAATGTTGAAGGGCTAACGATGATAGAGAACGGACAAACCGAGGGGTGTCATGATAGCATCGGCACCAACTTAAGTATTCGGTGTGGGGAACATAAGTCACCCAAACGAGCCCAGTAACTTGGAGCTATCGCAAAATTCGTTGGTTGGCAGCGCGTTAAGGTCGTCGTTACATCGGGTGCGCATGCCAATGGTTATAAACCAGATGGCGGGCGCGATGTACCTCGTGTTTGGGGAATGGAGTTGGGCTTGAAAGAATGTTGCTTCTTTGTCGAGTGAGGGAAAATGACGGTCTATCGGACGGACTTTTACTTGTTTTTTTTTTGGTGGAGAGGGCCGTGGCTGCGCCCGGCATTACGAGGCTTGTTTTTTTTTCTTGCCCTGTGATTTTCTGCATGAGTATAACGCATATCTTTTAAATAAAATTTTTTTGGGAAAATCCACATACATACTGACATGACCATCACTTACGAAGCCGAATGGACATTTGTCAATGCTAAATATGCAGGCTGCTGCATCGAAGAAGGCAAAATATTGAGGGGCTCAGCGAAGTAATAATGAAAGCTGCCTAGGAGTTGCAATTGCGAGCTACTTAGTTATGGGATACTAGGCAGCCGCACTTCCCATCACCAAATTATTATTTTTGCACTATTTTGCACAAGCTGGAAGTGCATGCGCATAGTGCAGACTGGTATTGCACGACACAGCGTGGGAAGGCACGGCGCAAAGATTATTATTGCACAATGGGCGCAGGCGGTCCAAGGGAAGGCGGCTACGCGCACACAGTAATTGCACGAATCAGTGCGAGAAAGTGTGCTGATGCACAGGAAACATTAAGGGCGGGGGCAGCGGCATTTGCGCTCTCAGCGTGAGAAGGCGCACTGCACGAGCGGCCCCAGGGGAGGGGCGTGCGTGGCGCAGGAGGATGGGAAGCGGGGATGGTAGCGCCACATGAGTATTGCACAATATGGCACGCTGCGCGCACACAATTATTGCACCAAGGGCGCAGGCAAGCGCACAGCGCGCTCAGAGTATTGCGCGACGCGGCGCATATGGGCGCTCATGATTATTGTACAACACGGTGCGGGAAGACGAGGCGCACACAGTATTGCCCAATACGGCGCAGCGCGGCCGGGGAGGTGGGGTGCGCTCAGTGTCAGTGTTGCACCATCACTTTCGCTGTAGGTCATTATTGCAATACACATTTACTACAGTTGCAATAATTGTTGCACCAGGTGAGCTTACGTGGTCTTGCGAGGTGCACAAGTGCATGTATTGGTGGATTTCTACTTTCCCAATGTATGCATTCGAACGACACGCACAATGGGCATGCGCATGCACGCACTCATGCATACAAGCTCCTAGCACAGTAAAATTAAATAACAACTGATCCAAATGTGTAGCCTGGCGCTCATTTTTTTACACTTGGATTACGGCTCTCAGTGATGCATTTGAAGGAATGGCGAGTGCGCCAAACCAAAACGATGAGCGCTACCAGAGCGCTCCTCCATCATCATTATTTTTAGACGTTACGGACAAATCATGGCATGCTAATGCGATCAAGAGTAATGACAAAGCATGCTTCTAAATAGGCAATATGTTCGCTCGGTATTTTCTGTAACGTGGGAAAGTGAAGCACGAACTTTTCGGTGTCCCCTGGGGGAAAAAGAACGATTCCTATTCTAGGCCTCGTAATACATTTATCAAAGTTGTTGACATTTGTTTTTAAGAAGATTCCTCCAGGATTAGCATAGATGTGAGATAGGGTACTGCATACCACGCAAGAACACACAGCTTAAAAGTTTATCATGAGAAGAGCGCTGTCAAAGTGGAGCCGCAAATGTTTTTGACACTTACTGTATGTTTTTGTCCAAGAGAAGGCCCCGAAAGGGTAGACAGAAGAGCATCCATGCAATGTTCCTGGGCCCAGTGATGTTTAGATTAGGTTCTCGTCAGTTAATCAGCCAGTTAGATGACTAATTTTTTGGATCCGTCATTCCATGCATCGAAAGCGTCGTAAAAAGGCTACTAATAAATTTGTTTCGCACTACAATTTACCTTCATCGGAATCGCCTCAACAAGCCCTAAAACCACACACACTTTGTGTCATTGGGAGTTGTAAATGATGCACTCTGTGCATTTGGGAGTAGCCCTGAATAGCTTATTGATCGGCCTCTTCATTGACAGTGCCCAAACAGTGCCATGATCTCAAGGTGATTCGTAAGGATGTGATGCGCACAGGGTTCCATTCAACTCCCCTTTATCGGAATCGCCTCAACAGGCCCTAAAACCGCACACACTCTGTGTCATTGTGGATTCAATACACTCCACACATACGCAGTCCTACGTAGTTCAGCCGAAAGGGAAATGCAGAAATCTGCCCGACAGAACTCTCCTGAATCCAAAATCGCTCCCAATACTACAGTAAGGTTATCTGTGGGGTATACAGAAGCACAAGATATAGAGACACAAGAAAAATGCCAATGGTATAAGTACCCTTCCATCCGTCCGTCCACCCACAACATACGTAACTCCGACGACCGAATTAGGCCATCAAGCTTCCTTATTTGGAAATTTCTCAACGGCCGCTCCAATTAAAGGAAAGGTCCAAGCGTCGATCATCGAAAAAATCCACGGCCTCAACATTTTCAGGCGATCCCCATGCTTTCCATGCGCAGTCCGAGAGAGACATTCTCCAGCGCAGTGTCGATGAGCTCTTGCGCCATCGTCAGGTTCGCGATGCGCGCTCGCAGCACGGGGAGGCACGAGGCGAAGACGCTGCTCACTTGCGAGTGCGCTTCGGTGGTTTCCGCGGTGGTGATTACGGGTTGCGCGTCGGTGCTGGTGATAGGGGCGGGGTCGCTTTCTGCTTTTTCTCCGTCTTCCGCTGAGTTACTTGCCGGATCTGCGGCTGCTGGAACTTTGGTTGTCGTTGTTGATTGGGACGATGGAACCTCTGTTAATTTGGTGATGGAAGCGTGGAGAGTTGTGGCTTCCTGGTGCAATTGTTCTAATGGTTCTGTTATCAGTCAAAAGCAGACGTGTATTAATACCAGGAAAGAGACGCACCGAGAACGTGAAGCATATCATTATACACCTTGAGGGGCTCTTCATCGTCTGGGTCTGGTCCATTCCTCAAAGCGAGCTTCAGAGCTTCAGTTTCCACACGCGCGCATGAGTCTCCATGAGAATGGAATAGCTGCATAATTTCTGGGGCATCTTTCGCAAACTGTCAGATAGCAGCGAATGTTAATAGGTGAATAATAACCGGAAATGAATTCAAGCTTACAGCACCACTTCCCAGTTCCTCGAAGAAATCGATGGCGCGCTCGGCCTCCAACCGATCACGTTGCTCAGCGAGCTCAAGTTCCTCCTCGTTGAGCTCCTTCGCGTGTGTTTCTAAATCGTTCTGTGAAATGACCATCGCGATCAATCAAATTAAATTCTGATCCTTCTGAATAGAGAACATCCTTACCGTTGCAGCGACTTCTGCGCCTTTAAAACACGCATCGAGTGTTGAAGTCATATACGTCCATGGGTATACTTGGGCTGCGACTTGAAGTGGGTCGGTAGTACGTGTTGGCTGCTGTTCCGCGACAGATGACGTAGGAAGAGATGCAGTGGCTTGCGATTTCGATATAGACGAGGAGGCCGAGGCCGAGGAAGGCATCTTTTACATGAAAACTTGGTCAGAGGTAGACTTCGTCAGATACAGAGAATCAAGCCGACATACAGGTTTGGGAGGACGAGGCGTCCACGTCGTTTCGAGCGTAACAGTCGTCGAACTCAGCTTTGTTACCTTGAACCCAGCGCCTCCTGATTCCGAGCCCCTAGACGACGCACGGCTCGAAGACGAGGGTGCTGCATGCGGCGCCTTGGCCGATGCACTCGATGCCTTTGACGACGTGCTCGCTGCGCTGGGTGTACGCTTAGCCTTCCCCGCGGCGCTGGCGCTGGCGCTGGTACCCGCCGATCGCGTCGTGGATGTGTTCAGCGGCTTGGACGCGACGGCCCGCCCTGGGTGAGAGTGTCAGTACAGCATGCATGATGAGAGCCTGAGCGCGGGGGAGCAGTACCGCGGGCGGTGGCCGATGCGCTCTCCGTAGGCGTTGGGGCAGGATTCGGAGGCATAGTACGATAGTGATCTGGGGAAGAGCGTGAGGCTCGTGAAAACGCCATGATTTTTATTTCAAACTCCGGCTGCGACCTGCAGAAAGTGCTCGTTTGGTGCTGCTTGCTGCGTTCTCCCCTGCACACACACACCAAGGCGGCCGTTGGCTCTGCTCGCTGTCCTTTTCACCGCCACCGCCGTCGAGCAGCATGTCATTCCTCATCTCCATCATCAAGCCCCTCGCCTACCTCTCCCTCCCCATCATCCTCGTCCGCCAGGTCGCCGTTTCATCGGGCGTCGGGCGCTACTATGCGCGCGTCATCTTCTATGTCGGCACCCTCATCACCGTCGCCTCCTGCAGCGTCTTCATGGCTGCTGGCCTCACCCTCCTCGGGCGTTCAACGGACACTAATTACTTCGTTGCACGGATATTCTACTGTATCATTTCGCGCTCGCTTCATCTCAGAATCCGGGTAGAGGGCGAGGAGGAGAATTTACAAATGGTTCCGACGGTGCTAATGGCAAATCACCAGAGTATGCTGGATCTGTTTATTATTGGCAGGTAAGCCTTGAAGCTGTGCGCATCGCCTGTAATCTTCCACTTCCACCTCAACGCTACCCTCGCATCACACTTCTAACCCTTATCCACAGACTAATGCCAAAGAAGACAGCTATCATGTCCAAAAAATCCCTTCAATTTACACCCCTCGGGCCTTTCATGACGCTCGCAGGCACCATCTTCATCGACCGCGGGAATAGCGCCCGCGCGTTCCGCTCCATCGATGCCGCTGGAGAGAAGATGAAGAAGGAACGCACATCCCTATGGATGTTCCCCGAGGGCACCCGCCACCTCTCGCGCGAACCTGATATGCTTAGTCTGAAGAAGGGCGGCTTCCACCTCGCCCTCAACGCAGGCATCCCGATCACTCCCATCGTCACGGAGAATTATTGGCATCTGTATCATAAAGGCGTGTTCGACTCTGGAGTAATCACTGTGCGAGGTCAGTAAGATGTGTGGAATGACATTGCGTTGGTACTAGGGCCCGCTAACGATGGTTGCGTGATATAGTTCTCCCACCAATAGTGACGACCGGCTATACCGTCGCAGACGTCGGCCTGCTCTCAAATCGCGTGCGCGAGCAGATGCTCTCTACCCTGCACGAAATCTCAACCCACGCCCCGAAGAAAGACGTCTTGTCAAGTCCATCTGGCGCTCCAGCACCTGCCGACTCGAAACCAGCCGCGCAGTCCTCCGGCCCGTTCGAGGTGACTGCGTCCCTCGTAGCGCCGACCTTTGGCGGTCCGACAGATTCGCTCGATAACGAGCTAGAGGCGTCGAATTCATCCGTTGCATCGTCCGTGACATCGTCGCCTGTTGCGGGGAGGCGCAAGCTGGGATCGAGTGAAGGCGGGGAGACGGAGGAGGATGAGGGGATGGTTTTGGTGGGACGACCTTAGCGTGCGGTTGATTTACTATACGGCGCATTTTGCGTTGTGCAATTGCACGCCGACAGTTTATGAATCTGTTAGCAAATGCAAAGTGAGATGCAAGGACGATGTGACTGGGAGTGTTGGTTTCTTGCATGTCTTGGAGCTTTAGAGTGGGGGAGGTTAATGCTTTAATTTTGAGCACCCTCTCCCGGACTGGTCGCTACTCATTTAATCATTGCTCGTTACTCTACAACACTTCCTATTTGAAATTTCCATTCCACAATCCACTGCTTCGCGAAGGAGGAGGGAGTGAAATCATGAAGTACACGCACCCTGATGTCTCGTCCTTCGAATTTTTCGATTGGTGTCAAGATCCATCCATCCACCGCAGAAATCGCGCGATGGTAAGTCATTCCGACATAACTCTTTCTGTTTTGGATGCGTTCTTGACAGGTTATTTCTCCATGGTGCAAGAAGCCCACGAACCGTCTGCTTCGAGAGGAGTCGCAATTACATATATGTGTCATTCGATGTGAATTTTCCGGGCCTCGAGGCCTCATGGGTGGGAGGAATGTCTCTTTAGAACATCTGCGGAGGGGGGAGAGAGGCGTCGATCATGCGCCTAAACGGGCGTTGCAGGGAGGGAAAATGCAAGTGATTACTTGGACCTGCGGTGGTCCGTCCGAGAAAATCATTCCAGGGCCAATCGCACTTACACATTCCCCTATGCAGCCTGGGCCGCACGCCTCCCCGTGGGTGCATTTCGAGCTGGGAAGGGGTACGAAGCTCACAGGGATGGGAAACGCGGGGGAAGTGGGGAAGCGCGTAGCGTATAGGATGCGGTTGGGTAATGGGGTCTATGGCATGTCGGCATCAGAGCCTCTTCGGAAGATCTATGGAGAGCATGTGTAGGTAAGGTTCGTGGGCTGGCGAAAGGGCTGGATGCGGGATATGGAGCGAGGTGGGCTGCTATTATGTAGGCGAAGTTTGGGCTTCGGAGGCGTTCTGCTCCATCGAAGACTCTGCCCTCGCCGTTCGGTCCGTTCGTGTGGCCTCGTTGGATTTTTTAGATTGCTCGAGGGGGTTCTTCAGATCTTTGTGGGCATGTATGCATGCGTGCTGTATACATGGAGACTTGGACGAACGGACGTGGCACTGCTGAGACATGGACGAGACGAGAGCCCAATGGACGAACGCACATGCGCTGGGACGGTGAGGAATGAGTGGAGACATGAGAGTAGTGGCATATAAGTATCTGCGACTTGTATGATACGGTGCCGCATCTCTGCGTCATGACCGGCGCGATAGGGAAAATAGATACGTATCTGTCACTCGTCTGGGCGAGGCCTGCACACGTTCCTCGCGCGACTTGCCGCTTTGAATTCTTTCCTCCCCATCGCCATGCCCGAGTCTGCATCTGCACCGCGGGGGGAGTCAAACGTTTTCGACTGGGGTATTGACTGCGCCGGAGCGTCCGACGTCGGCTGCCATTTGAGTTTTGTGCGTGCGTGGTAGCAATATGCTTACACCCTTCGGATTCGGATTCGCGGTGTCTGGCAGCAGCGGTATCGCCATTCGTGCGGGGGATTTATTGGCGGCTCGGTGCTTTTCGTGCGGCAGCCTTTGGGTGGGTTGTGTAGGCACAGAAATGCATGCTGGGTGCGCTGGATGGTGGTAGGAGGAGAAGACGAAAGGGGAGATGAATGAAGCGAGGGGCGGGGCGGAGTCATAGGTTGAGTTTGGAATGCAGGGTCAATAATCTGGTCCTTCTCTGCTATCCATATCCATGCTGGCTGTGAATTCAAATATAAGACGCACCGCACGTCTTCGTCTCAGATCTTCTCCCACTATCCTCCGGGGCCCTTCCCCTTCGTCCTCTCGTCCCTTCCCCTCCTCCCCTCGTCCCTTCACCATGGCTACCACCACCACCTCATCAATAACCAGGAACCTCCCCGGTACGGTCCGTGCGCTGCTCTGCACAAGATACAACTAACATTCTTATTTCTTTCAGACTGCTGGGGCCACCGCGGGGTGAGTGGCGCCAAAAATAGCTGCGCGTCGCCAGCGCTCATGTGTGATATGTGATTGTGCTTTTCTGGTTATTCTCTCGACTTGGCTCTCTGCGTCGTGCCTATGCTGGCCTTGGTCTTCCAGGCGTCATCGCGCTTCCCGGAGAACACACTCGCGAGCTTCGAGGCGGCGATGCGGGATGGTGCCGAGGGCATAGAGAGCGGTGCGTGTTCATTCATTCTTGAGTGTGGTCGTGTGCACGTATACTGACTATGGGGTGTGCCGACACAGACGTGCATGTATCGGCGGACGATGTAGTCGTCATGTTCCACGACCCAGGTAAGCAGCTCCGCGTCTGAAGCCAGGGTGCCGCTCCGGACGCGCGTCCAGCTGCGCACCCGCATCCTGTTCAACATGCTTTTGTGAATCGCTGACCTCCTTTATTTGGGACGACAGCCCTGGACCGTGTTACGGACTCGACAGGTACGTGGTGGTTATTTTATGGTGGCATGACCTGTATTATGGGCGCTAATGATCCGTCCCGTTTGTTCTGTTCCCATCTTCTGTTCTCCTACCCCCTCCCCTGTTCCTTCTCGTGTGCGTATCGCATTGTACAGGTCACATCCGAAACCAGAACTGGTATGGCGAGAATGGCCTGCAACATGTCCGCACGAAGAAAGAGCCCAAGCAGGCCATCCCGACCTTTGCACAGACAATCGAACTGCTAATGAGGGTGCGCATCTTCTCCCTAATTCCCCCGTGCCCACGCTAACACTAACACTATCGACCACCTTCCAGCCCGAAAACCTCCACGTCAAATTCAACATCGACGTGAAAGCCGACAACGACCCCACGCGGCTCTTCACGCTCCTCCACCAAACCATCTCCGCGCACCCAGACCACCTCGCCCTCCTCGCGCCGCGCATCGTGCTCGGGCTGTGGCACCCGCGCTTCCTCGCGCCGGCGAAGGCCATCCTGCCCTACTGTCGCCGCTCGTACATCGGGAACAGCACTGGGATTGCGCGCAAGTACTTCTGGCGCGAGTGCGATGCGTTCTCGATGTCGTTTGGTGTGCTGACTACTGCGGATGGGGTGAAGTAAGTGTTTGTGTTTTGGATTTTTAGGAGGGGTTGTTGATGATTTTTTTTTGTGTTATAGGTTCAGGCAGGAGTGTAAGAATGCGGGCAAGAAATTGATGGTGTGGACTGTGAATCAGCCCGACCATATGATGGAGGTGGGTACATGCAAGACTGTCGGTGGAGAGAATGTGCACTGACATTGATGCAGGCTGTGCGATGGGAAGTGAACGCGATCATCACCGACGTCACCAAGACCTGGCTAGAATTACGTTCAGCACTGCAGGGTGAGCGCTGAGCACTGAGCTGCCTCCTTTGCTTTGATCAACCAATGCTGATATTTTTCATAGTCGACTACGACAAAACAGGCGCTCAATACGGACGCGGCTTCCTATGGACGACGCTGCGCTTCTACACGCCCTTCCTTATCATGCGGAGCCGCGTCACGCTCATGGACCTCGAGAACAAGGCGGGGCCATTTGACGACCACGTCGTCGCCTCCGCCGCCATTGCAGAAGAGGCGCCGCTAGATGCGTCGGCGTTGGTAGAGACGAAAGCGTGAAACCTCAAGGTATGAAACTCGAATGACCAGGCCGTGAGCCTGACGACTGGTTCGAAGGAATGGATACCCCACTCATACTATTTAATCATACCTCGTCCAATGGTGGATGGTGTGCAGACGGCGGCCATTGCTAGAGGCGCCGTCGACGTTTATTTTTTTTGTATGAACTGCTTTTTCTTGCTTTTTCTTTGGTGCCAGGATTATGGCGAGGACATTTATTTTGTATATATACCGTTTGTGTGGATTTGTAGAATGGGAGAAACTTGAATTGGAATATGTAATGCACTGGATATAACGTTCTGCTGTTTGCGTGGCGCACTTTTCCATTGAATTGGAGACCCTCTGCAGACATTTATTGGTTGAGGTATTCGGACGTTGGCTCAAGGTTAAGTGCAGCTTCCTTGACAAATTATCAGCGCTCATATGCGCATAGTTCTGGAGTGAACGATTTGACGGATCTGGGTCCGTTCATTCTGAAGTTTGTGTGGCGCAGTGTTCGGGGCGCCGGCGCATTACTTTTCAGTGCGTGCCAGTCTCGACGCAGACGTTGATTATAGACTTGAAGCTAGCGATTAGATTATCCAAGGCCACCAGATAAAAATCACCAACCTTGACTATGATCTTCTTAAAATTCCAGGCAATTCAAGTTAATGATTTCCTACGGTGATATGTAGAGATAACCTGAGATAACCTGAGATAAGAGGCATATCGACAAATGCACGGTTGCTGAAAGCTTAAATTAATTCATTAAGCGAGCGCACACTCACGATGAAAGCGGGGCGCAATCCCCATGGTGGATGCTTCGCTGCAAAGTATACGGTACCATCCTGCTGGTGAAACTTCCAAGAACCATGCCGTGCGACGCTCGTCGAAATTCGGGAGTAAGCTCGGATGGTGAGTGCAGGCGTGCAGTGTATATATGCCCATATCGATCCCGATCCAGCTGGCATCCACTGTCCAAGTTTCTAGTTCAAAAACAATCGATATCCCCAATCTTGAATTCGTGCCTCGTTCGCGGATCGCAACACTTTTAGGTGAGGCCCCGAAACCCGAACCTTGTGGCGCACACCACAGACGGAAACATGCATATATGCAGGTGTATCCCTAGAATATAAGTATGCGCTTGGTGTGGGGCTTGCCGTGCGCGTCATCCCCAGAATCCAGATAGTCCCCAGCGTGGTGTTCTTCATTCCCCCATCCCGAAAGGGTGTCTGTCCTCTTTGATATTCCTCTCGCCCGCGGCGGTATAGCACGATCGCCCACGCACTGTCTGAACCCGAACTTTTGAAGACGATAGATCATAAGAGGAAGTGAAACTCGTGTCGATCGAGCACAAACGTGCAATTCATGAATGGATGCGCGTTTCCAAGATTGGGTAGGGTAGCAGCAGTGCTGCTGATCATGAAGGGGCCTTGAGGATGGAGAGTTTGCGAATCCCGAGCTTAGATGGAAGAGATAGTCCTAATCTATAGCTGAAAGATTAATGTAGATCTTCAAGTTCATATCTGCCAATGACGAGTGTTGTATTGGAGTTCTTACACCTTGTGTGGTTCTCGACCGTCGTCTTCCTGGTAAAATAGCCTCGGGACCGCGCCACGGCTGTCACCCGAATCCCAACATAGACGACATACAGATAATGTCTTGCGAAATCGTAGATGCATATCAACTGCAAGTCTGCTTTTCCTGCAGTTAACGAGTAGCCTTGGGTGAAATTGGCGTTCAAAAAATGCCAATCTACAATCCGAGCTAAAGACCTACATCGTGTTGGAATTTGAGGCAATTTCCTGCTAGTGGTTCGAGGACAAGGATGGTTGGCCGGACCGGATAAGAAAGATGTGTCCATGTGGAGTGGATCCCACTTGACCGCATCCATCACTGCATTGACTCAGAGATATCCTCCGTTCCCCAAGGACGGTTGCGCTGCGCGCCCCCCTCCTACATAATGCCGGCCTCGTCTTCTTCGACCTCCCCCCCTTCCCGTCGCCCCCACCACAGACGCCGTTCCTCGGCCCTGCGTCTCTCGGCCGACACCATGGCTGCCCTCCCCGAGTACGTACCCCACCACGACCCCCTCGACCAGCCCCCAGATTACCCAGACAGCGCAGAGGAGGCCGACGAGGACACCGACACCGAGTCGAATACTCTATTCTACGCGCCACACCCCCCGCATCTCCCACCGCTCGCCTCGCCACTCCTGCGCCCGCAGACCACCTCTCCTCGACGTCAAAAGCGCTTCCTGCCGACACACAAGCGACGGCCGTCGTACCAGCCCAACGTAGCTGTATCTGAGCCCGAGCCTCCCCCCGACCCGTATTTGGATGCCCTGCTAGCGCGGAGTGTACACGCCCTTGAGATGTCCAACACCTTGCTACAAAGCTCCATGTCTACCCAATCGAGCCTTTCCACCCTCCTCGCTGCAGACTCACCTGTTGATGCTGCCCTTGAAACGCGTGCTCGCGGGCTCTCGTCGCGGCTGCGGGACACATGGGATGGCAGGGCGGCGTGGGCGGATGATCTCGAAGCGATTACGCGAGGCGTTGAAGGGCTGTTCAACGAGGAGGATAGGGCTGGAGGGGTCGATATCAGGTCAAGACCGTCGCATGTCCGCGAGTCGAGTGCAGGCATAATGCAAGTCTACCTGTCGACTCCTCTTTGCATTCACTACGAGGTCCTCGACGGCGACCGTCGCTTGATTTGCGCAATTCGCCTACATCAGCTGCGTCGTCGGACACAAATTGGCCGTCTGAAACCACTCCGCGCCTTATCTTTTCACCTCAAAACCGTGCCAATCTCATTGCCCCTCCGCCACGCGCTATTACCCAGTAGTCGGCTCAACGCAAGGCCCCGATGCCATTTTCCTTCCTTCCACCCTTGGCCTGCGCTCTCCTGCATCCGTCCATCCAAACCCTACCTCCGAGAGCCGTTCCTTCTACGGTCTTGCTACATCATCTACCACAAGTCTGATATCTTCTACGCCATCTCTTCCTCCACAACTTACAGATCGCCCACCTGAACCAACAACACCCGCATATAATTTGCTGGCCTCCTTCGTCGCCCGTCCATCCCCTTCCCCTTCAGGTTCCAACACGCCCTCGACGTCATTTACCCACTCATTCATGCGGAGAAGAGGGTCAGCAAGTACAGCGAGCACCAGCACCGAACGCGGCGGCAAGCGTCGCTCATCAACCTCCCCAACTCGCACCCTGCGCCGCTCACGCAGCCAAACCCCTCGCGCGCCACCTCGCGAACTCACACCCCCCGCCGAGGAGTCCTGCCCCTCCTCATCCGACAGCTGCGTTGCACGGCGCACCGTGCAGAGCCTGCGCAAAATCCTCGATGAACAGCCACCTGCACAACCGAAATCGCTCGTCGCGCATGGCCTGCGCGCACCAGTGTTCATGCCGCGTACGCCCGCGCCCGTGGCGCACGCAGGGACGTCAACGGCAACAGCATCGGTATCGAGGCTGTTTACGAAGAACGTGCATTCATCGTCGACGCGGGCACCAGACCCCCCACGCCAGTCGGCAATGAGGCGCAGCGCAGGATCAACGCCGGCGGCGAGCGCACAGGGCTCGCGCACAGGGACGCCGTCGACCCCTTCATCGCCCATCGCGTCAACCTCCAGTCACCTCACTGTACCCTCTACATCCAGTCGTCCACCATCCCTGAACACCTCCATCATCCCCGAGTTCGTCGAGCGAGCACTTTCGGGAAGTAGCGCGCCAAGTTCGGGACGCAGCACGCCGACGAGCAAACGCATAAGCTTTGCAGCGCTCCCCGAGTCGTATGCAGCTTCTCGCCCGCCGGATCCCAAGTTCAAGGATAAGGCGGCGGCAAAGAAGAGGCGGCGGAAGGCGCGTGGAGGCGGATCAAGTAGTAATGTCGACGAAGAGGAGGATGGTAATGCGAGTGGATGGACGTCATGGTTAGGTGGCGGATTAGGACTGGGTGGCATGGGCTTTGGCGGTGGAGGGATCGGGGCATCGGGGAGGCATGAAGAGAAGATGGAGGATCGGATGACGAGAAACTGGGGGAGGCTGAGTGGGGGTGGGGGATTCTCTGGAGGAGTGGATGAGTGGGCGGTTTAAATCCTTTCAACCTGGTTAGATTGGGGTTCTGAGGCTTAGGGGCTGGGGAATGGGGCTTGGAGATTGGGGGCCTTTGTGATTGGGGTGTTGGGGTGTGTGACTTTGGTATTTATTCAAATTATTGATTCTTTGCTTTCTCTCTGCCTCTCGTTTTTGTTGCTATCTTGTTTCGTGTTCTAGGATCCGCAATTCCCTCTCTCTTATCTCAATCGTGCCTTCCTTCCATCCATATAGAACACTGCCACCTTCCTTACACAATGCTCTTCCGCATCCACATCTGTCTTCCGTCCCCCTTCCCTCCCGCTTTTACGTTCTGATCACATTTGTACTGCACACTTCAAATCCCGGATTCATATCCTACACTTTCCACGCACATTAACCTCCTGTGGATATCACCAAATACAAGTGCCCAGATCAGACGGTACTACCTAGTCTAAGATTATCAATTTATGATTTTATCGTGTATGCTAAGTACAAGTTCAAGTTCAACGTTGCCGATGCGGACCCCTTTAAACACCGACCAATTGTTGGTGTATAGTACATTGGTTTGATTTTGACGAAGTGCGGCCAAACATGGGTGCGTAAAGGATGTTTTCGATTCAGGTTCGGGCCACTGCAGTATTTGTTATGTACATTTAATGAGTGCCATGGTATTACTGACAGTGACGACGTCCAACGAGGGTTCGGGGCTCATCAGAGGCCGGAACAGTGCTTGTTTGTTGTTGTGAGCTACATAGGCACCAATGACGACAACGGATGGCCCGTGAGGCATATTGGCCTTCCTCCCTCACCAACGTTCTCTCTGCTCTACACAGACAAGTCACAATTTTAACATCTAATTTCACATACAATAGTCTGTGATTTTCTTTTTTGCGCTGATCTCACACTAAAACCTCTCGACAGTGTCTTCTTCAGTACTCTCTGCAGCCGACGTCGCCAACTATATCGATTTTTTTCAAAGCCTACAAGCCTCCCCAGAACTCTGCCGACGACGATGGGTTCCCCGCTGGATCCCCGACCGCCACCTCGGCCCCGCCCCATCGAACGTTACTTCGTACGCTGACGACCCTTACGCCGTCTCCGTTGAGGAAGCGATTTCCTACTACGCAGGCCTCATCTCCGAACCTACTCTCCTCTATCGCACAGGCGACAAGTGGCCTCCTCCCAAAGATCCCGAGGCCCAGCATCGTAAGAAGCAGCTGATTCCGGCGTTCGGGGGTCAGCTTGAGCGCCCCTGGAACGAGGGCGGTCTTGACGGGGACGTTGTGAAGGCTTTGGAGGATCACACAGTCAGTTAATAGGCATCTGTCGTTTCATGGAACTAGCTAACTATGCTTCTTATGTAGGTCTTCTTCAACAGCCTGAACGTCGTCCGTTTTAAGATGGTGGAGGTTGATGAGGCTACCTCGCGCGATGGGGAAGACTATGTCAGTCCATTGACCATCTACATTGGCGTCGTCCCCGGGTCCACCGCGCCCACGGCTGCCCATAACGCGACGAAGGACATCCAGGTCCTCCTTGGGAAGTACGGCATCACCGACACCGTCAACATCGAGTTCGCCGAGTTCTATGTCAGGCGCGAGGGAAGCCCTCCACTTTTCAGACGCGTCAACTACCAGAACCCCCTCGTGGATGTCATTGGCCCCGTCACCTCCGCCCTCGGGCTGTACATCTCCACCGAGGCCAGACCGGACGCCCAAGGCACTATGGCGATCTACCTCGCCGAAGGAGGAGAGACTCAGACAGCAACAGGCTCTTGGGCCTCACGTGCCACCATGTCGTCTTTGGGCCGACGGAAGCTAACAAGATCTACGTATATAGCGACGGTGCGCGTAAACAGAAGGTACGCCTCCTCGGACAGAGGGCCTTCGCCCGTCTCGTCGACTCCATCAAAGCCAAGATCGGGGAGCACGGCATCATGCTGCGGTTATACGAAGACCAGGTCGAGGACTACGACACAAGGGAAAACGGTGACGACCCTGAGGACGCTATGCTTGCTCGCACCGAACGAGCTGCGAATCAGGCCTTAATTAATGGGGTACAGGTCAAGATGAATGCACTCGAATCGTTCCGCATCCAAGTTGAGCGGGACTGGGGCGACCGCAGCAGCCGCGAGCTGGGCCACGTCCTCCGCTCCCCACCCGTCACTCTCGGCTTCGATGATGAGTACCGGTTTACGGAAGACTGGGCAATTCTGGAGATTGACCGGGTCAAGCTCGGGGTGGGTTTTGTCGGAAATAAACTCGATCTTGGTGCGTTTTCGCTATCAGATCAATGTTCTCTACGAATATAAATGCTATTTCTGTCTGCCAATCTAGGAACCAAGATTGGGCAGCCAGAATTTACACATACAGTTTTCACCCGCCCAGACGCCAACTGGTCTTTCAAATATCCCAAGGACGGTCTGCTCCCACTCCGCGGCGTCGTCTCCGAAGAGCTCATGCGCGCCCCCAACATGAGAGATCGCGCTGACGAGCCCTGCCTCTTCGTCGTCAAGAACGGCAATGCCACGGGCACGACTATCGGCCGCGCCAACGGCTTCTTTGCCATCAATCGCACTTACAAGCTCAACCACACGATCGTCGAGGGAATGGGTCATCTTCAACTACGACAACCAGTCTGGAGCGTTCTCCGAGCCTGGAGACTCGGGCTCTATCGTCGTTGATATCCGTGGCCAGATTGGTGGTATTTTGACTAGCGGCGGTGGCAAGACTGAGAGATCCTATATGACATATGTCACGCCCTGGTGGTGGATTATGGAACGTGTCAAGAAGAATGGATTCCCAAATGCCCACCTCAACGTCGTCTAATGGCCAACTCGACATTGACAACGACCTCAAGGACCGTTCTCTGAGACTATTTCCGCGACTTCCTCTCTTTTCTTTATGCTCCTTTTATCTGTTGCTTATGGCTGTCCAAGTGGGGAAATATTCCCCGTAAAAATATATTTCCATTTTGCATCTGCGCCAACTTTATCTAAGTGTTATCTACGTGCGCGTGAACTTATATTAGGACTTGTGACTATATTCAACTCGTTTTTACTGTGCGCGTGAACATTTATTGGGTGCGCGTAGAAACATTTGAGTGCGCGAGAACATTTTCGGGGTCCGCGTAGAAACACTTCAGCGCGCGGACATATTTTGGCCGTTTTTTGAGTGCGCGTGAACATTTATTGAGTGCGCGTAAAAAGAAACGGGATCCTGTCAGTGCGCGGAAACATTTTCCAGCTTCGTCTGGTGTTAGGCAGAACAGGGAGGCAGGGAACTGAATGAGAACATAGGTTGGGTTTGGGTCAGCAAAGCTGACGCGGAACGCGGGCAAGAACGAGCCGCTGGGTGGGCGGGTCGCCTGTATGTCCGAGTTGTTCTCGATTCAGAAATTATGTTGATGTGAGAGAAAACTCTCATTGCTCTTATCTGGACATTTCTGGATTGTGGACAAGGACGTGAATATATTGTTTACTAGGCAGGTATGATAATAGACTAAGTTGAAGAAATAATGTATGGGTTTTCTTTTTTTATAAGATGAGAAGGGAGGGTGGGTGGGAGAAAAAGGGAAGGGTTCTGTAGGGTAGTGGGAACGGTGAGCACGAGAGAGGGCTGAGCAAGGATGCGGAGCGAAAGAGGAAGATTTCGCTCTGCATCACTTGCTCAGCTGGACGCCGCGACCGGCTTTTCCCGGCTACGCTAGGGATGCCGGTAGCATAGCTAATTCCAGCTTCGTCTGGTGTTAGGCAGAACAGGGAGGCAGGGAACTGAATGAGAACATAGGTTGGGTTTGGGTCAGCAAAGCTGACGCGGAACGCGGGCAAGAACGAGCCGCTCACCCAACAAGACGAAGGCGGTGGCTCGAGAGTCACCAAACCCAACAAAAGGCGAGACTTGTCAGACTTGATTGGCCAGGTGTGATGAGGCAATCTGTTCAAAGGAGCGGATGTAGATTTCATAGGCAAGGGATTTCCACCGGCCATGAATGCGTACAATTTCAGGAGAGATGCCTTTGGCAAGGTAGAAAGAGGCTCCACCAATGCGAAAGGAGTGTCCAAAGGCATTACCAAAGCCCGCTGCAGAGAGAATGGTGTTAATTTTGGACAAGGCTGTTGTTTTGACAATTGGTCGAATTAAACCTTTGGTATCTGTCCAGGAGAACAGAGGATCATCTGGAGAAGCAGGTACATGGTGAATGAGGTTGTGAAGGGCTTCGAGAGGGCACAGACCAGCTTGTTGTACCAGGAATACATCCTGGGACTCGCCGGCACGGGCTGTTTTGGTGGAAGGGAGGCGAAGGCGAGCGTAGGGGCGCCCATTAAGGTCAGTGCCAAAGAATAGATCCTGGCGAGTCAGGTGCTTCTTTTTATTGAAGGCGGCTCTGGAAGAGACAGACACTTCACCAAAGCGCATGAGGCCAAAAAAGGCACAAGTGGATTGAGCCCAGAGACATGCATCAAAGGGATTGGTAAGATCGAGGATGGAGCGCAGAGTGAACATCATAATAATTGTAACAGGAGGGCGTGGAGGACGACGATGAGATCCTGCTTGAATGTTCTCCATTCCCCGAATGCCAGTAAGAATAATGGCAGAGCTGGCCTCGGAAAGAGGAGGAGGCCAGTTCTGTGCAATATGCCAGGCTCGGATGGCTGACATATATTTTCGGGCTGTTACCACTGAGACTGTCTCAAAGATGGTTCCATCTTGGAAAATTGGATCATCTGGATCTGGGTCGGTTACAACCCAGAGGAGAAAGCTGTAAATGAGCTCAGTGCTGGCAGGGAGGCGGGCAGTTTCAAGAATGGAAAAGATATCACAGAAGATGTGAAACTTCCGTAGGCCTGAACCATAGCTACTTGGATCCTTGAGAGAGGCTTGAATCGCCATGTACGCAAGGTGTTGAAGGAGAGGATTGTTGATAACTGGGGAAGGTGCAGGATTTACTCCATGCCAAAGATGTAGGCGCTGATGAGCAAGGCATTTTGGCCGCAGAGGGCTAGGAATGAGCTGAAGGGCAGAGACCTTCTCAACATGATATACACCTGGAAGAAATGGTGTGGGAACCACTCTTGAGGCAGAGGCAGGGCTTACACGGATATCAGTTTGTTGGATAAGTGGGAGGGAAGAGAGATGGAAGCCTTGGTATGTGCGCTGGGAAAGCCAAGAAGGAAGGCGGCAATGTCGCCTCGTGATAAAGCATCGGTGATATTGTCGCGGCTTGTGACGTACTCGGAGGATAGTGAAATTTGGTTCCGAGCCAGTAACTTGTATATCTGGTGAGAGAGATCAGCAAGGAAAGAGAAGAAAGGCAGGTAAAGGCAGGCACCTCTTTCAGAATGCAATTGGTATTGCGACTCCGAGAACGTCCCTTGTTTATCACAGCTACAACCCCTTGGTTGTCGGAGCGTACAAGAAAGGCAGAGCCAGCATGCTGCCCACGCTGAATAATATGGTAGCGTAAGGCAATGCGCAAGGCCAGCTCGACTGCTACAGCTTCTGCCCAACCAATGTCGTAGTCTCTTGGTTGGGACCAACCAGAAAGCCTGGAGAATAACTCCAAACTGCCCAGTGACCCTGCACCACTACACCAATGCCGAAGGAGGAGCTGGCATCGCCCCACCAGCCCAAGTCGACTGGAGTAGATGGACGGAGAGGAAGACAATTTGGCGAAGATTCGAGAATGAAGTGGACCCAAGACAGGTCTGCGCAGAGGTCGGGCCCTGGAGCTCGCTTCACCAAGTATGAGCGAGATGACGTAAAGGAGGAGGCAAAGTAGGAAATGGATCGGAGAAAAGGGCGAGTGCATCTGTAGATGGAGGAGATGTGTACAAGCTTTCCATGAAGGGAAGCAGCCTCTGTAGCAGAGAAGTGAGCTAAGGGTTTCCCCCAAGCCACTACCAATGCAAGAATAGCTAAAAGCTTGTCCTGCGGCAGGGATACAGAGCGACGCTCGAGATCCCAGTCGAAACCTGTGAAGCGCTGAATGGAGGCAAGAGGGCGAAGCTTCTCGAGGCTCCATGGAACACCTAGATGGCCTGTCAGGTCCATGAAATCCTGCTCGGTCCAGGTATCGGAAGGAAAGGAGATGACAAAGAAGTCATCGACCCACTTCGTGATAGCGCGATATCCAGAAGCTTTGTATATAGCTACCAGCAGGTCCGCAATGGCGCCAAATACTCCAGTGCTGGAGGCCAGCCCAAAACAGGCTGAGCGGTCGACGTAGACCACTCCTTTCCAGTAGACGCAAATAAAGTTCTGCTGGCTGGGGTGGACAGGTGTGATGCGATAGGCAGCAGATATATCGAAGGTAGCTGCCTGGCAACCAGGAGGAAGGGACAGTATGAGGTCGGAAGTGGAGGAAAAGGTGCCCCAAGCAGTCGGAAAGTCGTCGGAGTTGATGAAGGAGTTTACGGAGGGAGTGGAGGGGTCTCGGCGAGGGTAGGAGAGGTCTTGGATCATGCGGAGTTTTGACGAGTTTGGTTTTGGGACAAGGCCCAGAGGAGAGGTAATGAATGGGCCAATGAGGGCCTCGAGGGTGGAGGGAAGGAATGGAGGGGAGTATCTGCCAGCAGCCTGCTCGGACGCAATGTAGGAGTCGATGAAGGAAGGATTGAGGTTGGAAGAGGAGTGATTGTCGAAATAAATAAGTGCGGCCTAGGGTATGTGAAATCCCTATGCCGAAACCAGAACGGATACCTGCTACAACATGCTTCCATGCATCAAGAATGCCGAGCTTGTGTAACAGCCCCTCAATGCGGTCAGGAAGGAGGGGCGTGCAGATGCCTCGAGGATCAGAGGCAGCTGGGGCAGGAACCAGCACCATGGGCTGCACTGTTGCATACTGAGCAGCCA
Organism: Pholiota adiposa; assembly: GCA_009935795.1. NCBI lineage: Eukaryota > Fungi > Basidiomycota > Agaricomycetes > Agaricales > Strophariaceae > Pholiota > Pholiota adiposa. The sequence continues at coordinate 1,117,153 of QEYC01000103.1, forward strand.
TGGTGGAAGGAGCAGGTGCTGCCACGGGCGCAGGATGCAGAGGCAAAGCGGAAGCAGTAGGTGGTGCCATTGGCAGTGACAAGGCCATTGGGGGATCTCGGGTCAGTGGAGAGGACGGCAGGAGGTCTGCCTGCCTTGGTGGTGGATGCTGAGCAATGGTTGGGCAAATGCCCACTGTGGCCACACCGAAAGCAACGGGTCTGGCCACCCATGGGGGAAGAGGAAGATGAGGAGAAGAGGCGTTTGGGTAGGCGATCAGAGGATTCAGCGAAGGGATAGGCACGTTTAGGGGAAGGAGCAGGAGGGTGGGAGGCAGCAGTCATACTTGCCACATTGACCTTGGCCATAGCCAGAGACAGCGCTTTCTCGTCGAGGGTGGAGAAGTCGTGGGCGTGTTCATTGGCTGAGGCCCATCGCTGCTGGATGTCATACTGGACAGCAATTGGCCAGCTGATTGAGGTTCCTAGCTGGGTGACGACCTGATGATGGGCATCTAAGGCATCAGCGCGAGCATCACCGTGGAAGAAACGGGTGCGGCGGACAGCGATGATGGATGCGTCAATCCAGTCCAAGGTGGAGATGGTGTTCTCGCCAGACTTGTCGAGGCCCTTTGCTACCAGTGCACCATTGGAAATGATGACCTCTGCGTCACCATGGAGGGATCTGGTTCTGGCAGCACGGGAAAGGGTAGGGTATGGCACATAATGGAAAGTGGCAAAGGCAGCATCAACCCGAGGGGGTATGGCTAGGCAAAAAGGAGGTGACAAGTAAAGGCAAAGGCAGGCAGGAGGAGGCACAGCAAGGGAAGGCAAGGTCAAGGGAGGTGCAGTAGGGGATGGAAGGGGGGGAGGAAGGCATGAAGGCAGGATACAGGCTCGGTAGGCAGGTGGGACAGTGATGAAGAGGAACTCACCATTGTCCAGGGCATTGGCTTTGAAACCCGCAATGATCGGCGGCAAAATGACCTTGCGCGGAGAGCTGTCCCTCACGGCAGGGACCTCGAGTGGCGCGAGCACTCCCGGAGCCGTCCACGCCTCTCCATTCGCACCTCTGAGCGACGCGACAACTCTCTCCAGGGCCTTGATGCGCGCTTCATAGGCCGCGGCGGTCTCGGTGGTGATTCCGCTCCCAGCATTTGGTTGCGGCTCCTGTGTCGTGTTCCCAGGTTCGGGCGGTGGTACGGCGGGGCCAGGGATGGGCACGTTGGGCTGGGCAGCGCCACTGGCAGAGCCTGCGTTCAAGTTGGCGACGTTGGCGGCTGCGTTGGCGTTGGGAATTTGGAGGTTGTGGAGATTGTCGGTCATGGTGAGAAAAAGGGAAGGGTTCTGTAGGGTAGTGGGAACGGTGAGCACGAGAGAGGGCTGAGCAAGGATGCGGAGCGAAAGAGGAAGATTTCGCTCTGCATCACTTGCCGCTCAGCTGGACGCCGCGACCGGCTTTTCCCGGCTACGCTAGGGATGCCGGTAGCATAGCTAATTCAAGTTAAATTTGACTTAAACGCTCTTCGACCGCTTTTCAGCACCACCATCAAGTCATATTCTTCATTTAGCCTCGCTATGCAATCGCTAGTCACCTAGTCCTTTCTGTTGAGGCTCGAATTCTGATTGAAGAGGTCAATCTACGTCAATCGCCACAGAGCCGGAGACAGCTGTAGGGTCTGTCTGTATTCATCCTTTTCGACTTCAAGATACCTACTTAAGAACTAATCCGCAAACATAAACCAGCAGATGTTATGAAAACATACATAGATATCCCTGGGAAAAAATCTTGCAGAGTTATGGCCGGTCGACTACGATTCAAGAACTGGTATGATGTTGCCCCAACGATCGAAAGAAATTAATCGCTAGATCTCGTTATCTGGCCCAGGGGGAATGACAGGAACCCTGTAATCTGCATAAACTATAGCCAGGATTTGGGCCTCCTAGCCGCCTTGTTCTTGTTGCACAACAGTTCTGCTGGGATAATACCTCGTCCATTACTTCTCGACTCTCCTTATCTAGTATTCCGGAGACGAGCGGATATCTATATGACTGTAGAAAAGGGCCAGAAAATCTTCTTTCGCAAGATGTTGAGCCCCCACTCAGACGATTACCCACTAAGTTTCTGTTAAAGATACTGAGACATTTATGTATAGTTGTGATTTCATTTTGGTTACGTTGACGCAGCAGCTTGGAAGGCCACCGGTCCATAGAATATCAACAGATCGTTAAAATAATTGATACAAAAGAGGTATGAGCATCACAAGAACGAATGCGAAAAGCGGACTTCATCTTCAGTCTAGTCTCACAATTCAAACACCGTGATATCATCGAGGAAGGACCACGCCGGGGCCGCACCACCATGGAAGCTCAGCACATCTTGTCCTTTAGCCGTCACGCTAAACTGGAAGAACTGGAAGTTGCTGAACCCAGGTTGAATAGTAGCAATCGTCTCCCCATTCCATTGCACATCCACAAACGCAGCGGCTTCCTGATCTGGGGGGCTGAACGAGCTCGAGTGGAAGAACCCGATGCTATACTGTCTCCCGGGAAGCGTGTTCAGTGGCTTTGCCGGTGTGAGCGTTCCAGCGAGCGTATCGGATGCAGTTGCGGACCCCAAAAGAGCAACGGCGTTTCCGGCGTGCGCGAAGGGCTGGAAGAAGAAGAGCGTGGCATCGAGCGTGCCCCCTGGTGGGCTAGTGCCGATCCAGGTACCGTCGAACTCGGCGAAGCAAAACTCGTCGCATTCGGTGAAGCCCTCAAAGCCGCCGTCGATGACTTGGTTGATACGCTGGTATCCCCGCGAGAGAGTGACGAGGAGGTTGCCTTGGCCGAAATTGTCAGCGGTGCTGGCGTTGGTTGGGATGAAGTACTATAATGCGTGATCAGTATATCGATTGGGAAGGGGGACATGTCTTACCATCGCACAAGTGTATGTAGTGGGAACACCGTTGACGAGAGCGCGCCAGATATTGAAAAATTGACATTCCCCACCTTGGGAGTCCGCTCCGCGGGTATTGCATTGCTGCCCGCACGCCTGGACGTCATAACGGTCGAGAAAGGCAAAACCCATATACTGTAAGTTACAACCGAGTGAGTTCTCTTAACTTTAAATGCAGAAACTTTCGATAAACTTACCCCTGGCGCATTAACAGCTGCATTAATTGGTCCAAAGACCAATTCGTAGCCTTCTGGAGTCGGGGGGTCGACTAGTGTACTCAAGGAAAATCCACTGCTGTCCTGAATGAACGCCTTAGCAGCAGGGAGTGGTGCAATTTGCTGTCCCCCGAAGTTTGTTTTCTCGGCAGCGGTATGTACATCTGCGTATGCCGCGCAAATGAGGTTCGATTTGCCAGCATCGAGATGAGGGTTATTATGTTGGTAGAAGAGATTGACGAAAACTTAACAGACATGATCAAAACAGAACAACGCGACAATTGGATTGTAAAACATACCACAGTTATCAATACTGTCACAGAAAGCTTCACAGTCCGCAACGTTGTAGGTCGCGTTGTTGATGGTAGTAAAAGTCAGGAATGCAGTTCCATGGATAGAGGCGTCGCGATCACTGGGACCCGTGCCAGTGCCAGAGAACGCAACCTCGTACGCCCGAGGACTACGATGAGAAAGCACTTGTCGAGAGACTGAGCGACGTGTTGGAATGTCAGTGCTATTTGTAGCACCGGCGGTTGTTATTTGACCGTCCACCGCGGTGACATCTGTGGAAGGAATCGGTTGGTCGGGGACGCCATTAGGACTACTTTTTTGGTCAACCGTTTGCGCGGTTGAGACGATAGTGTCGGTGTCAGTGATGGTACCACTAAGGTCGACAGCCGACGAGGGATTGAACGGCAAGCCCCTCGATGCTGGAGGAACGATGTTCGTGACAAGCGCTGTGGGACCGGAGTGAGCCATAGAAACATTGAGAACTATTTTCTAACACGTACCACAGGTTGTCGCCGCAAAGTAGAGAGAAGCTAGTAATACGCTGGAGAACATGATGAACAAGGGAGAAAAGAGACTGGTCGAGGAAAGACCTCGTCTTGCCTTCCTCGCCTTGGAAAGAGATGGCTTTTATACTTAGACCTGAATTGAATCACGACATTATGAACAGGCTTTGCTTGATGACATCCTACTATAAATGAGGGACTTTACCCATACCCATTTTTCTTCCCATAATGACATCCGTCCAGGTACGAAAAGATTTCGAAGAGTAGGTCTTTTTGGAGGTAATTGACGGTCCGTGTTAGGGCCCGGTGCTGCCTGAGAAGGAGTATGAACTGTAATGCGAGCGCTCACCGGGATTCCTAACAAAGATGAGAGATGCTTCACCGCGAGCTGCTCCTCAGGCTGATGATGGAGGCGTTCTGTGTACATTTTGCTGATCGTCGAAGTTGTTCAGTCGGTTGCACAGGTTATGGTTGGATCTTCTGTTACAACGGCTTTGAAATTCTTTGATGTTTCTCCTGTGATTCGAAAGGTGATGAAAGTGTTGAAAAAGCGGCGTTCGATTTTGACACTTCGTTATGGGAATTGTGGTCATGTGACGAGCGCGTCTCAACGCGACGGGTCTATTATAAATCTATTCTATACGTTGAGCGCAGCGCTCAGCTAACTCAGCGCGGACACATGCAAAACTACATATTCAAGCGACTTCTACTGCACGAAATGACCGAAGGGGCGGCGCGATGGTTCAAACACAAAGAGCAACTGTTGGACAGGGTATTCTCATGATGAATAAATTTAGAACTTAAGAAATGATGTTCTCTTTCCGCGGCAAGGCAAGTTCCAGCGCAATGTTCGCAAGGGCTGGAACTTTTGATTTGTCGGTAGAAGTAGCTTTCCCAGGCCGTGTTCAATAAAAGCATCCTTCACCTTCAATTGTTAAGACTGCCTGATGGCCAGAGCAAAAGAGCCGACCTACTCTATGTCGGCGCGCCATTTCTGTATGGGAGTCATCGAAAGCAAAGATAACTCGAAATAACCCTTCAATAAGTATCGGCCTCGAGTATCTTTCCAATTGGATAAATTCTAAGAAGGCCGTAGAGGTGGAAGAACGCCGCTCGGGATTACACTTGCCGAGTGTATTCGGGCTTCAATATTTCGCATAACCTGCACTGCGTGGTTTAAAGGCCTTTTAATTTAATATAACAGTGAGTTTTAAACATCAAAACAGAATACGATCCCAGCCGCGTAAATTCCACTATTTGAAAATTTGTAAGAAATCTCAACCGCTCGCACAAATAAGGTGATAAATAAAGAGTAAAATAAAATATGAGCAAGAAGCCTCTTTGAAAATTCAGAGCTGGAAGACACTGATATCATCAAGGAATGACCAGGCAGGCGCGCACCTCCATGGAAGCTCAAATATCATGCCCAGCTCCAGTCACCGAGAACTGGAAGAACTTCCAGTCGCTGAAACCGGGGTGAATTGTCGCTACAGTAGCGCCATTCCACTTCACATCCACAAACGCGCCAGCCTCATTAGTAGGCGACGAGAACGAGCTCGCATGGAAGAAACCGATGCTGTAGTGCTTCCCCGCAACCGTGTTCAAAGGCGCGCGTGCGGTCAGCGTTCCGGAAAGCGCGTCTGATCCCTCAGCGGAGCCTAAGAGCGCGACGGCGTTCCCAGAATGCGCGTAGGGTTGGTAGAAGAAGATAGAGGCGTCAAAGCTCCCCCCCACGGGACTCGTTCCGACCCAGTGTGCATATGATTCATCGAAACAGAAAAACGAGCAGGCATTGTAGTCTTCAAAGCCACCGTCAATCGCAAGATTCTTGTGCCTGTAACCGCGCGAGAAGGTAACTTGCAGGCTACCTTGACCGGTGTTCACGGCTGTGGAAACGTCGGCGACAATATAGTACTACGAATAAAAGGTCAGTCTATAAAATGGCCTTCTCTTGTGTCTAGACTCACCATGCTGCAAGTATAGGTCGTGGGCGTTCCACTAACAACCGCACGCCAAATGTTAAAGTACTGGCAAGCGCCGCCTTGCGCGTCGGCGCCTCGCGTGTTGCACTGATGCGCGCACGCATCAACGTCGTATCTATCAAGGAACACGAAGCCCATATACTGTAGAGATGATAAAGTAAGATTTAGCTTTTTAAGTGTTTGTGCAGAAAGGGTCACTTACTCCTGGCGCGTTGTTTGCGCCGTTAGTAGGCCCGAAGACAAGCTCGTAGCCTTCAGGAGGGTCGGGGGAAACAAGGGTCGCCTTGGAATAGCCACTGCTTTGCTGGATGTAGGTCAATCCAGCCGGGGGTGGCGCCAGCTGCTGGCCACCAAAGTTTGTCTTCTCCTCAGCGGTGTGCGTATCAGCGTAGATTGCGCACTTGAGATTAGAGCTCCCCGCGTTGAGTCCTGGGTTGTTGAATTCGTAGAAAATGTTGGCGAAAACTGCATATGCTCATAATATCAACACAGTTTTACTCCTAATAGTAATGCAACCTTACCACAGGTAGGGACGCTATCGCAGAATGAAAGACAGGCGTCGACGTTGTATGTCGAGTTGGACACGGTGGTGTATGTCAAATAGGCCGTTCCTTGAATAGATGCATCGCGCGCAGTCGGTCCGGTGCCCGTCCCTGCAAATACTTGTTGATACACAGAGTGTCGGCGAGAAACCGAACCCAAAGGAGACGCATCGCGTTTCTTGGTGGTCGAAAGAGGAATACGGGTAACCGAGGTTGATGGGGTGACCTTTCCGTCGACGGCTGTAATAGCGGTACTATTGATGGCTTGGTTCGGGAGTCCATTTGCAGTGGCCTTTTGGTGGACGGTGTGGACGGTGGATACGATGGACGCCGTATCCGTTACTGAGTGGGTAATATTCAAAGCTACTGGAGCCTTGTACCACGCTCCTCGTAAAGAGGGAGGCGCGGCCTTTGTAACAGCAGCTGAAATTATACATCAAATCAATGCGGGTATGATATGGAAACAGGAAAGGCGCCTACCTGAAGCCACCGCCACCAAAGTAAGAGTAGAGATGAGTTGAGGTAACATGTGAAGTGAATGCTGAGCGCTGAGCGCTGACGCCTTGACTGCATTTTCCCTTGACTGACGCATGGCTTTTATACCTTGTCGGTTGGTCCCCTAATTTGATTTTCGCCCTGCCTTTTACCCAGAACTAACCTCGACATCTCCGTTCGATAATGAAAAGAGAAGAAGCGATCAGGTACTACATAGCTGTCCTACAAGTAAGTACACGATCAGAGCAGCGAGCAGTGCCAAGAAAACTTGCTGTACCATAGTATTGCAACGTTCATGACCCACCGCCAATCATTAGGACGATGCGGCTTACCTGGATTTGACACTGACACAGTCGAGAACATACGGCGGGAATGATTTATTGAGGAGATAGTACCTTTAAGAGTCCCTGAAAAGACTCATGAAAGGAGAGGATTCTGTCTAAGACCAATTCAAAGCTACTCGAGGGCTATAATCCGGATTGGTGCTCAAAGCGCTCAAATTCAAAGCCGGTAACATCAAAAACGAGGCTTGAACGTTTGAACGGAATGGTGCAAAAGAAGGAATTATATAAATTTAGATAGTTCTATTCCAATCCGAGGATGTCAACGTTATCCAACCTGTCCTTCATTGTGTGATTTCGTGCCAAGCGTCGAGGCCTCACCGCTCGCGCTTCCGGAGTGAATGATATTGAACATGTTTCAAATGTACTCGGATTGAGCAGGTATGAAGAGATTCTAAAGGCCAAGCTAAACCAAGACGACACTTTTTTGTTTTCCGAGGAAGATTCCCGTTTGGGGATTCGACATATCAGACTCATCCAGATAGATCCGAATGAGGCGTCCTGCGCGTATGTTAGCCCGAGGTTGACATCATTCAATTTTTGCTCAGTGCGCGTGATGTCATGTGGGGAATGGCCTTGTATTTAATTTGGTACTTAGTACTCAGGCTAGCCGGTCCGCGCGTCTTCCTTAGATTCAGAAATCTAAAGGAAATTGAGACTGATGGTCATTGAATGTGATAGTCAGATCCAAGGGCTTCTTGAACCATTATTCTGGTAGATTCCGCATTGTGGAACGACTGCGTGAAATTAAATCCGTTCTTCTGTCTTTCAATTGCTTAAAGGTAAATCAGAGGTTTTCTGTTGACACACGAAGTACAACGCGCACGAGGATATTTCTTCTTCCAGAACCTTCGCATCGCCTGTCATCCTGTCGAAGGTGGAGATAAAAACACCTCAACCTCGAGGTTGAAGAAAGGGAGAGTTTATTTTTCATATTAATGACTAAATAAAAAGGCAGGAGCATACATAAAAAACACGCCACCCTACGATGGCCCCCTTTAAAAGCAGACGAGAAGAGGAAGAAGTAGGTATATAAGCGGACTTAGCCAATTGAGCGAATTACTGTAGGAACACGGCAACGTCATCGATGAACGACCACGCTGGCGCGGCGCCGCCGTGGAAAGCGAGAACGTCGTTTCCAACTGCCGTAACCGTAAACTGGAAGAACTGATAGTTCTCGAAACCAGGGCGGATGGTCGCAATAGTTGCACCGTTCCATTGAATGTCGACAAACGCGTTCGTCTCGAGCGTCGGCCCGCTGAAGGCGCTGGCGTGGAAGAAATTGATGGAGTAGGTCTTTCCGGCGACAGTGGCAAGGGGCTTCGCGGGGGTGAGCGTTCCGGAGAGGGAGTCCTCAGCCGTGGCTGATCCAAGAAGGGCGACCGCGTTCCCGGCATGGGCGTAGGGCTGGAAAAAGAAGATAGTAGCATCAAGAGTGCCACCTGCCGGGCTCGTGCCGATCCAGTTCTCGTAGCTCGTGTCGAAACAGAAGTCATCGCACTCGCTGAACCCTTCGAAGTCTCCATCGATGACGAAGTTCTTACGCTTGTAGCCACGCGAGAAGGTCACCTTGAGGTCACCCTGACCGGTATTTACAGCCGTGGATGCATCGGCGACGATGAAATACTGGGGTGGGGAAGGGCTCAAGCGGTGTTTAAGTGAAGATTAAATTATGAACTCACCATTGAGCAACTGTACGTGGTCGGGTTCCCGTTGACGACTGCACGCCAGATGTTGAAGAATTGGCAGGCACCGCCTTGACCATCAGCACCGCGGGTGTTACACTGTGCCGCACACGCGTCGACATCATAACGATCAAGGAACGCGAAGCCCATGTACTACGGAAATATAATGGGTCAGAACGGACATTACGCGTGTATAAAATACAAGGACGTACCCCGGGCGCGTTATTAGCACCATCAAGAGGTCCGAAAACGAGTTCGTAGCCCTCTGGATCGGCAGGGTCCACGAGAGTCTTGGAAGCGTATCCACTGCTATCTTGGATGTAAGTCAAACCGGCTGGGGGAGGCGCAAGTTGTTGTCCTCCAGCGTTGAGCTTTTCAGCGGCGGTGTGGGTATCAGCATATACTGCACACTTCAAGTTTGAGGTCTCAGCATCAAGACCAGGGTTATTATGTTCGTAGAAAATGTTTGCGAACACTTGGACGAGAATAATGAGATGCAATTTTACAGGACCAAATACGAAGTGACATACCGCAAGTTTCAATCCCACTGCAGAAATCAAGGCACGCGTCGACGTTGTAAGTCGAATTAGGAACAAGAGTGAAGGTGAGATAAGCAGTGCCCTCGATGGACGCGTCGCGGTCGGTAAAGCCAGTTCCTGAACCAGAGAAGACAAGTTCGAAGTCAGACGCACTACGGCGGAGCAGTCCTGACGCAGGGGTGCTACGACGCGTCACTGTGGTGTTCGTCAGTACTCCGTCAACAGCAGTGACAGAGGTAGGAGGAATTGGTTGATTAGAATCGACATCCCCCACAGCGCTCGACTTCTGTTCTACAATCTTAGCAGTAGAGACGATCGTGTCGCTGTCGGTTTCGGTTCCATTTAAATCTAGAGCGTTAGATGGATCGTTCCAAATACCCTTGGATGCTGGAGGAACGACGTTGGTTACGAGGGCTGGAGATGTAGGCTATGGATGAGTAAAGAACAAAAGGGCTGCAGGGGAAGATACGTGCCGGAAACCGCCACCGCAAGGGAGACAGTCGATAAAAACCGACTGAACATTAACATTAGGGACAGAAGATCAGGGAGAGTACACAAGGGAGAACTTGGTCCTGTTCTTCTTGGGTCGATTAACGATTCCTTTTATATATTCCTTCCCGTACTACCCGCTCATCTGGATGCGTGCATAGTACACATCCTGGGATTGACAAGGTCACTGCCGTTGGTTCCATGCTTCCGTGAGGTTTGCAAATGGCAGCCAGGTACAGAATGTTGATCGGGCATAGAAAGAACTTGATTCGGAACGGTTATGCATCTTGTTCCTCGATGATAATAACCTTTTCGCAGGGAAGGAAGGGGGCATACCTTCAATTTTCCATTCGCGCCGGCCTGAGGTGCGGCAAAGGCCCAATTAGAGATCCCACGCGATGGGCGACCCTACAAAGTCGAATAGTGCAGTAGGCGCTGGAAGTGCGGCATCTTTGCCCCCAAATTCACGTAGAGACCTTGCGGAACGCCATCACCTGTAAAATATTCGAATGGCCAGATATGACGATGCTTCCTGGGATCGCACGCATGTATACGGTGCATCACAGCATTGAACGACGGCTTCGCGATCACAGGACTTGTCGAATGGTGTCGCCAGCGACTGAGGATCTCGACTATCAATCTCCGTAAAAATAATCCTTCGTGCGTGAGCTGCCAAAATCAAGAACCCCAAACCGTATCAGCAATCAACCTTAATCAAGATTGACGTGGACAACAACGCAGAAAATAACACAGCTAATGCTATCAGAACACGGCTGATCTTTCCGCTACAGGAACTTGCACCGGCATGCCAGCATTGAAGTCCATTCGAACGGCGTGGCCCTCCGGTATGCTCGTGGATCTATGTGAGCGTACTGATGGTTCAGCAGCAGCTTTGTGCTTCTGGGGCGAAGTTCAGAGGACATGATCGACAGGTAGCGGTGGAAGAAAGATTGGCCAGTCCTCCAGGACCTGAGAGTTGAAATGAAACCAGCACATGAGAACGTTCAGAACCCAGGTCCAACTATGTCACATCTGACCGACATATTCTCACGCACGGTGAGCTTCGGGACATGTCCTCCTCATCTAAATATTCAACGTTCAACCCCTGTCATAGCTAAAGTTTCGGCTTCCGGTATATAAAGTAACAAATATTCGAAGGCCCAAATATCCTAGAGGCGACGAACTTTGATATCATTCCTCCGATTAAGATACCATTTCCACCGTGTCGAGTTCTCTGCTATCCATTCATTTCATCCATCCCAGGTCAAGGGGATTAATACATTTTTATTCAATACAAAGTTATCTCCGTTTCGGAAAGCCTGGACGATTAAATGTGACTGAATGATTCGTTGAGGTACCAAAAATTTCCGACGCCTATATTCCTCGAGTTTAACATGTCATTGAGAACTCTGTGAAATCCAAGCCTTTTATAATTCGGAATAACGCGCAGCAGTATTTTCGTCCGCCCACCAAATGTCAAAATACGCGAAATGATTATCAATCCAGTAGGTACCTGTGTAATGTTATTCCACCGGAGCGCGCAGTCGGAAATCCAACGATTCAATGGACCGCAGATTGAAAAAAGACAATACTTCCTCGTGTCTGTTTCTTTCAGAAGAAGGCTCAAGAATGCACCCCTCTAATTATCATACAGAAAACAGAGGATTTATGAGTCCACCTTGTAGATTTCTCTGCGGACATGAAAGTTTTTGCTGCTCCCCTTGCGCTCTGGAGTCTGTCAATATTGTCAGGATGTTCCTTGGAATACTTTGTAGGAATGATCTAAGTCAGCTATTATTATAGATCAAACAAATCATCTCGACAGATTTATTCACAGCGAGAGCGATTACGCCAGAAGAGTACGATTCAGTCGATTATCTCTAATAAAGAAGCTCACATACTGCACCCCATGTGCAAGATTTGTTCTTCTCTTCTTAGAATACGATCCATTGTATTTTGAGTGCCGTGGTTTCTGCATAAGTCCTGGAAGTTTAGCCTCCTCAAAATGATTGACAAACCTCCGTAGAAGATGTCATCCCGTTATATATAACGCTTGACATAACTGCCTGTGTAAATGTCATGCTGATCTGTTTATAAACATCTTCCCGGGTTCACATGTTGTCCATACTGACAATATGTCATCTGTCTAGTTTGCTTGTGAAGCTTTGCGCCTAAATAGGTGAGTAATTAATGCGGAATTGAGCGATTTGAGAAGTGAGTGCATGCTATGTTCGACCCACACACTCAATTTCTGGCGCTTCCTTGACGCGTGCCAGCCTCATAGGACCGTATCTAAAATATAATACCGCAGGATTCTGCGTGATGGACTGATGAGCGCGGTGTGCAATGTAAGAATACAACGCGCTCAATGCCAAAAGAGGACGTGATGACTCGGAATATAGCACGCATTGGCAGATGTATAATTGTCCACTGAAATTTAAAGACCCACACGCCCACGTTTGTCGGTCTACCGCGCTCTCCGACTGCTCCATCTCTTGATACATCGCCTCGAGGGATATCGAGTCCTGCATCAGTACGATGCTTAACGGACTGAGGTCCCAGGTTTCTTAACTCAATCAGGTTTTATGCGGAGTTCGACGCTTTGAAAGGGTCATGTCAATGACTTGGTAAAATGAACAGATGCAAGTTCAGGTCAGTGGAAATCAATACAGGTACATTATTGTATCTTAAATTTCATGATTGTACTTCATACGTAGTCGTTTATGAACGGGAATCTCAAAAGCTTTAGTTCATAGGCCCTCTGTCCATGTACCGGTCGAACTCAAAATCCGGAGTCCAGCCATTGCTTACGGCGGTGATAAAGGTGTGATAAATTTACTGAGCTGCTCATCAGTTTTTGACATCCAGGTCACTTCCCGGTGTTGACGGTACACGGGCCCATTCAAGGACCTAACGATATCGGACATTTTGTCAGGTGGGTGAATGGACGCATATGATATGATGCATGCCCTTTTACGGTCAACATTCACCGCGGAAGACGCAATCATAGACTGGATGATAATAGACGGTGTTAAGAGGGGTTACTTTCAAGCGGTTGATATCAGAGTCAGATACGCCTCCCTCGAGGAGGTTGTCAGAGAGCATGCCACATCAAGAAGCACTCTTCTAATAGGCGTGTGGCTGCGAAATGATAGTGTTTAAGTGCTCACACTGCGGATAGAACGGCGAGAATGGTGTGTAGAGTACATCTGAATGAGATTCACGAGAATCTCAACAGTGTGCCTATAAATCGAGGATGCCAGCTCCTTAACTTGTACGCTTCCAGCAGTAGCTAAAGGGATTCTGCATATGCTACAACGCCTTGAAACGGGGTTCGCGGTATAGTATCTAAAACGTCGACGGCATGGCTGCTATGGGATAAATAAAAAGCATAATAACTTATCGATTTCGTTGCTAGTGCGGTTGTCGCCGATATCATTACGAAAACTAATCGGAATAATGACTCGACCTATGACTTGAGTTTGAACGGGAAGGTTTTGCAATTGTCCCACCACACAGCGGCCATATTGAAACTGAGTGGTGAAAAGCGATATAATTAAGGGAATGAACCCCTGGCGAACGACTCGGAGGTAGAGATAAGAATCATTCAAAGCATAGGGTAAGGGCCAGGAGATGGCGAGGATCGTGCACGTTTGCTACTGTAGAATTTAAGATCATTCCACACAAAACGAATATATACTCACTCTTCGACGTGATGCACGAAACCCGGCGGCAACGTGGACTCCACTTCTTCTATAACCTTTTAGGTTTTCAGCACTAGAACACCTTACAGAAAATAATCAAAGAAGACTTATCAGAGTGTCGGAAATCTCTAAGTGCCATTATAAGCAGCCTTACTTATAATGGCATATTGTCGCTTATGAGAGCACTTATAATAGAAAATTCCCCTTATAATGACAGCGTGAGTATGATGATGAACTAAATCAAGTTAGTAAGGATTCCACGCCTCGGTTAGGACGAACGTACTCCCAAGCCAGCCCAGACTCATCATAAGCGCGTGAATCTCATTATAAGCGGGCAAATGCGCATCACAAGATGTTCACGCGTTATGAGCGCCGTGCGCCATCGCCGCGCACTTGGCCCATGCATCTGCAATGCGCACGCACGATGATGCTGTGCCCCCAACAAATAAACAGTTATTGTCTGTGAGGATGTAGCTAGTGAGTATATAATTCTACTTATCATGGGTGGGAGGAAGCCGCCTTGACAATGTTTACTCGACATAATCCGCATTTACATTGCACTCCGCCATTGTGTCGCATTGGACACATTCCTTAGCAAATTTATGCCTTTGTCTGCCCACTTTGAACAACTCATAGGCCGTGTAGTCCCTATTCAAGTGAATAAAAAAATACTGCATAAGTCCTATCAAAGTTAGAGCTGCAACAAATGCTGTAGAGAGCGAAACCTAGTTCGACGGAGTCGTTGCTTGCTAAAGTCCATTTTCTCACGGTCTCCCTCTAGCGCGCTCGACGTTAAGCAGTGTCCGGAATGTGCACCATAATATTTGAGAGCATTAGATATAATAAGATAGATAGTAGGACATAGTATGCACCTCAGAAATTTGTTTGATAGTCTAAAAAATGACGGAAGTAGAGTGAACCGTATTATATTAGGTTTATTGAGTACCTCAGCGCTAGAATTTCTCTCTGTTTTTCGTGTATTTGAACATTCAGAAAGATAGGTTATGTATCTAGGTATTTAAACTGGCGATGATTAGTTATGATGTGCAAGCGCGCGAGCGCTGCCACGCAGAATAGCGCGCTGGTGGAGGTGAAGACGTGAGTTATGTGTTAGAATGCCTATTCACAAATAAATAATGCCTATATGGTGTAGAGGTTAATGATGGTTACTCCTATAAATAGTCTTCCGCGCGCGTAGTCAACGTCGTAAGTTCGATTCCCACTGGAAGTTAGTTAATTGATATAAATGCATTTAGGTCATGTGATTAACTCGGAAGTTAAGTAAACAGTTAAGTCAGTAAGTGAAAGGTAAGTAATTCAAGTGTAGTCAAATCAGTAAGTCCTATGAAAGCGAATTTGCACTGACTAAATGAACTGGGTGAGCTGATATCGAACTGCGGTGGCGAGCTGGGCTGACAGCTAAAAGTGGGAGTGGGCACAGCCCGCCAAATCCAAAATTTATTTGTACATGTTTATTCTTAAGGCTTCCCTGCCAAAAGTCAGATCAAACACGCCGGTACGTTTCATGGATGTAGTTCTGGGTCAGATTATATAGACATTGCGCAAAATCATTGGGGATTAGGATATCTTGGAAGGCTTGTGCCCAGATTTCAAATTTTTCTGATATTTTAATCCAAATGGCGCACAGAAATAAGATATTTCATTTTTGAGTGAAGATACAGGCTTTCCAGCACAAGCCTATCAAGAACACACTACACAGAATGCTCACCCAAAAAATCGTAGTGAGATCTCTAGTGGTCGTTTCCCAAAAGGTACATGAAGAAACCAGTGTAAATATCACGGACTCGCGTGTGTCACACGTGTGACGGCACGCGATAAATCACCGTGTCTGCTCCCCGAACATCGAAAAACAAGGAATGGGGAATAAATTTGCTCTGAAAACAGAGACAATATTCAAGGTACATGTTTACTACACGTATAAAAGTCAAAGGCTCACCAAAGTATGTGATAAAAGTTCACGTTTCGAGGCAAAATGGGTCGCCAGAAAATAGTGTTCTGAGGTCCGGTTACAAGACCGGAAAAAGACCGCAAAAAAACCGGACCAGGACCGCGGCGGACCGCAAATTACATGGACCGATCAAGACCGTAACCGCGGTTCGGTCTACGGTCTTGCATTATTCTAAAATATTCAAGACCGCGCAAAGACCGGTCTGACCAGTCTTAACCGGTCTTTTCACTATTCAAAGTGGGTCATTTAACTTCTATCTAGTCACCATTTTGTACTATCTTTACTTGAACTTTATATTATATTATTGGCTTTAAACGCATTTGACAACAGTTCAATGCGTGGGAAGCGGAGTTTGAACTCGCGTTGAACGTCAAACCTTCGCGTTCATGAACTTCATCACATATCCATCCCTTGCACATGCCCATCCTCTGTCAACGGGGATGCGGCTCACTCGCGCATGACAACGAAGGACACAGGGGAGGTTGAGGACAGAAAGGGCAGACCCAGGGAGTGGGAGAGCCGCCAGGTGCGTCATCCGCATGGCCGCATCTACCCTCGCTCACACCAGCCCCCTTCCGCAGTGCCCTTGCCACTCCCTGCCACCTCCGCTGCCTCCTCGACCTTCCTTACGCGCCCCGCCTTCGCCCTATATGCCCCACTTTCGCTCCTCATGACCCTCCTTTGCCCTACCCGCTTCTGTGACGCATCGCCGCCACGTCGCCACGACAATGACGCTGCGAGAGGGCGAGCAGCGTCTTCTCGCCCAATCACGTATACACCCTGCCCTCGCCCTGCATGCCCCGCCCCGCCCTCGGTTTATACACCTCGCCTTCGCCCTACATATATGCCTCCACGACGTGTTGCTGCCACGTCACCACGATGATGACGCCGTGGGAGCAGCAAATCTACCCATGGCAAGAGGGTCGGACATGCACGGATGACGTGTCTGTACGCGCCGTTACTGTTCCCCCTCCTTCCGCCTCTGCGCTTGCCATTCCTGGGCCTGCCGCCGTCCTCTCCGCCCTCTGTCCATGCGCCTTCCGCGCATCACTGCCATGTCACAATGCCGACGCTGCTGCGCAGAGTCCACTGCGAAGACAAGATGCGACGATGCAACAATGAGACGGCGAGACGACGCAATGGCGAGACAACAAAACACCGAGACGCTGAGATAACAAAATGAAACGATGAGACAGCGAGAGTACGAGACTCGCAATGACGACGTGTTGTCCAGTGGAGCCGGCGAAGTGCCAGGGTTATGGATCTACATAGACAAACTTGTAGATAGATAGATAAATACGTAGTCATAATACATTATATTTAGTATTATATTTGGTACATATAAGTAATGAAACACCCCAAAAGTACAAGTTACGACTGGTCTGTGACCAGTCCTTAACCAGTCCCAACCAAGACCAGTTCAGACCGGTTTTTGTCGGTCTCATAACTGACAAAAGACCGGTCCTCCCTCTTGGACCAGTCTTTGGTCGGTCTTGTGGTGGTCTGTTAACCGATGAGACCAGTCTCGGTCTCGGTCCAAGGCCTTTGAGGGCAAAAAACCGGACCGGACCAGACCTCAGAACACTACCAGAAAACGTCCCAACATAAACGGTCAAAATTGCAGAAAGAGCATTTTGCGGCTGCCCGAAACGACAAAGGGCTTATGGCAAGACAACTACAAGAGACCAAATCTATGCTATGCAATTCCGAGGACTGTCTGATGTCCCACCCAAGAGCAGATTCCCTCAAAAAAGAGAGCGGCAAGAAGCTTCGCGGGAAATATTGCCTCAATATCATGCATTTAGTGCAGCTCATGGTGAGCCACTGTTAGAAACCTCAGTTTCTCCTCTTGATCCTAGTATTTTTATCATTGAGGACTGGGTAGGGGAGGAAGAAGCAGAGATGGATGAAGAACAAGTTTGATTTCACTGCTATATTAGCCTATATACACATTTTATTGACATTTTAATTACTTTTATCTTGTATAATGACCTTGTTTTAAATACTATACACACTATACATAGTCTTATATTTGTTTGTAACCTGTAATATCCATTTATTTGCCCTACAAGCAAGTCTAAATGGAATTTTTGTCGAGTTAGCGCCAACTTCATCGAGGCAGCGCACTTTTGGTGGCTGTGCGCTTAGTCATGGGCCATCAAACCAACTGTATATGCCCACTCCCACTAAAAGAGGGCGAATGCGGTTCAATCTCTCTTATTCTTATGTGAACCGCCCTTGCTTATAATGACGGTCTGCCTTGCTTATAATGACCACTTGAGTTAGTATATTAACGTTCATCTTATAAGCGCAAAAGTAATTAACGTGATTATTAGGCTTATAATGGCTTTTAGGAATTTCCGACAAGGCCTGCAGCATATACAGATTTCTACCAAGTACACTGACTAGAATCGATTAGACTCGAGCCAGTCTACTTGGTAGAATATCTACGGCTCAGGTGTGATTAGTAAAAGTGATGACATAAGTTTTCCCAACTCGATTGAGACTGTGTGATCGCCGGATATTCTACCAAGTAGACTGGTACGGAATTACCGTAGGGCAGTACATGCTCATTTCAAAGTCCGCTCTACACCGAAAGAGGGAATTCCATCAAATTCTACGGGAGCATGTGATACCATATGCGTCGCGTCGCGTCCTCGTCCCCACCTCATAATGATACTATTCTTCATTTGCTAGTAGATGAAATGTAGCTATGAGAATGAGAAGACCGTTCAACATCTCTCTACTTACTTGAGGATGCTCTCGGAGAAATTTCAATGCTCTACAGCCGTCGAAACGTCAAAATTTCACGGTTTGCACCGCATATTTCTGCTTGTTCAACATGATCTGGTATCAAAAGAGCGCCTTCAAGGCTTCAATCACCTCTTCTTCAAGTGCACTGTGCCCCTACAGTTTATGTTATTTATCTTACAGTTATTCCACAATGACATTGCACTGTTTACACACCAATACCGTCGTCTAAAGTTTAAAGGCCGCTTCGATGCGGCTTCATTTCTCTCGCAAGTTATCTCATGTTACAAGAAATTTGGGGGCATTTACTCGACAAGAAGCAGGAGGAGGTTTAGGGAATGAGGTTGAATGGATTGTGATGGAATGGCGCAGGTTGGCCTGACATATGCTGCATACTTACACAGTTTCCTTGAACTTTCGCGCACCCTTCGCGGATTTCTGAATTCCGACTGACTGAAATTTGCCAAATTCAGTGAGCATTGGTTTCTCTCATCAATTCCAGGCATATCTTCTTGGAAGCACTCTTGAGTTGACTCAGTAGACACTGAATGCAATGACAAAAAGTATTGCACGGAGTCAATGGCCTGAAAATCAGTGTTGCACTCGAACTTAAGCTCGAAAAATGTTTCAGGCACTTAAATAAATACAATATATAAAAATTTCTCTGCATAGAAGCATACGGTAGAGCTACTGAAGGATACAACATCGAGGAAGGCGTTCGGGTGACAGGGGGCATTTCCGCATCCGGGTAGAGCGGAGGTTGAAAATATCATCTACTGCCTCACGGTTATTCCGTACCAGACGTTCTGGTTAAGATTCCTCCTGATGGCCCAGCCTGAATGGGTTGGCACCGCCACAATCTTCCCAGGACTTCTGGTTCGAGACTAAGAATCAATCATTGTAGCTCATAATTATTTTGCGGACTTCCATATACGCTTCCAAATTGGTTTCTTTTGGGTATTCCCCGCTGAAGCTAATGGCTGAGGCAACATCTCCGCACTCGCATTCGCGTTCCTGCTTGTGGAGTGCCTCTGTGTACCTTGAAGCGGGATTAAATCTGACATGGACATCTGTTTCGATGAGAGTCTAGGGGATGTCATTCCGTACGATGAAAGCATGGCTGGGCTCAACAATGAGGTGGGAAGAAACAGGGCGGAGGTACTATTGGAAGGACATTGCGGTAACGAGGAGCCAGATGTAACTGAAGCATGGAAGCTGCCATTGCCTCGAGGAACAGGCAACGGTGACACTCCGTGGATATTGGACATGATATTGCTGCTATTTGCTGAGTTTGTGGAGAGGTTGCGCACGGCGACTGTCTGAGGGAGCGGACTATCTAGAGTGCGAGAGGGGATGATAAGTCGGGATTCTCTCAACACGGGGTACTGATTTTGGAAGATAAATGGCAAACGCTCCATGGATTCTCCAGCCAGTTCAGTGAATATTGGTCTGTAATTTTTGCAGACCTGACAATCTGCTTTATGTACATGGTGGGAGGGAGGCGCCACATTTCTGTTATGTCAATTAATTCCAGCACATGTTAGACGATAGACGATTACATACCAAGATGTATTCCAGACTAACAAAAGACATCTTCTCCCTGGCATTGGCAATAGAGTCGTTAGGCTTATACGGCACGACGATGTCCCACAAAAGTTGTGCTAGAGAAATATCCACTGGCACAACATCCAAAATCTTGGGAAAGAACTCCACGCTGCCATAATCAATTTGAAGTCGAATACCATTCTGAATGGGCGGATGGGTGAGATCATTGAAATAAGGTCAGTCATGACCACGATGCGAAGACTATCATCTCCTCTGAATTGAGACGTCAATACATAGCAAAATATGCGTTATAATAATCCATACCGTCGACATAACATCTTCGCTAGTGCTTCTGCCAGCTCTATAAATTTTGTTCCATCAGCAACAAGTTCCTTGCTCTTGAAGATTCACAGAAGAAGTTTTGGAGGACGCTAAGCCCGTGGAAATTGGCATGATCTAGAGAAGATATATCTGAGAAATGAACAGGTCCATATCCAACTTTCTGAGGTCAAATGCTTCAGATAACGGTAGACTATGAGTCAAGATATCGAAGATGTCCAGTAGATAGGACACTGTCCAAGCTCCTCAAATTGCATAGGCAGCGGAGATGCAGGTTTGGATGAATTCTGGGTATTATTCATATCGTGTACGAATCCAGGTGTCGAATTCATCTTGGAGCCGTTTGTACAGTCCCGGATTTGAATTGACGCACTGTCCGAAGGTTCAAACCTTCAAAGCGACATCAAGCTTGCGAGGAAGTAAAAATTCCTACCTCAGTTTGTAGATGGTGAAAGAACGCATCCCACTTTGCAGCATAGAATGTTTTGATTGGTATATTTGATAGAAATCAGCGAGGGAAAAGCTCTCCAAGTCTTCAGCAAGTTCATCCATATTCAATACTTCTAAGTTCTAGACAGTGATCTATAAATCCATTCAGAGCGGCTATGAACTAGTCATCTCCATAGTCGCTTGTGGCACAGTAGTGACATAGTGAAACAGACATCGCGCAAGGTCTACATGATGTTCCCTAGCATCAATAAAGAATCAATCTGCCCGACTTTTATCCATTAAGAAATCATGTAAGGATGCGTGGTACATATGAAGTCTGTGGTCATCATCATTGTCACCTTCTCTAGTAGGAACATGAACGAGAGCATGCATGTCGGTCAGAGCAGCGATGTCATTGCCAGATTCATAGCCCAACAGAGTTTCAATGAAATCCACTGTGAGGTACACGTCATAACTCTTTTGCAGAAATGCAAGGGCAAGGATCTCAAGAACTCTAGGTATGTCATCAATGGATGAAAGAATGAGGTTATACAGCACATCAAGCTGTGTGAAAGGGGTATCTTTTCCAGGACCAGATAGACTGAGAATGATCTTCAGCTGCCTGGCCGGATTGTGTCTGGGGGAGTCGATATATTTGATGACGGTTGATGCGAAGATAAATTGCCCAGACGACTTGAGGACAAGATAGTCCATGTCATCTTCATTCAGCCAAGGTTCTGGAAGACCATTTCCTGAGGCATGTGATTGCTTGATCTCCGCAAATTTTGAAGCAAGAAAGGTGCGGATGTCGTCGTCGGGTTTGTAATGTTCATCAAGTGCTAATCCTCTCATGAGGGACTGTAAAGGCTCCCTGTTAAATGCTTGTCGAATGACGTATTCAGGACGACTGGCAACAATGAAGATGAGGGGGATATGTAGTTGGTTTATGGCAGTGGCGAGAGTGTCAAGGAGCTCTTTCTGTGTTGTTTCTTGCCGTGCTTCATCCAATCCATCGACAATGACAAGCCTGGGTTGGTAGGGATCGAGCTTGGCAGCGGAATCATTGAGCGGCTTGATAACCAGAGCCTGCATCTGGCTCAACAAGGTGCGGGAGAAGATGAGGGGATCCTGTTCAACCGCTGCAGCAATGTATCCACAAATCATGGGGATGGAAAGGGAGAGCTGATAGGCCATAGATGCAATAAATTTTGAGGTGTCATTTCGTCCACTACTAGTGCGCGAGAAGAAGAATGAAGCAACCAAAAGCCCCTCTTTGGCGAAGATCTCCGCGACCATCTGCATAATCACCGACTTCCCCGATCCTGCTGGTCCGTATAGCCAGATGATGAATGTCCTGCGACTGTCCATGCTTCGCACCCATTCCTGTATCTCGTTGAGGATAGCACGCTGTGTATGGGGATGACATTTTGGTGGATCAATTCTTTCCGCAGCTTCATGGAAAGTGCCAGCAGCAACATGTTGGCGAAGGATATCGAGACCTGTGAGTCCGACCTGTGTCAGAGGAATCAAGTCATTGAATGGTAACATACAGACAAATACGTACCCTGTCGACTCTCTCTGTTTGGAGTGCCAATGTGAAAGTTTGCATCTCCTTGGAGGACACTTACAAACTGTCCTCCTTCGATGGTAGGCTGCTGAGCATTATAGAAGAATGACATGGCAATTCATACGAGAGCCGTGAGAGGAAGAGTGAGAGAAAGCTTTTGATGACTGGCATCGCGATGATCATGAACGTCAATATTTTCAAATGGCTGTGCAGAGAAGTGACAAATCGGCATGGGCCCCGGCCGGACAGCATCGCGATGAATTGTGGTTAATGTTCAATGTTGCAACGTCAACATTCAAACATTCAATATTTCAATTGGCAAAGCCATAAAGCGAAATAAAAATATCGAACAGGCGACGCTCATGATCTTAAAGATCGCTCATGACACTGACAATGTGGTAGAAAAGAAATGAATTCAACCAAATACTGGCAGAAACAAGGCAGAAAGAAGAACATAAATTGATTTTGTTATTATCCAGACTGTCTCTCCCATATGCGTGTAGTAAACTAAATCAGTCATATTTCAACAAAGATCCAGGGAGCTATGAAGATTATACAAAAAAATGTTGCAATAGAACATATGCTATTCATATTTCCTTCTGTTCCCCATCTAAAATCAGTCATTTCAATCCAAACATTCGAACCTATTGATGTATCCTCGTAGACATCACTCAGATTCACCTGGCAGAATTTCACTGTGGTTGATGGCAGCAGCGTGTCCGCGAGCAAGGAATCCATAGGAAGCCAAGTACCTGTTACGAGGCTTTTACGCAGTAAAACTGAGTTCCTTTACCCGTTGTAAACCAGCCAAAAAATCAGGAAATGTGACGTTTACGTTCCCCATCACTGATGGTTTTCCACGCCTCTGATTGGTTTAAGTCATCAGTCTGGGCCCGAAGTCTTACCCGTTGTAACCCAGCCAAAATGTGACGTTTACGTTCCCCATCAATGATGGGATTCTAAGCCTCTCATTGGTCCATTTGCCAGTTGTTCTCACGAATCCTGGGAACTGCTTATTCAGACCTCTGTTGACGGAGGTCTGAATAAGCAGGTTGCACGCCCACCAAAGTAGCTTTTGCACTCATTTATGCGGCAAATAAAATATTTTTAATTCATAAATTAGCACTGTACACTATTACTACCTATTACTGCAGTATTCTACGTTAACATGCCGCAAAATATTCTTGTAAGTGCTCAGATCGTCGTTGTCGATGTTAAGCAACAGCATCTCGGCGTTTGCCGAAATGCGCCATCAACGGTCTGTTGATGTTGAACGTTGAACGTTAACATTAATGTCAACCACCACCTACCGCCGCCTCGACACGCCGCCCGCCGCCCCATTGGACCCCAATGCTCGAGAACGAAGGACAGGGGGAAATAGGAAGTAAGGGAAGGCCCGGGAAGCGGGGGATCCAGCAGGTGCGCCCCCTCGACACACCAAACTCATCCCCGACTGACTCAACTTCCTTCAATAACCCAACGTCCCCCTTCAGCCTCTCGCCCATCACGCCTCGTCTCTGCCCTCCATTAGCGTCTCTACACACGCTTTGCCGCTGCCGCTGCCGCCACATCCACTTGGCCACAGTTCCGCCTCCCCTCTGTGCGCCAAGTCTACGATGATACGGTGCTGCCCCATGGAGGCAGATTCCCCACCTCGGCGGCGGCGGTGGTTTCGACAATGCCAACACCGATGCATGGTGGGGGCAGATGACACCAGCTGAACAACAACCCAACAAATGGGCAATGACCACCGAGGCAGAAACACAGGGCAGACCCATGGAGTGGGAGAGCCGTCAGGTGTGTCACCCGCATGACTGCGTCTACCCTCGCTCACAGCAGCTCCCTTCCACAGTACTCTCGCTGCTCCATGCTGCCTCCACTGCCTCCTCCACCCTCCTTACACGCCCCACCCTCGCTGTACATGCCCGCCCTTGCTGTACACATCCCGCCCTTGCCGTACATGTTCCACCCTCGCCCTACCCGCCTCTGCGACGCGTCGCTGCCACGTCACTCTGGCAATGGCGCCGCTGAGGGCCGCCTGCATCTTCTCGCCCACTCACGTACACGCCGCCCTTGTCGTACACCCCCCCCCATGGCAGACCTACCACCTGCGACACGCCGTATCACTTGCGCGTCACCGCGACAACGTCATCACAGGAGCAGGAGGACCCGCCCTCTCGCCTGCCCTCTTCCTCCCTTTTCCAGTGCCCGCTGCTACAGAGACAGCATGATGACGCTGCAGAAGTGTTTCCAGCCTCCCTTTCCTCCTCCTTCATTCAGTGTCCCAGCAACCGCCGCTACGATGCCACTCCCCATTGTCAGACTGATTTGCCACCCATATAACGCACGTCATCACCTCGATGACCCGTCCATTGTCTTTGTGCGTCTCCGTTAAGCTCTTCTCACGTGCTCTCGCTCCCGCCAGCTGGACGGCTGTTGCTGTAACATGCTGCATGCGGCCTGGTGAGTGCGTGAATGGGATATGAGTGTGTGTATGTGGGTAACACAATGGGCAAAAGTTGACTCGGTCAAACATGAACCGCCCTTAGGTCGGTTGGCTCACGGTTGACTCACGGTCGACAGATTATACACGTGTTAGTCGTCGCCTTCAGCAACTGTTCAATTAAATTTAATGTGCCCATCTATAAATATTATGCTGCCAAACGTCGAATGATCCTGATAAGATACGTGATAAGATTGTCTTCTCTTTGTCCCCACCTCGTTGCTCAATGACTGCTGTGTTGTAGATGTTGATGGTTGGGGAGGTCTGCCCATATGGACATCTCGCGGGCCATCTGAGTGATCTGAGTGAGTACCAGGATTCTCTATGATGGCAAATTTGGGGGGGGGGGTTCAAGAAAGTGAAAGTGAAAGAAAGCGCGCCACAAGGCTCTACTGGGACACATGTTTCCGCCTCCAGCCTCATTGCACGACGCGTCAATTTCCCTTTGTCTCTGAACACGCGCGCTGTAAACATGTGACCGTTAAATGCTCATATCTGACTGGTAATCTAATCTCATGATATTCACGCATTTTTCATACTAACTAGCCTACCATGAGCCAACAGTGAGCCAACCGTGAGTCAACCGACCTAAGGGCGGTCCAAATTGGACCGCGTCAACTTTTGCCCATTGTGTAAGTGCAAGGGTGAGCAGGGGCGCTGCAGGGGTGTGCCTGCCTAAGTGTAGATGCCAGAGCCAGAGTTGTTAATACTATCTGTGACTAGATTATCTATACATGTATAAGTAGTAGTAAATATATCTTGTTTCAATTATCTACGGAGTAGATATGCCAATGAAGACCAGGTTGCAACCAGTTTTGGCCAGTTAACAGACCGCGAAAAAACTGGTCTCGGTCTCGGTCCAAGGTGTGCCATTTCTCAGCAAATATACCTCTAAGTCTACTATTAAGTGCCCATGGGTATTCACATGTGCACTGTTTATATTCAGACCTTTTCAAAACCATGCACAAATGCAAGTATATCATATATGTGCTTGCCACTGCAAGCAGTGCTTGGAGACATATGTACGCAGTACTTACACCACTTCACTCATGAGTCACAATGACATCTGACATGACTGCCTGGATCCTTGAGTGCCATAGAGCATTCTACCTGATGGATCAGGATATTGGATGGGGCTCTGACCACTGACAATAAGTAATTTGAATTGTGAATAATCCACTGACCTGGACCATAAACCAAATTTAAATTCCTAAGCCGAGTATTGCCACGCGAAGCGATGGCCCGCTAACACAAGTAAATTACTGTTCAATATATTCTATTTCTCGAATTTCATGTCTAATACTCACTTATCAAAATAAGGCAAGACCTCCGCCAAGCCCGGAGTGTTCCTCCAGTCCCTCATGAGGTCACAGACCACCATGAAGTTCGAAAGAACGTGAATGCCGGTAGCGCGCATCCTGTTGTTAGCGTCTGCAGCGATCTCCTTCGACATGGCGCCAGACGCTTCGGAATTGGCAAAGACAGTGAAGCCCTCTTGAATGAGAGAAAGCGCGAGGAATGCAGTGCATACCTACACAGTCAAATAATGTCAACAAAGGAGAGTCAATTCGAGTGATGTTCAGACCTACGTTGGTGACAATGCCGCCCATAATAACTTGCTTTTTTCCAGTAGCTTTAACGGCATTGCGGAAGTCGCTGTTATCCCACGCGTTGACCTCTTCAAGATGTTTTATGAACGGGGCATCGGGATACATGTCGACAATTTCCTTGGGAAGAGGGCCATTGGGGCCTGACAGCAACAGTCAGCATCAATTCAAAATTACGAGTCAAAATACACTTTACCTGTCTCAGAGCTCATAGTCAAGATAGTGGGCAAGTTGAACAACTTCCCAATCGCCGCATGAGCAAGGATATTGTTTCGATACTGATCGGGCTCGAAGTCACGGACGAGCTGGAAGAGTCCGATCTGGTGGTCGACGATCAACAACACAACATTGTCTTTGTCGATGCGCTCAAAAGTAGTGTTCGCCATTTGAGTATCAGTGCAAGAAGTAATTTTCTGATGAGCGACCACTTAACTTGGAGGGTTTTTATACCTTTTGAAGCCCTTTGTAATTGTACAAAAGCAATTACGGCCATAGGGAAGCGAGGCTTGCTCCACGGTCAACGATGGTGAATTCAGAATGGCATGTGAAGCAACAACTCAAACAGAGCGATTGAAAAGTGCTTGTGTTGTATCGCAAATTATCAGTGTAACTTAGGACACCAGATGGGTGTTAATTTGTGAATCTGAGATCGGACTCATAAGTGTGGCATTCGGGCGACTGGCCGCGATCCCGTGGCGAGCGTGAGATTGTGTGGGATCCAACAGCCTGGAATGAGAAATGCACACTGCCGCATAGGCGTAAAGCACCACTGTTCATCTGAAAGAGAGAACCCTTGGAGGGAGAAAAAGAGACATGGAAGGTACAAATCAGCCCGTCATTGACCATGTTCCTGAACAGAAGAAATGGAACTTGAACATGTTCATCTTAGGGGATTGAACTCGATGATTCTAATGGAAAATTTATCACTATTTGCCACTACTTAATAAATATGCGCTTCCACTTTATCTTGTTTGCATCCCTTCTTTAGAGCTTCGCTTCGCTGCCTCTAACGATATCAAGAAATCTAAATGTATGCCTTCGACATACAAATTCAAACTTCTATCTCTAAATCTGAGTCCGCCATTTTGGATTTAGTCGAAACAGAGAGTATGCCATGTTAATTTCCGTGGAAATGTGTCCTGTATTTAGGTGCAGAGCGACGTGGCAAGCAGGATGGTATTAGTGCGAGTGATTCGGGCTGCAATTCAATATTTCTGTCTTGTCAGAATTTATGCTCCTCGTAAATATACCTCTGAGGCATTTGAAGTGGATCTCCAACACAATCTCTACCGAAATCAAGGGGGTGGTGGAATTCAAATCCCGCACCGGGGGTCGGTTAGTTAGTCCGCCGGAAGGGCGCTCAAAAATTTTCTGGACACCTCTGCAGAAGGGCCAAAATATAGCATTTTAAAGAGATTTGAAGTCTGACACACTTCTATATACCTTCTTTGGTCTAGAGATGCTATTCTAGAACAAACAAGGCCCTAATTCATGCCAGATTTGAGATAAAACTTGGATAGAACACACATTTGGACGAGTTTGTGCTAAATTTAGACACAATTTGCCCGAATTGCCAATTGGCAAAAAATTAAACTAATCAGTTGCAACTGCTGCAGAAGAATCCGAGAACCACAGGTCAGAATTGGGGGCTACATTGCAGCCTGAAGATGTATCTCAAATTTGTCAGTCAAAGCGGAGAAGACCTGCAGTTCAGAACAAAGCTGCATAGGCACTGAAGGCATGTGAATGCAGGAACAACACTACCGTAGCAGATGGTCAGCCTGGGTCAGCCTCTAGTTAAATGCAAGATGCTGAATTGCATGACTCAATGGGTATGTAAACAACAATTTTCAACACATTTGATACTAACAGTATTCTTAGTACCATCTACAATGCGTCAATCTTGAGCAGGCGCCGCAAATTTGGGTTTGCTGGACTTGTGAAGAGGCGGGGAGCCTGGAGGGGAAAAGGCTCGAAGCGGCAGTGAAAATGATGTCATATTACCATATTGGGACTTAATTCCGCTTACGTAGTTAGTTAGTTCACTGAAAATCACCTTAAGAAAAAAAATGACGCTAGGTCCTCATTTGGAATCCTACCACCCCCTTGACCGAAATCTAAATACAATGGTGAACTTTTTTCTTGAATTCATTTCTTCGGAAAGCTGTCGAGTGTCCAAGGAGCGCGCCCAGGGGTATTTCGACATCATTACTCATGTATTAAGGAGATGTGGTGAATTCGTGTACTCGTATTTGGCTCCCACCTATTTTAGGCGCTTTTTAGTCTTCTTTAGGTATGCTTACTCGACCGTTCATGCTCTTTTGGGCCACGCAATGCATCATTTGGTCTTGATTTTATGCTTTACGGTTGCTTCCTTTGTTATCTAGAAACACCTCTGTCTGTTTTATGTAGTTTGCGGACGAAGAATGCAATCATCGACGCGATAAGTGTTTCAGCGGCTGGTCTTTAACCTGCGCTCCTCTGTGTGCCTCTCTTCCTCATAAATACCCCATCCCCCCTTCTTCCACTCGGGGTCGCATTTACTCTCAATGATCTGTGGATAGGCAAGCTTCTTTAAATTTTAAAATTTGCACAAACCGACTTATGTATACATACCGCTTGATGCGCCCCAACAGTGCTCCTCCAAGAAGCGCTGATCTTCGCAAGTGTCGTCTCCCCACAGCTGAACCCCAGCCATCCTGGACATAGAAGGTGAGCACTCGGCGCTCAGCAATGTTAAAATACGTCGCACTCATTGCGTCCTTACTGATTTATGTTTGATTAGCTGACCCCGCCGCAGTGCATGCATGGTCGGCCCGAGTTGACTTTGAATTGTTCCTCAACGCGCTCTTTCTTGCCAACTCCCACTGTCATCTCTTTCATTCCGCGCCACCACTCCCCGCTGCACGCTCTCGCGGCCGTTGACCGAAAACAATGAACCGTTATGAACAGCAACAAGGACCCAGGTGCTAGGTAGGCAGGAGAAAAGACAAATGGGACGGCGCGTCGATGTTATCCCACCACAGGTGCGTTCATGCCTCATCTATATGCCTTGGCCTGGGGCCAACGTTATCACAACTTGCAGCGCCGCCGCCTTTGAACCAACACATTCTGGCCACCCATCCACAATCAACCCACAGTGCAACAATGGTTACCCTTCCCCGCTGTCACATTGCTGTCCCTGTCTCCGCCTCATGCCCCCTTCCCTCTTTTCCTATTTGGTGCTGCAGTGATGACCTATCGCTTACTCCCACACCGTCTGCATATGCTGAATTTGCCACACTTTGTGCCATTTGGAGGCGTGCAGATGCAATGGGATAGCCCAACCCAACGCTCCCTGTGGAACCCGTCAAAATCTCAATGCGCCCGGTCTTTGTCACCTACCTATTTCGAGCAAATGTCTACAATGCTTCTGCCTCATGCTCTTTGTCCCTTGCGAAGGGTTCAGTGATCGCTGCTCTTCACTGTCTTTTCCTCTCTTGAGAATTACGCAAACTGCAGAGAGAAAGCTGGAGTCATAACGGAATTGGGGTCGGATGCGAATTTGGTATGTTCCGAGTGTGTTCTTAAACTTCTGAAGTGATTATACTTAAGATACTTATCTGACCTTCACAGGCTCACTCCACATCCTATGTTCGCTATGTAGACACGATGAGTACGCTCTCGCGCTCTGAACCTAAGTTCGCAGCTAAATGTTCTCGCTCTCTCACAGTGCCATGCTAAATCAAGATTAATCAAAGCGTAGAGAGACGCGCATGACCTTCCATGTCTGAATTCAGCGTAATAAAAGCTTCACAGGGCCAACGCTACCTTGCCTTAAGCTTCAATATTATAATGCCCTCCATTCATCGTCGACTACACCGCGCTGCACATTTTTGACATTGGCGGCATAGTAATATAATTCATTATTCGCGTGTTATTAGTAATGGACATAGATGCAATAACAATTACAGTAGATTTCTACTTCAATAGCATGACCACTACGTTTCACCGCCAGAGCGAAGCGAGGCGGCACGACTTGATCATACAGTACCACAGGGACTAGCTGTGCTCCGCCTCCCAACCGTGTTGCACATAGCGCCCATGCGTCGTTATCTACGCATGCCTGCACCTCCGCTGTCATCTTGATCATGGATAATCAATAATCGATAGCGCCGCATGAGGTACATATTTCTCGTCCCTTTCGCTCTGCCCGTCTGTTGATAGTATTCCATTATTTTTATCCTAGTCTCATCCACCACCTTCCCTTCCTCCGCATTGTCGCCAGCTCATCCCGGACTGCCATTGTACATAACATGTGCCACTCTATTCCTACCTACCATTTATGTAACACAGGTAAGTATTTTTTTGCTTCAGGCGTTCGCATCGTCCCTAGCTCGCGCGTCACTCCGTTCGCTGAACCATATTCCTCCCTTCAGCCCTACGCCTCACATCCTCAACGGCGGATATCGAAAGGACGACAGAAAACTGAGATGACTTGGAAAGCAGTGCGTCTAATTGCTCGTTCTTTTTCTGTTCCCATTTCCATTTCTCCTTGCGCCAAATATCGTTCCTATCACATCGATTCATATTGATCTCTCCCGTATCCGCAACCTGAGTTCATCACCAGGCCCATGAGTGTGCAATCCCGTAGGATCCTTGCACAGGAATGGCTTGGGAAGGGAAGTTGGGCGTTCGACATTGGGTGATAAGATGCTGGGAGTTGGAAGCTCAACACTGCCTTCCGAATAGTCCTCAACAGTCATCGATCATCGCTCCCACAATACCCAGACACCATTTCACTTCACAATCTATTGGACTCTTATCCTCGGTCAACTCGCTGGCCGGCTCTTTTTTGTTAAGTTTATGCACGCACCTCGCTGTGTATCGTGTCTAGCGCTAATTGCGAGCTGTACATGGCAGATATGGAAAATGTCTGGTTACGTGGTTGGCTGATTCTGTGTTTCTTTACTCCTACATGCTCTCGTCTCCCACCTCTCCACATAATCATGACATCTGTTTTCCTACTCTTTTTACACCGCTTATCCTTCCTAGGTCTCCGTCCAGTGCATGTCCACAGGTGAGAAAAATTTATACAATGGCGGAGACGGTATAGGTATTGACACAGCATACCCGAATAGATAAATATGTGTCGGCTCTCGTGTTGAATATTAGGGAAAGTCTATGACTTCATACGCCCATAATACACTCCCACTCACATGTTCTCGCACGCGGTGAATTAGTCTATTTCTCTACGATGGCTCTAGGCGATGGAGATAGATTGCAGTCGCTATATTATGGAGACTAGAGTACTACATAAATAAACATGATCAAGCTTGAGACGGAAAAAGAATTTGCCATGTATTGTTGAGGTCGTCTTCCTTTCGAAACCCTGTTTCAGCGTGGGATATAGCAAGCTAATGAGTTGTATAATCAGTTTAAAATTTGCGCGAGGAAGTGAGTGGCAAACCTCTAAAAGCTTTAGCGCATTTTCATTCCTCACAGTCCCTGCAGCTTTTTGGGCTTTGAGTTTGGATGCGACTTCGGCTGCTGACTTGAAATACGATGTAGAACGTCGAATGATTGTAGAACCAGCAACAACCAGTTGAATACATGCCCCAGTGACGAGCACTTCAGAGGTTGGTGACTTGGGATCTGCATCGAGGCCATCGAGAATGGCGCCGGATTGATCAGAGCATCCAGTCAAGTTATACTTGAACGACAAGCCAGATAACAGAGAGCCGTTCAGAAAATCATTGGTGGGACCGAATATGTGTGTGCTATCATCGATGTCCAAGCCGAGTCCGTGAAGAAAAGCCAGTCTATGGTTGAATATCTCTGCGAGTGTGACATTCTTGCCGATTATGGGCGCATCTGGGGCATCCCGGACAGCTACGAGCGTGCGAGTCAACTCTTCCGCTCGGTCGGGATTCTCGTAGACGATCCATTTGTAAGTGACTACGAGGTCGACTATGGCCATGTAATAGGGGAACTCCTTGATTAATTTCAGTAGCTCTGATGGTGCATCGGGCTGGTCGAAAGCGTGTCGAAAGCGTTGTTCGGAATCAGGGAAGGTATCGTCTTCAGATGGCATGTGTGGCGCAGAATTGTATGAAGGTAGGACGCGTTTATGAGGTCTTAGGTGTTGGTTGAGTATTCAGATGATATCGCTCGTCATGAGATGTGTCGAAAGGATATGGATGACGTCGAGATGCAGTTGGCCGGAGGCTGTGTTTGAATTCTCTTGTTAGCAAAATACGAACAAGCACAGATCATAACAGACAAGTTTCACTTAGAAAACTCCGGTGTGGGCAGTCTCGTCAGTGGGCACCGATCGTGATTGGTGTTAGACGTTCAAATTTTCTTACTGACTCCGACGGCATCCAGATTAAGGTATACGAAAGGGGTCCTCAAGAAATGCACCATGTTCCGCATGGTCCTCCGCGAAATTGAAATCAACATGTACGAGGTTTCCCAAGAGTAAACTCAGAAATATGAATCGATACAGGACTGAAAGCCCTAAGGCCCGGAGCCCGGAACAGCGAAGATGGTAAAGCTGATGGAAAACCAAGCCGCACGCATCGTGCTCCATGCCAGCTACGCAAGCCAGTCTGACGGATTAGATCGTCATTGTCCCACTTTCACAGTTCCAGTACAAGTTCGTAAAATCCGGTGCGGGGACGCCGCTTAGAGAAACAGACACGTGGAGAGAGAGAATAAGGAGGGCCAGGACGATACCGAGGTGCAAAGGAGCAACCGCGACTCGCAAAAGAAAGTGAATGGATTGAATCGCGCTAGATTCGCGTCGATCCACAAGCAGCCGAGCTCTAAAAAAATAGATGAATTGCTCGTCAATGAGAGTCAAATACCCGCATGCATTTTAGATCAAACCCGCACGTTCAAGTCCAAAATACACCCATTCCAACCTCCGCAGCGCTAGCTCGTATCGAAGTCGAGGTGTATCCAATGCCCCATTATGCGGTTTCTGCGAATGAGGGACGCGAATGCATTGCGATGGTCGGGTGAACGGGCAGAAAATATAAAAGCGCCCACACGACTGACGAGTAGCGTTGAGCGATCACTCGAATGATATGGAGCGTTCGTCTGCCAGAGCACGCATTACTTCAAGTACGAAGAATGACGAATGGATGGGAACGTACCATTCCTTGTCTCTCGATCACCGAACAGAGTTCCAGCCTCCACGATCGCCATCCTACGGCAGCAAAGATGGGTTGCACTCGACGGCAGCGGCGGGGCGTCCACAAAGTGCGCATTTAGAGCTGGGAAGGCGGCTGCGTCGGTGAGATAAGACGAACGAGAGGCAAGAAGATCAGAGTACTACATACCATGCGTCCTAACCTATCACTCATATAACGATAGTCCCCAAGCGCGGGGAGTACTTTAATTCATCATTTAGCATGGCACAGAGTAGCATTAAAATGGCGTTCTCTGTTCTGGAGAGTGTCGACGGTATCCTGATCAGCGGGGAAGCAGAAGGGCTACGTGGTATTGAAGTGAGCGGGCAGCAGAAAAAGAACAATACACAATACACACCTTTGATAGAATAAGCACGGACAATAGTACCTCCTCTCGGAATCGCATGCTAAACGGGCGGGGGCGGAAATACAAAGTAACAAACACCTGAATACCGCCCCATTGACACGAAGAGCGACTTCCATCAACTGGAGCCGTCCCTTGAATTCCACACTCCAATCACCGACGGAATACTGTCTTCCGATGAGCACCGCCGTCCTCGTCAAAGTGTCCCATCGAACTCAATAAGGGAGTTCAGGCAGGCTGGGGTGCGGTCTGTGTGCATACGTCCGTTCGTGTATCTTCAGGGATCTGGGGCCAGTGGCCATCGTCGAAGATGGGGGGAGAGGTTGGGAGAGCAGGACTCGGAGGCAAAGAATTTTTGTTCGTGGTTTGTTTGGCGCCCGCCTCAAGGTCAAACATCTCATGACCTCATCCGGACCTCCCCTTCTCAACGCATACTCATTGCATTCTCAACTATAAAAGCGCATCTGGACAAACACACCCATTCATGCCCCTACAGTTCACTATTCTCTTCTATAATTGAGGTCTAGAGACCAAGATGTCGATGTGTCGTTTATCAGGTGCTACTGTACTATTACGACCAAGTGTTCAGTCACATGTCATTTTGGCTTGTGAACTGAACACTTGGTGCAAATGTCATATGGTGCACCAGGCCTAGTCACCACATGTTTGGACAGTGGCCAAATTGGCGGTCAAAGAATTTTTTTTTGGGTCACTGCAAATTTGGTTGTGGATTGTTCAAACAAGCACTTTGAGCACCAAAGAGTTCAAAATTAGGCATTTCTAGCACCGTGATCAGAAGGTTATACAAGATTAGGTCAGATTACGAGGTAGCAATGTACTTCAACTACTCTGATTAGACCAGAGAGTGCTTCATACTGCCTTTTACTTACACAGACATACATTTGGCGCACAAAAATTAGGGTTTCAATATTCGGGGAATAGTTCTCACTGCTGCGGTGGGCTGAAATGCCAACGTCGAAAAATCCTTTGACGCTTGTTGACATTTGTCCTATAAATATACTAGATTGAAAAATATATGTAAAAGTTGAAATTTTTTGCAGTGAAAAAGGATCAGAAAATCAGAAATCTTGACAAAATTTTTCGGAGGAACAATTGAGAGATTTCCGCCTGCTTCGACACTCTGAAAAAGTAACAATAAACATCACATTTGTCCAAAATTTGTTGAATGGGAAAATCATTTGTTTTTGAATGCGGAAAATAACTGGCAAACTTGACATATGACTGACCTTTTTCAGTTTGTCAATTGTCAGATTCAACAATAGATTCTTCGAATCATTATATCTATTGTTATATGTGTCATTTTTTTAGAACGAAAAATCTGAAAATTTCTGTAAAGATTTTTCGAATGAAAAAATGAGACATCTTTCTCATTCATTTTTCTATTCGGAAAATAAAAAGGAAAATTACTCATATTCGAAATCGACAAATTGATCGCGTGATCAGTTCGTCGCTCAGTTCGGCGATGAGTTCGTCGCTGAGTACATCGTTTGCGAAATTTTGCTCAGTCGCGATAAGTATTCGAGGACAGGTATATCTGAATAAATTCATTTCAACTTTTGGTATTCTACATTGCAAATTCATCCTCTCTCCACTCTCGATACTTCATGAAAGGTCTGCAATGTCAGGCGCTAAATCTGAGATAATGATAGTCTAAAATCATAACCAATCATACGAAGATGAAGGTGGAGCGACGAAGGACTCAAAGAAGGGCGGCAAGTTGTATCCTGGGAGATGACAAGGAAGCCAGCGCAATAGGAACTGGCATGATCAACTAGAGGAACCGGCATCATCCTCATTGCCTCTTCGTCGAACTATGCCTCGATGCTTGGAGAATGCTTCGACCACACCGCGGCGAGTTATCCATTTCGCTTACCGTGACTTTCAACCCCGTAAATTTCCACTCCGGGAAGGTGCACATAACGCAAAGGAGAAGGACTGGCCATCGCTTTGGTCAGCGTCAACAGGAAAAAAGTTATGCTGCACCCCTCATAAATCTAAAAAAAAAACATGAATGAAAACAACACAAAAAATAGGGGATCCTTTGGACCGTTTCGTAAGATTCACTTTCGGGCTTTGAAGGAATTGACAATAACTTGATTACAAACTTTTTTACACGTACAAGAGCTGTCTTTTATATTGTGCGCGATAATGAAGCAACAACGATAAGCTCTCTGCCATTAAGCCGGAGAGGAAGGCATGCAAAGTGGGATATAATACAGTTCGGACTGATAAGCTGTAGGTTGCCCAGACATAAATCCCAAAGTTTAGCACGCAGGATAGGAAAACGGGAATAAGGATCCTCCACATTATCAGCTTGTAAATGCTGCCGAACGGCAATATATGTCTGAATGCTGTCTGCAACCAAAACTTGGTATATACCAACAATACGTCCAGGGAGAATTCGTGGAGATCCTTCTGTTGATTGGAATAGAATACAGGAGTTTCCAACATGCTTCGACTCGGTGGAGTAAATAAGTCCATTGACTTTGACATTAGAGAGAAACTGTGCCCTCTTTTCAAAATCGGAGTGTTGCAGAATTTGAGATAGCATGATGGTAATATCCCCCGGCAGGGTGCGAGTTGCACGGTCATTCCAAACAGTAATGGATTCATCGACATCATCGTTATCGAGAATTGTGAGCGAAGCATGCATATCCGCAACGAGAGAATTACGAACTTGAGGGTTGACTAGTTTTTCAAAAAAGGATTGACAATTCAAAATTGCTTCTGGACATCCAGACTTCAAAGGCAAGGCTCGAAGATTGGCAGATCTGGTAAATGCTAGTGCCATTGATGCCTCCAATTTTCCTACGTATACGTATATCAGAAAAATTACATCAGAATAAGGAGAAATCGATCATACCAAGTTGTTCATTATGAGGCATGTGTTGTAACATTCCAATAAGTCGTTCAAAGGGAAATGTCCACCATGAATGAACGGGTCCAAAGAGTCGCAAATACTCCGCAATATGCAGGGCCATATGATGGTTCGGAACGAGATTATAGTCGGGAAAAAGCTCCTTAATCCCAACAATGTAATCCGTCATATATTTGAGATAATGGTCTGCATGTTGAGGAGAGGTGACGTGCGAAGTTGCCACAATAACTGCAGATAGAAGAGATAGGGTAACAGATAGAATCTTCTGGCGGCGCAATGACCGAGCATCACCTTGAACGACTCTATGCCATAGCGAAACTAATGACAAAGGAAGATGAATTGTTCCAAGGGCACGCCAGACATCAGCTTTCAGTTTCCCATGCGCAGCGTCTCCCAGATTTGATGGAACCGAGGTCATCCACGAAGGAGTCAAAAGACGACCAATGTCTGATCGAATATGTTGCATTTCTTCCGGTGTGAAGACATGTCCACACGTGGAATCTGTATCCGCGCCTACTTCCCGAGATTCAACCTGGGCAAAACGCTACTTGGATCAGCAAATGCGGGATTGATATATGCAAATAACAACGTACCCATCGCGCGAGTGCTTCAGCACATGTACTTCTTCGTCGGGAAGATAGAAGTTGAGAAATGCCAATTTGGTTACAACAAAACTCAAGAGCGCGAAGGTGACAATTGGCCAACTTTGTTTCGGCTTTAGCTTGATCATTGTTGAAGGACGTGGCCACCGGCGCTTCCAGCAATCTCTTGATTTTATCAACACTTCTTCTCTTATTCTTGGTAAAGGCTGAAGGCGCTGGAGCGAGTTTTATTTCTACAACAGGGGGTTCACGATACTTCGAAATATCGATACCAAGAATCTGCATGAAGTGCGTTTTTATTAAACCGAGGAATAGATTGTGCATAGAATCAACAATAACGCATCGCGAAATGTCGAAGTAAGGAAGGCGAAGTAACTCCGACCAACGGACGCCAGATTGTTCAGCAATTTTAAGACGCTCGTCTTTCGTCTGAGCAGCTTTGTAAGCACTGGCTGATCTTCGACATTCTTCGTTTGTCCTCCTTTTCCATGTGTGATAATCGGTATTCCCATAGGTGTGTTGCGAACGCGTGCAATGACATATAGCACAGAAATGCTCGTGTGTCGCACTCGTAAATCCGGCAGTTTTCTTGGCAGCAATAAGATCGCAAATGACCACGATAAGAGCGCAGAGAATAAGGCGACCCATTGGATGATTGTAAGTTCTTGAAAACTTGACTCCTGGTTCCCAAAAGGCCACCAGTTCATCCATGAGGGTGTGAGATAATGGTTAAGTGCAGTAAGAGGAGGTTCATTGGGGCCAGGAATTACCCCGGCCAGAAACATATTTTCGGGTTTGTATCGCATGGAAGGTGGAAGATTGAGGCAGACAAGAGAGATAACCCCGACCGATACTTTCTTTCCCGCTTGTTTGTTCGTGTAGGGATTGAAAAAATCCACGCTCAAACTAAAACCATATCGTGCAGACTGCCCGTCGGAACGGAATGGCCGACCATCAGGTCCCTTAAAATCTTGGAGGAACTGACCAGCAAATATATCAGTAGAAACATCGTCCTGTTGTAACTCCCATGCAGCATCCATTCGATCCTCAAAACCTGGTCGCGACATTAAACCCGCTACGTAGTCCTTGAAGCTGAAAGCCACAAATTGTTTGATGGGGACTTCGACAGGCATTCCACTGATCATACGCGCTTGAGTTATACGAGTTCCACATTCATCGCCATTTTCAAATTCCTTGTATTCACAATGTGTGGGATAATTAGGAATCGGAGAGTCCTGTGAGTATGTCGGAGCATATGTCTTATGACAGCTAGACTTAGGACAGACAGCATAAATCGTATGTTTTCCGTCTAAACCAAATTTTTTGATGCAGTTTCTGCGTCCACAGGGAAATCTGCCATGACCTTCTGTTGGTCTGGTGGGAGTAAGGCACCATTGCGCAAGAACGCAAGCTGGACAATATAACGAATCATTGTCAAAATGAATCGGCAGCCACGACGACTCGTGTGAAGAATGACCTGAAGAGCGACCATTGCGAAGATGGACACTTGTATGATCGGATCGACATGATTAAGAATCGTTGTGTAATGATGGTCTACTATGCAAATTAGTTTGAAAAAGAGTTCAAGACATGTAGAATACTTCACCTGTTATGTACTGCGTTTCATCATTGTGCAAATTTTCTTGCGGGATTTCTTCATTCCAGCTAACTTGAGCTCGCCTCAATGTGGCGATTAAATCAGCCGTGCGAGCCTTAAGAGCTTCTTTGAGCTCTAGGACTACAGGCGACCTGTTGTTGATTTCAACGATTTGGTCGTGAAGGTTACGGGCCAAAGCAAGCTCCTCTTTCAAAGGGAAGATAGATGATCGAGAGGAGGGCTTTCCGATGGTCTGAAGACGGTAAAGCGTCGAGGAGGACAAAGATTCAATTTCAATTTCAACCGTTCTCAGTATATGGAAAGAGTGACTGGCTTTGGTATGGTCCAGAAGTTTGCGACTGCCTGTCGGTGCTTCGGGAGGCTCTTTGCTGGCCATGGATATCGAGATTGATGATTTTGACCAAAGTCGTCCTCCGGGTTCTGAATTGGGCGTTGATACATTATCTGACAGAGTAAGGGATGCTACATATGTAGTGATATCTTCTTCCTGACTGTCTAAGGCTTTCTGTGTTGCCTCAGATGCACGGTCGCGCACACTTGCATAGGCAGTGTTTGCTCTTTCATCCGCGCGTGAATGAGATTTCAGAGTCCGTGCATCAACCACATTGCCACTGCATGCATTTGATTTGCAATGACACGGCGGCATATAGTGCTTGATTTCTGAAGGAAGGTGCGATAAGAGATGTGTCAAGGCGGCCCAAGACACGAAGATGTGGGTAGTATCGAGGTGGCCCAAGATACTAGGGCGCTGATGATAGAAATACTGCAGATTGAGATTGTGTGCATAAAATAGCTTGCGTTTATATCGCGGAATCAGTGACTAGGAGACCCATGTCACTGGAGAGTATAAGGTATCACGTAGAATGACAAGGGGACCCAAGTCATCGCTGAAGGCAAAAATCGAGTATAAAGTATCGAGGGAGTCTACAAGGGCATTGCACGTTGAAGAGAATGGAGGACTTGGAGCGTAACGAGGGGACCCAAGTTACGCCGGCTTTATGAGCGATTATTGAACAATAACAAGAGCCTGAGAGACGCGCAACGCGATGCGTTGACTATTTGTACTTATTTCTCTGAAACGTCAGAGTGTCACGGTCACGGTCACACAATTGTGTAGACGCTGAGCGTCTTATCATCACTTTTGTCACTCCTTGCACTGCCCTGGGTATCCTCGGCAGTCTACACTCACAGGATCGACATGAACACGGTATCCCTAAACAGAGCTCCAATGTTCCGAACTTCGCATTTGGACGGACATCTAGGTCAAACACGGCGGTGCGAGTCGGTGCGACTTCGCCTTATATTCAGCCTTCACGCTGCCATGGGTTTCCCTCGGTAGCTAGCAGATAGCGGTCTTATGTCTCATTTATTCTGCTTTGGGTATCCCTTAGCAGTATGCTTCAAATCATCCCTTTGTGTCTAAATGACCTTACTACGAGCCCAGTCACTGCAAAAGTTTTTTGCGTGGTCGTCTCGCGACCCTCTACCTTTTGAATTTGGAGCTACCACAATAGCTTACAGAAATTTGGCTCCTGCTATGGGTATCCCTCAGCAGCACCATTCTCCTATCATATTTTATACACCTATGGTTAACTTGCAATAAACTATCAAAATACATACACAAGTTCACAATGTAGAGAGTTTGGAAAAGGGTATGGCACGACTTTAGTTGAGTTTATCAATCTCGTCGCCTTCACCGATCTCGTCACCTTCACCGATCTCGTCGCCTTCACCGATCTCATCGCCTTCACCAATCTCGTCGCCTTCACCAATCTCGTCGCCTTCGTTGATCTCGTCACCTAATTCATTTTTCGTGTCGCCAGCATCACCGACCTTGTCATCTTCTTCTCCAAGCCTCTGGAGTAACAGTTTCCTCAAGGTGTTGTCGTCCAAATTCTTGATAAGCTCTGAAATGTCCAGGCGTTTAATTGTTTTGACCCGAACCTTCGATTCGGAGGCACCAGTATTCCAGACATCTTGAACAGACCTCTCCACCCTAGATAATGTCGTCGCCGCGAGGCTGACAGTCTGAAATCTGTCAGCATTAAGTTGTTTCACATAATCCAGCCACGTACATCTTGTGCAATAGGAAGCCAAATCTCGCTAAATATATAGGATATAAAACCGACGAATATGATCATATTCAGCGTGATCATTAGACGAAGAAAGGCATTGGTGCTATCATTGGTTTTCCTTCTGCGTCTATTGGATGCCGGCTGTGGTTTCTGTTCAAAATCTGTATGTAAATTCTGAACAAAGTGAATAGATTTGGTTTACTCACAGGTTGTTTCCACAGACATACTAGGTAGTTGGGGCTAGACGACGCCGTGGCGATCATATGAAACTCATCTGACGTTGCTGCCTAGGGTCTGTTAATATCAGAATTGATTATGAACCACTTAGCCACCTACTTCAACTGCCTGAATCAAATCCGAATCCTCTCCATGTCTTAATGTTTGGATTGGATCAGTATTTTCGAGCGCAAACAAATATGCCAGCCCGTGATCGCTGCCGCAAGCTATGATTCTGCCCTTCTCGCCAAAGACTGCCTTCTTTACAAATCGGCGAGTGGTAGGAACCTTGAACTGCACTGTGGGAGATGTCTGGGATGGTGGATATAGGTCGAAGCCGTCATCTACATTGTCGATGATAAGGCAGTGAGATGT
This sequence comes from Pholiota adiposa, assembly GCA_009935795.1. Lineage (NCBI taxonomy): Eukaryota > Fungi > Basidiomycota > Agaricomycetes > Agaricales > Strophariaceae > Pholiota > Pholiota adiposa. Next base: position 1,158,892 of record QEYC01000103.1, read on the forward strand.
GCGACATTCGGTCAAGTTTCCACTGCAGAGGAATCAATGTTCTGTCGAGGACCAGGAGGCAGTAAACCACATACATGCAAGTTTTCAAGGATTTTTTATACCTCTCCGTGGAAGTTGTGCGTCACGGCAAACTCTAGGTAGTGCAAAAGTAAGCTCTAGTGGAAAGTTGATGTTCTGATATGTCATCACTTACATTTCCCCTCCTTCCAGCCCGTAAATGAGTACATTGTCGCCATTGTTGGAAAATCGAATGGCCCGAGGGATTGCGTCCATATGCTCGGCTTCCCAGAGCTCGGTTAGTGCACCAAGATCATACGTGAACATCTTGGCCTTTCCATAGTGGCTTGTCGCTGCCAACCTGAGATGCTTTCCGTCAAAAGCAATGCTCTCGACGCTGTCGCCAGGAGTGAAGGCGCGTGTGGATGCTACCTCGATAAAGCATGTCTGGAATGCCAGTCAGAAATGTATATTCGAAATAATCAATATGATAAGCTTACATTTCTTTTCTGCCTCTTATAAACGACGATACGTCCTCTTCCGGTTCCGATGCAGAGCCAGTCCGCAGTGTTACCCAAATCTAAGAACATCAAGCAGGTTATTTGACCCCAGTTGCCCGTCTGGTCGCTCAAAGTCTGGAGTGGGGAAAATGTTGCAACATCCCAAAGGCGAACCTCTTCGTCATCGCCTTATTATTCGCCGTCAAATTACGAATTAGCACATTCCCTCAGATCTTTTAGCCTACGCACCTCCGCTCGCTAGGATTTCCGCATTCGTATTGAAGGTCAGGCAATTGATCGGTCTTGTATGTCCTCTCAATTTTGCTGCCAATGAATATTGCTGCCAATAATTCATCAGATACGGGCTTATTACATATTGACACTGAACTTTGAGAGCTTACATTGGCTTTGCGGAAATTGAACAGATGTTTGAACATACTATGGAGTCCGAGCGATGTGGGATGTATGATGAATAAATATCTTATGTATCAATGTGTTTTATGCTCTTATCTTTATTGTAATCATTTGCTGTTGACGATGTCGCCTTCCGGCCAGGATTATGCATTGTCCTAATTGTTTTGAGCGACTAAGCTCCTTCAAGGTCTCTTGACAACAGCTTGGTAACGCCTACTTTGCATCAGCGTCATCTCTATTGTAATCTGTCCTTGTAATCGCTCAGCCCCCAAAAAAACATCACCTTCCAAAAACAGCACAAATGTGAATCAGTCGTCGAGTACTCTACTTAAACAGAGCAATTCTAGACGCTGCACTACAACTACCATGCCTGCAAATTTCTCCACCATACCCCGCCACTTACCTCTCATCACTCCCAGGATCGAATACTTTAATTCGAATCCTTCTGACCCTCCGTTCCTTATTACCCCGCGAATTGATTTCGATCTACGTTCCACGGACGCTTACAATAAGGACTGCATTGAAATCACAAATAATAATGACGATGCGGTATCCTCCAAGCTACACACAGACAACAATACCGACTCCGACTCCGATGATTCCGATGTCGCGGACGATGATTTCTTAGGTAACAAGCCAATTCAGAAACCCGCTGGCCAACCTGGGCGGCCTGGATCGGGTGGATACAAACTCGACGACGTGTTGGTTGGTTGGAGCCCAAAATTGATCGCTTCTGTTACTGTGAGTCTTGCGCAGTGTACATGCAGTCTCTAATTAATCTTCCCAAGCGTATGGTGAAAGATAGGGCAGACGAGATACTTGTCATCAACAAAAGTTATTGTCACCAAGATGCCAAATCTTTAGCGACAATATGTGAACAGGTGAGCCAATTCCTTTAGATATTAGCATACCGAGCGGCGAGTGAAGGTACTCATTCATCGAGAAGACAGAAGAAAAATACCCTATCCTCAAGAAGTATAAGAACTGCTGGCCAGTCCACGATATGCTTAAACTGCACTTAAAATACACCCGGACCCGGACCAATGCCCCAGTAGCTAGTTCAAGCACACGAGCACTTCGGCTTCGGTCCCATTCTTAAGCTTATTGTAAATAAACTTGAATTGATATACTGGATTGATTGTAAATATGATGGACTACTACTTTGTGAATGTTATATTTTTGGGTATACGAACGCGACGGCCTTGAGTGATCGTCCTAACACATCTGTTATCAAAAAAAAGAATTAACACTGAATACACAATGAAATAGCAGCACTTACTTTCTCAGGGCGAAGTCAGCAAGCTTCTCGTCCTTCTGACGCATGTTTACAATACCATTTCTCCGAGATGAGCCCCTCATAATCACAATATCACCATTCCAAAACACATTTGATGTCATCATTCTGACGGTCTGGTTTTCGGGCAGACAACGATGGTTTTTGAAGAAAAAAACAAATTGATGGGACCGACCCCGATGGATAACATTGACCTCGGCCATGTGGATGCGTGGTTGTAGCTTCGCTCCATCAATAACGCCTTGAAGGAATGCAAAGCGACGGACACCGTTGTCTTGAGTTGCAATTGGAACAAATTTCGGGCGTGACGACGAGGCGGGATATATACGTGCCCGGATGGAAGGATGTGTGTCCTGCGGTACAAACTTTGTGAGAAGCGCATCTGGCATGCAGCTGAAAATGTACGCACTTTGTGATGAGGGAATAATGGATCATGAGTGTATGGCATGTTGAACGAGCGAATAATTGCATCATGTTAATCTAGCGAAGGCCTCTTAAATAAAACAGGAAACAAAAGTTGCTAGAGAACCAACAAAAAAACAATGGCGCTGTCAAGAAGTTCATAACGAAATTCACCAACGGAGAAAAGAGATGACGCCAGTGATGGAAGGTAGCGGACGATGAACACCGGCTTTCCTTATCTGTCCAAAAGTGATACTTTATTGTGTGCTCTAACGCAATTTTCTGACGTGCGCTCTAACGCGATTTTCTGACTTGACAACGCTAACACTTAACAATTAGTCGAGTACATATATGTCTCCGTATGCAGTCAACTTTGCAACAACCCAGAAATCACCCACTACATAGCCACTACGACAACTGCGACATAACATGTCCAATCTCTCATCCACTGATCCGCGCTCTCAAGATGTTCACATGGAGGAGTCTGGCACTCCATTCAGTGACCCCCTACAAGCGTCGTCTCCTTCATCCACCGAGCCACATTCTCAAGATGTTCGTATGCAGGAGTCTACTCCGTTCAGTGACCCACTACGCGCAAAATCTCCTTGGGACAACACTACAAACAATTTGGGACTAACTCACGCAAATCCTTCATATCGAGATGGAGTACGCAATGAGGCAGTAAGTCACCTATTATTGCATGTAAACCTTGGACCTACATTGACTAGGACAACTTCATAGGGAAAATTCAAGAAAGTGCAAATTGTAGCGCAAAAAGATCCCGCCCAGGAGATGTTGATCGCTAAACAGGCTGAAGAAATTGGTCACTTGAAGAAAGAGGTACATTGCAGGTATTATAATGAAAGATATGTGAGGCTCATATATCAAAGGTTGCCACCCGGCATGAACTAGTCAACGAATTCAAAAAAAGACTGGAAGAGATGTCATTGGACATGGCGCGAATGAAGGAGACGATTGGCGACGTGGAAGCTCGTAAACATAGCGAAGTGGCTAGGAGTACTGAAGAAATGAACCAAACGATGAACGTCGATCTCGGGAACAATAATCGGAAGGCGCTGGAAGAATTACTGGCCGAACGAAAGAAAATGGAGGCAGCCATTGAAGAGGCGAAACGGAAGGCATCGGAAGATATGCTTGCTGAACGAGCACGAATGGAAGCGATTTTCGAAGAGGCGAAACGGAAGCGGAAATGGAAGTCGCTCAGGTGCGACGGAGGGCGGACGAGTTGATTATCGAGAAGGATAAACAGAAGGCACTGGTGATGGAGCTGAAGCAGCAACTTCAGAATAAGGAGGCGGAGGTGAGAGTCAAGTTTTCTGCTGCTGCTGCGAGATGCTGATAGCGTATAGCAACTTGAGCAATCTGAAGACCACCTCATGAGGGAGGATGCTCAACCGGCACCATATTTTCCAACAACGGACAGCACCAGCAAACACTGGATCCCTTCGACAGGGTAGACCAAAATCATGGCAGCGAAATCAATCAGTCCAGTACAAGTGTCCCAAAACCAATGGCGTACCAGTGACCAACTGGCGGAGCTAGGAGCCATCGGCAAAAGGAGCCGCCGCTCCCTCCAGCAACCAATAGTCGAAGTTGGGATAGCCTTCTGAGAGGCTCAGAATTCAGCAATCAGGCAGAATCGGACAATGTTTCATTTAATGTAAGCTCTTTCTACTTCGTGGATGAACCAATTGTCTCATTTTCTACTTCATAGGCCGCTCAAGAATTGCGGAATATTGGATCAAAGGTGGATACGATCATGCAGACAGTTCTTCCTATGGTCCGTAAACGACGCGTGCAGAACACGGGCAAGGACTTCAAAATGCCTGTCCGCAGGATAACAGATTCTGCCAAAATAGGGAGAGGCGTAAGTGAATATACATAACTATAAAAAGATAACTCACTCATTGCTTGTTACTCAGCGTTGGGTTCGTGAATCCTTGCACCTTTTGATTGGGATCAAAACGGACGAGGAGATTAAGAATATTGATGAATTGATTCTACCAAATTCTCCCTTGAAAGCTCGCATGACGGCCTACGAGAAAGATCCTCGGATCGCTACCCCTCCGGTTTTATCACCAATGCGACCGAATCTGAACGCCGTTAGTGGGAGGTGGAATTCCTGCCTCCTCGACCATTTTCTCGATTACTGCAGGAAGAAGGGTTACAATAAGGGACAGATTGGGGATACCGAGGAGGCAGAGTTGATTCAGATGTTCAATGACAGAATGTACGCATTGAGGAAGGTGATGATTCACTATCAGCCCCAAGGAGAATGAAGCGCAGGGCGATGCTTATGCGAGAGGACAATCGTTACATCTCGCAACACTCGAGAGGCAAAGGAGCAATACCCGGAGAAATGAGGTGAGAGGTGTCGAATCGAATGCTCGTGCGCCTTGCTAATACGGTTGATAGCTGTCGAATTGCAGATTCGATACGACATCGGCGCAAGTCGGTATCGAGGAACCTGATCCCCTATGGCTAGAGTGCCATGAAGTTGTAAGCCACTTGGATGCCGAAGGGATGAGCTCTGATGAAAGCGACATCGACGACTCCGGTCGGAAGATATACCGAGTCAAGAATCTTCCATGGCGCAATCCGATCTTGATACGCAAGCTTCAATATGTCGATTCTGATCGAAACAGGACTAACGCGTACGGAAATTCGAAGGGAGGAACACAACCTCGTATATGAAAGCGTAAGGATGGGAGGGTTACGGCGAGGAAACCTCCGACAGGAAAACCGATGAACTTCTACGATCCGCATTGGTATACAGGCTTATCTGCAAAGCAGAAAAGAGACCTCGATGCAAAAGCCCCAATCGCTTTGATAGAGAATATATCGGAAGACTAGGGTAGATGATAAATGCACAATATGTACGCTTGAGAATGGTTGAGATTTATATCGAGGGATACCCAAGATGCAGGCGATGAGCGCCGTTTGAGGGACTAAGGGAAATCAAAACGAAAAAAAGCTCCATATTTACATGGGACTCAATCATACCGAGGAGACCCAAGGCACGATGACAAGGCGGTTATGCGTTCTAGTACTGAGGGCACCCAAGGTACTGATGAACAACAAATCAACGATGGCAAGGCAAAGTACAAGTTCTAGTACTGAGGACACCCAAGGTACTGGTGAACAGATGAACAAAGGATAGGGATGGTTTTGTGGAATGATAACCACATACCGAGGATACCCATGGTAGTGGACGCCGAAGTGGACGACAAGTAGATGATCGCCTCGGTTGATGGGCAGTCGCCTTTGTTGTGTTACATGACCTGATCCAAACACGATGATGCCGAATGACTCACTTTGTCCATAACGATGTTGCCAAACAATCGCGTCGTGAAGCGCGTCACTTACTATTGTTGTCGCTTTCATTCAAACCATCATCATCACCTTCCAGCGTTGGGTCTCCTTCGCTGATAGAACCTTTTCCATCACTCGTTCGACTTCTACTTCCTCTTAGCGTTGGGTCTCCTTCGCTGACATTCCCCCAATTTCCACCGCAGCAGTGTTGGGTCTCCTTCACTCTGTTTTTTTGTACTCATCATCAACCAAGACATTTGATTTAATATTCTACTAGTGCTGCAGTGTTGGGTCTCCTTCGCTTGCACGTAAAATCTTTCGATCAAGACCCTGGAGGTCATTACCGCTTGACAGTACTTTTTGTGTGTTTCTTTTGCCTAATCGCCCACTCGGTAAGCGTCATATCTTCGCCTTGTTCCCATTTCTCTTCTTAATTATCTTTCTCAGATATGTCAGCTTTCAACCCCGACAAGGACCGATATGAACTTTTCCATCGCGCATCGACTGCTGTGAATCTCTCCCAGGATATCCAACATGGTCGCGGGAAGGCATCTATTATCAATGGCGACATATTCTACTCGCCGAACTCCACAGACGATGTACAAATCCCCCCTCCAATCAACCTCAACTCGACCATTTGGCGGAATAGCGAGAATCAGAGCTCTGTAGAGTTCCATCAACCTCTATGGTGGAGTCCAGAAACTGCATTTCTGGTGTTCTTGCCTAAGCATCCAGAGCTGTTCGGTGAACCTCTAGGGGACCTTCTCGATGTTCCGATCTATTTTGATTGCTCCCAGTCGGGATATGTTCTAGACCCTGCAATTACATTGAAGTGGAAGAGTTTAGAGGTCTGCCTCATTCGCATCTCGGAAATCCTTGTCCACTTTGCAAATGCTGTAGAGCCAAGAAGGATTCTTCGAACTGCCATATCTACCAAAGTTTGCAAAAATGCCCGCTCATTTCGCCAACACATGAAACAGGCAAGAAATTGGTTTTCAGTTTGGATGGCTCAAGTATCCTATGCCATTGCTGCCTCCATGTCCCGGGCCAACCATCCAACCCAACCAAATCATATCCCAGAATGGTATAATTTCCTCCTCAGCGAAGACTTTTGCCTCGATGGTTGGGACCAAGCTTATTTATCTGGAATCAGGCAGTCGATGGGAAACTTTTCCCCATTTATTCTCCGTTCCGGTACTTTTCTTCAAGTAGTCTCTCCCCCACCCCATCAGTTTTCCGTTGACTGGCTTCAAAAATATTTCGTACCAGTTTGGTACCCTTGGGGTCAAAAGGAAATAGATGCAGCTAAAACTTTACAATGTGTTGCACGACTAGCACCTCCGCCGGACAAACTCCAAGCTGTGGTCACGTTTCTCTCGAAAACGCCAGCGAGTTGCAGCAGTGGTGGTCTGGGTCATGCTCAGCCCAGACAAGACAGAAAACAACCATGGGTTGCTTTCTTGGCTGAGCGTGCAGAACGCCTCCGGAAGCGCATCGAATACGAAACACCCGAGGAGCGGCAAGTCAGACAAAACAGGGAACGGCAACCAGCTGTCCGTAAGGCCCAAGTTTATGTATGGGAGAAGGACGAAAACAGCGATGGTTACGTTCGAGTGCTTGTCTCTCAGCAGCACAATGAAAGTATCCTTGCTGATTATTCAAGCGCCCAAAAAGTCTACAATCCAGTCAAAAATGAGTGGGATTGCTGCGAAGAGTTAGGCGACGATTTGCCCGACGACGACGAATATGACGGGGGCATGGACGACGACGATGAGCCGAGTGACGCTCCAATAGTTGATGACCATTTCAATCAAGCAGACGCCGACTCGCCATTAGCTTCTACTCCTCGCCCTTCATCTGCACTTGGTTCTGTGGAAGATGCCCAAATTTCATTCACTCCACCTGTTCAATCGATATATGAACCCGCTCGCTACAATGCATATCAACTCCTTCGAGATTTTCTGGGTTTTGTTTCACCGTTACCCCTCCCCATTAACAATCGTTCTCGCAGCCGCCTCACCAATGAGCAAGAGAAAACTATTTTGGGTCTCCTTGGATTGCAAGAGCGAGAGGCTGACTGTCCCTCCATACCCATATTCGCTGACATATGGAGCTTTCTCGAAGCATTCAATACCCCAAACGTGCAACTTGCTCCAACGTCACTATGGGACCTGGCTCCCGGAAATAGGGTATATTTGGAGGGATCTAAAAACATGCTCTCTATGCGTGTTATTGAGGGCGAAAAAATCAACAATACTATAGAAAAGCTCTACATTTTTGACTTCGGAAGAGATGCAACAGTCTCGTGTCATTAGCTGTGACCAACGTCATTGACGCCCTTTTGTTTGCCGCATGCCACGCAGGATGGACGACTATGACATCGCTCGTGACTTACTCAAACGGGGAATCCGTTTTCGAACCCTACTCAGGTGTCCTGCCTCCTCCACGAGACCTTCCTACTTGCATCATTCCATTCCGCCTGTCAGGTTATGTATTCACTTTGCGGGACTATCATGCCTATGTTGTGATCCGATGCCCTTCTTCGTAATCCTCGAATTGCACGAGCTGCTGCAATGAAGGGTGGGATTATTTGGCGCCTCGTCGTCTCCTCTGTCAGCACTCGCGATATTTTAGCGGGTCCGAGTGCCGCTATATCCATGCATAATTATGGTTTGGTTCTTGCTGATGGCAATGGCGGGCATCATCTTTGGGATGATATTGTGTCGAACGAAGAATTGGACCTAATTTGCGGCACTTATTTTTGCTTTACTGGTATGCTCCTTATTCTTCTCGCACTAGGACCCACGCTTACCATTTATGAATATCAGGTCAAGGTTCCCAATGTAGCCGCAAGTCTTGGTGGCCTCCATTCAGCACCTGGGTGACGAATGCATATCCAATGTACTGGTCTGATTTCGTCGAGTTGAAGTTCCAGAATCGACTTGAGGAAATAATTTCCGGACGTGCTCAGCCTCTTTCGGCAACTGGGTGGCGCGATTGGCTCAGGGCTTCTAGTAATACTCGTCGTATCTATAAAAACATTACAGCTGCATCTCATCGCTTTCTTGATACTGTCACTACTAGTTCTAGCTGAGGGTTACTAAAGACTCATGTACTTACCATCTTGTCTTGTAGCTCTATCATAATCATGCATTAAATCATTCATTTAGTTTCCAGATCAGAGAAGAATTGACTCCATGTCACTGAGCGACGAACTCATCGACGGACTGAGCGACGAACTGATCACGCAATCAATCTTTCAATTTGGAAAACAAGTAATTTTCTTTTTTATTTTCCGAATTGAAAAATGAATTAAGAAGATGTCTCGTTTCTCCATTCGAAAAATCTTTCCAGAAATGTTCAGATTTTTCACTCTGAAAAATGACACATATAACAATAGATGTGATGATTTGAAGAATCTATTGTTGAATCTGACAATTAACACATTTGAGAAGGTCAGTTGTACGCCAAATTTTCCATTTATTTTCCGCATTCAGAAACAAAGAATATTCCCATTCGGCAAATTGGGACAAATGTGACCTTTATTGTTTTTTTTTCGGAGCGTCGAAGCTGTGGAAAATCTCTCAATTGTCTCTTCAAAGAATTTTGTGAAATTTTGTGATTTTCTGATGCTTTTTCGCTGGGAAAAATGACAACTCTTACAAACATTTTCCCATCTAGTGTATTTATGGGAAAAACTTCAACAAGCGTCAAAGGATTTTTCGACGTTGGCATTTCAGCCCACCGCAGCAGTGTCTGGATGCTTGAGTTTGTTATCTTATCAGTAGAGAGTCAGTAGATGAACACTTATCTAATCTATAATTACTATATTTGGACTGATAATCTTATCTGGCCAAATCCAGGGAAGATGCAAAATATAACTCGCTCAGTTTTGGTCTGATCAGGAAATCCTTTGGAGGTTTGATAGGTAATTGCAAAAGGAGCATTTCTACCAAGTAACTAAGAAATTGGGAAAATTTCTGGCCTCGGATAGATTTTGTCCAAATATGTGGTGACTAGGCCTGGTGCACCATAGGTCATTTGGGCTCAAAGTTGTGCTTAGTCAGCAGATTTGGGTTTTTTTGCGCTTTTTGACACAAAAATTTTCCAAAATGGCCACGAATTGGACCCTTAATTGCCTAATGGGGACGAGTGAACACCTAACCCAGTGAACACCTTGTGTCATATGTCATATGGCGTGAACACTTGGTCGTAATAGTACAGTATTTTTATCAAGTTCAACTGCTGCGACGGAGTGTTGATGTCGCCGAAAGGAACAAAAGTTCTACACTCGATCTTGGATGGAATTACTATCAGGGCGTAGAGTACATACACAATGATATAATTTTTTGTCCCTATGGAGCCCGGACTATAAATTTCAATTGTGCTTGCCTTATGCTTGCACTGGAAAAAGCAACTGCCAAACATTGCGACTGTCATCTTCTTCCTTGAATCCTGCTCAGCATGTCCAATTATAAGCTACTAAATTTGACAATTAGTATAGAGTTTTATTTGTAGATTATCGACGAACCTCAAGCAGTTTCAGCGCATTCGCATTCTCTACCGTGCTCGCAGCCATTTGGCCTTTCAGCTTGACGGCAACTTCGTCTCTTGATCAATGTATGATTTGACATTTGGAACGATTATCGACCCCGAAATGAGCAGCTGTATACACGCTCCTGTAACCATAACCTCGGAACTTGGAGAAGTAGGATCCGCATCGAGACCGTCGAAGAGAGCCCATATTGATCAGAACAAGCAGAAAGGTTGCATTTGAACGACCACCCAGACAGCGGAGAGCCTATGAGAAATGGTTTGTGGGACCGAATGGCGTAGTTGCGTCGTCTAAACCAAGACAGTGCACATCTATCAATTTACAGTTGAACATTCCGCGCTGCAGGCCGGGCTTTCCACCAAACAGAGGGGCATCTCGTCCCTGGAGCATCGCGAACTTTATCCTGGTGGCTGTATCCTGGTGGCTGTTGAACAGCCACCAGGATATTTTCCAATGCTTCTACGCGCTCAGGGTTCTCTTCGGCAACAAATGTGTAACAGACCAAAAGGTCCACCACCGTGTCATATGAAGGGAACTGTTTGATTAATTTCAGCAGCTCCGATGGGGCACTGGGATCGTCGAAGGCGCGTCGAATAAGTTGTTCGGAATTCGGAAAGGCCTCCTCTTCGCCAAACATGTCATGTGGATTCAGAACGGTGGTGAAAATGAGAGATGAATATCGGAAGTGAGATGGGGTTGAACGTTCCTCGTTGCTGTAAGATGGCAGCTGGCAAAGAGGGAGTGGATAGTGCTAGTGAACTAGGGCTGTGTTCAAATCTCGTTGACCAATTTGAATACAAACAAGCACGGAGAACGCTGGGAATAATAGACTTTCAGGGAAGCTGACAATGGTGCTGTGGGCATTCTCATTTATGGGCACAAACACGAGTCACAAATTCAAAGGTTCTCCATGGGGATCCATAAATTGGAATACCATTTGTACAGGGCATGCTATATATGTACGACGAAGAAAGTGGCGAATGGACAATGGGACCGGGGAGGTGGTCGTTGACTGTTGGCGCGATTTGTAATTATAAAGATATCATGTCATCGCATACAGTAGAATGTGGGCGTCCTTCAATCAGGATCCATTCATGATCGGACATCTTATCCACAACATATATATTTCCGAAGGTGTATTCAGTTGAGGGATTGCACTGTAATAACATGTTGAGTACGCCCATGGTCTTTCCAGCTTTAGTTTGTATACATATCTTAAACAACAAAATGTGCAGTGCAAATGATTGATTTAAAAGACGCCCACTCAGTTCCGCGTCTCTGCTACAGGAGTAGTTTTCAATGGTTTGGGGACCTTGGGAGGCGAGTAAAGCACTGGATCCATAAGTACAGTCGTACGACCCGCAAAATAAGAGAGCTCCATCCCTCCAGAAATGAAGACGCAATGTCCAGGTGAATAAGAGGAGATATGCATTTGATATCTGAGAAGAAGTGAATGTTGTGCTGCGGGTTGAGATCCTCCGTAGAGGCCGAGGTGAAAATGAAGTCGACATCTCTTGCCCTATTCTGCGGGGAAGGAATGTAGTCGCAGCAAAGTTTGGAGTGAGCCGAAGATCAAAAATGTGACAGCAAATGAGGGAAGCATTCGCGACAGAGACTGCCCAGGTAGCAGAAGACCTCCAGAGTGCCATAGGATCTTTGAGCCGCGTACAAGGCGGTTGATGAGAGGGCATCCGGAACTTGCGTAGTAGCTGAGCACAAAGTATAGAGTCGAAAGTTGCGAAAAGGTCACGCAGTGATGATCCGCTTTCGATGCATGCTCTTTTCTAATGCCCACCTGAGGTCTAAGACAGCAGATCGTGGAAGATATCGAGTTATTGACCAAGAGCGATGCCTAATGTCCCGTGCACAGGAAACCATGATATGACCGTTTGGCGTATTAGATCGCCATTGTCCCATTTTCTACAGTTCGGGGTAGACAGAGAGGGAGAGGCTAAGGAGAGGGCAGGATGATACCGAGGAACAATGAGACAGCGATTCGGGAGCGAAGAAGAACGGATTAAAGCATGATAGATTTGCGTCGGTGTCCAAATACAATTCGCGCTCTGTGAAATGAAGATGAATTAAAGACTCGTTAATGACAGTGAAAGACCTGCACGCACTTTAAACCAAACCCGCGCATTCACCACTTACCTTCAATTCCAATGTATATTCAACCCGACCCCAGCATATCATTGAATCGACGTCGAAGTGTAGAATAGATAACCCAATTCACGGCCTCTGCGAACGAGAAGCCATCGTCAACAGTCGTCGATGGCAGCTGAGGGACGTCCACGTGCTATACATTGGGACCTGGTTAGATGGCAACATTGGTAAAATCCGAGGATGACAAGGCGAGACGAACAGCACAGCACATACCTTTTGTTATAACCCTTTTTCATTATGGTAACAATCCCCAAACGAGGCGAGTACCCAGGTTTATCATCCAATATCACAACAAGCAGGACTGGCACCGAAGACGACCATATGCAAGAGTGAGGCGTTCCGGATAACTTGTGCTGAAGAGGTTGGGAATCTAAAAGATTGCGCGTTATGAATGCCACGGGGACACGAAAAAAAAGGACATATCTCCTCTGGACTACGGATAGCTTCCCAGTCTTGCCTCACAATATCTCTCCCACTGATTATTGTTTGACCGTTGACCGTTGAAGCTTTGAAGACGGATCCATGATGAGCATACAGCTCGGGCACAGAAAGGGGTGGCCCGAACCTGGCTCAAAAAATGTGTTTCTGAAATGATAGGGAGCTCCGGACCTCTCTATTGTGTATAGAACGTGGAGGGATAGGACAGACATCAAAACGGGAGGTAAGATAGAGGACTCTGAGGAGTGCGTCAAAGAAAACGGACTATTTGGCATCCGCCTCAAACCCAAACATTCTCGCGCTACTTCGGTGAATTGTTTCGTGATCAACGTTGGATCAACGCCAGATTCGATCACGCTGGAGTCAACGCCAAAATTTCAACCACCACGACACTCACCGCTAACTCTAACGTAAACTAAAGTTTCGTTTCCAGTAAAGTACACGATTTTTATCTCAAAAATTTAAAGGGAGGGTTTCCTGGGACATTGACACTAAGTACTCAGCACGTCGTTGACATTCCGACTTGTTCTGACGACTTGTTTCGCCATGCGGACTGGAAGAAACGCGACTCGCCTAGACTATAGAATGGCCTGTTCTCATTGTTAAGGCTATAAGGGCTTTCCATGCTTTAAAAGGTATCTCTTAAAGTGCCCAACTTGAACCGGATATATCTGGGACTATTAGTGAATCTCCATTACCTCTTCGACCATCGGATTCGTTCAGGCGACGGTGATCAACTTAAGACTCAGTACTCGTTTGGCCTAGGAATGGATCCTTCTAAGTCAGTGTTGTTTTACTTGGAGTTTTGGACATATCAAAGCATTGGCGCTGTTGCTGTTGCAGATGAACATGGAGTGAGCTAGCAATTCGATCACGAGATTTTCACCTGGGAGTGGACTTTATATCGGGATCTGAATCCCACTGGTATTCAGTGTAGGCATGCATGTGAAGTACGTGACCATTCTTCCAAGGACTATCAAAATGAGATCCAAAATGGGCATCTTCTTCGCTCTTTGCGGACTTAGGCGGTCTGCAACGATAATCTTGACAAGAAAAGAATCTGAGGACCAGATTTATTTTCAACGGAATCAGGACTGTTACTGCTCAGCGCTCAGCGTTGACACGGTCAAGTATTAATATTAATATAAATATCAATATCAATGAGAATTGAATATTGCCCGTCCGGAGACATAGGAAGAACGGCGAAGCCGTGGATGCAACTCTCAAGATTGTCACTCTTATCTACTACTCAGGCTGTGGATATTCTAGCACCATCTATTTGTGCCCGCGGGATCTGCTTCCCTGACACACAATATAGATAGCCACAGCTTCAAGAACTCCGCATCTGACTGCATATATGCCTAACGTTCCCTGGCTACATCCATCTACCCAAATTCCGAATCATCAACATTATATCAATGTAAGCGCTATGTAGAAACCTATATCAAAATACGAGGAAGATATTTTTGCATAGTGACGACGTTCTACAAGAATCAATGAAGAACTAAAGTGCCTCAGTGTCAGATTGTACACAAACCAAAGGCAAATCTTATGATAGATGATTAATAATTGTTCATCGGTCACAAAGGGATCAATAATCCGGGGACAGAATGATCTACCCTTCGACTTCGAATCGGCGAGGGAAAACATAAGTATGGTGCATCTATTAATAGACTTCAGGAGCACGAAGTGCGACGGGGCGAATCTGATCTTAAGTTCCGTTGACCACTAGACACGAAGGAAAGTGAGAAGGAGATAGACAGAAATAGCATCCACAATCATCAAGCAAGGGGACGAATATATTTTCACATACAGCGCGATGTGATCAAACTGAAGGAAATGTAATGGGCTTCACAGGGGTACGTTGACAGTTCCGCTGCTAGTGGAGAAAGAAGGTGCTCAAAGAAATCCGTGCCACTCGCGGGGCCAGTATTACTACTATCTGAATCGAACAGAACTCTGTCGTGATTTTCATGTCCGTTACCCCGTTCCACTTCCCAGCCACATGCTGCGGGAATGGCATAGAAATCCACGAAATCTTCAATAAAATAATAATCTTCTCTCTCG